>JAMXBC010000008.1:78217901-78817901 GCA_024138005.1 Lumnitzera racemosa
ACGTTTTAATTCCAATAAGGTTACTGAAATATGTATATTCTTGAATATGATATAGTTATAGGTTAGATTACTTAAGGTTGTCCGATTTTAACAAAATTAGTATTATTGGGTTCGTATAGACCTAACGATACATTTTATGAGTCATGTTTTTAGAGACGACTTTTAACAGGTAGTTTGAGTTTTTAATACAGTTATACATAATTATATAAATATGATCGTATTATACGTAATTTATGTTATTAAATTGTATTTTATCTAATTTGTCAATATATTGTTACAATATAAGTATTATCCAATTCTAATATACCTAAAATGTATTCCGATCAAAAAATATTAATAAATATAATAAAAATATCAATTTAATCCAATTTGACCAGAAATCCTATATATAGTTTTTATTTAACTATTTAATTCATTTTAGCTTATTAATATTATAAATAAACCTTGACTTATAAATTAAGCTATTTTACTTAGTAAATTCGTAATAAATAGTTCGGGTTAGCAAATAATTCCCCGAAAATTTCCATAGACTCCTAAAAATATAGGGGATTCAGTTATCACTTGGTTTTAAGTTTCCGACCTATTGCCTATATATTTATATTGACGATTTTACCCCTAAATTATTATAAATTACCTAATTATGATTCTTTTAGCACCAAATTAATTTTAATTTAACTCAATACTGTTATTATTTATTATAGATCAGTACATGTCTATTTCATCTATTAATTTCATAATTTCCTATTAAATTCATAATTTTAGCCTATTTTCGAACCTAAAAATGCAATAAATATTAAAAATATTCAAATTGAAATTCGGGCTACATAGCAATTATCTATATATCATACACATCCTACACAAAAATTTTCAACTAGAAATAACATCATTTAGTACATTTATTTTACAAATATAAATTCGGGTAAATAGTAAATTTCTTAAGAAAGTATATTAAATATTACGAATTTTTCATAAATAAAAATATTACATGAAATCATGTTTAAAATAACCTAAGTATAACTTTTTTTATAATTTTATAGGTGGATTTACTAATTTTTAAAAATTATTGAAAAACAGGGCAGGAATTTAACTTTGTTGTTCTTGATATCTCCGGCAACCGTGGGGTGGAGGGGTATGTCAGAACACCTAGACGCTCTCCTTGGTAGTGGAGTGGCGTAATAGTAGATCAAAGGATACCCTAGGAACTAGCTCAGCTTGGTAATTGCTTTGTTTTTCCTATTTTCTACAATTTTTTCCTAATTTTTCTTTCTATTGTTTATGGTTTCAAAACATGTAAAATGATGTTATTCAATAGATTTATAGTGGTTTAGGTTGGTTTCTTTTTTCTTTCTTTATTTTTTTTCTTACTTTTTCCTCCATTAATTGTAAGTAAGAGGTGTCATTTGGTTATAGATTTATCTTTTGATTCAACAATTGTCCAGCTTTAATGATTTCTAGCAGTTTCCAGACTTGAATCAGCAATTGGAAGGCTTTTGAATAATATTTTGCAATTATTTAGGTATTTTGAGCATATTTTATTAATACTTATTTATTTACTTAATTTACGAGTATATATCCCTTATAAATATCACGTGTAATATATAACTCTATTCATATAATTAAGTTTCTAACATATCTTTTATTTTTAGGATATGTTCTAAAGTTAATTTTATGATTTTAACAATATATATATATAATTGCGTAATTTAGGGTTAATTTATGGGTATAATTATTATTTATACCGAGTATACTCATAAAATTACATATATTTTTACATAGTAAATTATACTATATTATCTCATTTTATAGCTCAATTAACTTATCTCTAAGTTCTCGTCGTAATTTAAGTTCGATTTTAGGAATTCCGAACATTTTAGTGCTATATTAAATATTCCTACTTCTAAGGGCAAAATTAAGATTTTGGGTTATTATTTCTAAAATCTAACTTTTCTATAATATCTCGACTAACTTTTTTCTTCTAGTTGTAACGTTTTACTCAATTGAATAAGTTTCCCTAAAAGTTCTGAATCTAGACTCAGTTGTCCTAAACTCAATTTTAGGAGCTTACAAAAACCATGAGAATCTATTGGGCTCTCAAGTAAAGTTCCTTTGTGGTACATTCTAAGGAGCTTGCTTTCCTTATTTGACATGGAGGGCGACTTAAGTACCTCTTAAGGTTGATAATGACAATCTAAACTTGGTAGATTAGAAGGAATCCTTAATATATTGAGAAGATGGTAATGGTGGTAATGATGATGAAATTAAAGAAACAAATAGATCTCCATAAAGTATGTTACGAAAGTGACTAAACATAAACAAAGCTAGTTATTGGATGGATCCAAGCTTATAGAAAGCTTGAAAAAGGATTAATGGGGAAAAGTGCAAAAAAGCAAAACTGAAGAATGAAATAATAAACAAAACCCATGAATAGCTCTAAAGGATATGACGTACCAATGGAATTTTTAAGGGCTCACGGCTCAATTCGATATAACGCATAAATTAATCCGATGAGGTTACTCGCTATCTAACCTTACTTAAGGGAAAGAATAAGAGTGATGCTGAGAGTCAATAAACAGTGTTTACGCAAGGAAAAAGCATTAAGAGATTGTATATTAAGAATAATCTGATGTTCTCACAGTTATAAGTACAAGGGTATTTATACCCTAAGTTAGGGCAACCTACCTAAAAAAGAAAAGACAAAAAGGGTATTTTCTAATGAAATAATTCATAAGATATAAAAGGGTAAAAATAAATATATAAGAAAAATAATCATTAGTGCAACAGATTCTGCACATGATACTGTATACTTGGCGATGTTACATTGGCGAGGTCATTAAAAAATGCGAACAAAAAGTATGAACAAATAGCCTTATCTGAGCAGGGATGGTTTAATCAGTTTAGACTCTCTCTCTTTCGGCTTCTCGATAAGGAGGTTGTTGAGTAATTGGATGGCTCAGCGTTGAAGAGTAATCATCAACTCGACATACTATAGAAAAATGAGAGGTCATATGGTACGGTATGAAGGGTACTCAGCAAGGAAGTACTCAGCCTTAGCAGGGGTTAGTTGGAATAGAAGGATTTGTCATGCTAGCTCCTCTTGTCCTCCAGCTTGGTTGTGAGTTAGAAGTCTAGTAGCTTGATTCCCATTATTCTCCCCATTAAGGTTTATATACTTATCCACTAAGGTTATTCTACATGTATGAAAAGACAAAAGGATATTTTATATAAAGTTACATGAGACATATTAAAAGGGGTAAAAAAGATAAAGAATATATAGTACAGAAAAGAAATAATCATTCTAGAACATTGTATCAAAAGACACGTGTCGCTTAGTAGCTGAACATCTGGGATATGGTTTAACATAGGCGGAAGCATGGGCTTGTCTGAGGAAGAATAGCTTAATCAATTTAGACTCTCTCTCTCGGCTTCTCGACAAGGAGGTTGCTAAGTAATTGGATGGCTCAGCGTTGGAGAGTAACTATCAACTCGACATACTATAGAACAATGGGCAATCATATGATATGGCATAAAGGGTAACTCAGTAAAAAAGTACTTGGCTTCGGTAGGGATTGGTTAGAATAGAAGGATTCATCATGCCAGCCCCTCTAGTTGTTGGGCTCGGTTGTGGGTCAAAGATCTGGTAGCCTGATTCCCATCAAAGTAGTTGATGTTGCTCTTGTCATTAACATACCAGTCAGGGGGGATGAGATTAATACTTAGACTAGTGTGCTTCCTGCTCAAGTGTATATGGAGGTGAGCAGTGTATTGCACCTATTGGTATCCCTCCTCCCCTAGTTACTAACATGTCTTATTGAGACTAAGTAGCAATTTGAGTGATTGCTCCTTCATTAGAGAGAACTTTGTGCTATGATGAACTTGTTATACTGTCTTGTTCCATGATGCCACTTAAAGTTCTCTTAGTAGTATAAGTCATTTGAGTACGTGTAAATCATCATACTCTTAGGAAGCGATGCCTTCACTTAGCAGCAACAATGAAAGTCATTATAATTGACATTCTCGTAAGTCATCAAGCTTATAGCATTTAAGATTACGTACACTTTACAATCTAAGGAGCCACCTAAAGGGTTGTCATGAACATAAGGCTACTTAAATTATTATGATTTAAGGCGCTTCTAGAGTCATTTCACGAATCGAAGTAAAAGCTCTCACTTGCAACAATAATATTTAAGCGATCCCTTTCGAGAAGGCATTCAATCATGCTCAAGCATCAATAATAGCATTTATTGTTTGAGATAGATAATTCTTTGTCATTAGTCAAGGAGGTATTTCCTACTACTCGACTACTTAGAATTGTCTTACTTAGCTCCGACAACTTATAATGTGCTTAGGAGGCAATGCTCTTACCATTTTGCATTATATAAACTTATCTTTTCATTATGTGCTTAGGAGTCTATGCTCTTATCAATCAGCAACAATGTTTGGATAAGTCTCATTTAACTACAAAAGTCACTTTTTAGTGAACTTAATTAAAGCCATCCCATACTTTAAAGTAGTAGTGATGTAAGATGTGGATGTCAAGGCATTTCCTAATCTTGAGGCATGGAAGGCAATATACTAGGCGTTGCCTAAGCTTTGAAGGGTAGAAGCCAAGATGTTAGGCATTACTTGGGCGTGAGGCAGTGCAAGCTGAGATACTAAGGTGTGGCCCGGTCTTTAAATCAAGAAAGCCGAGATACTAGGGCGTTGCCTAGGCTTGAGGTATAGAAGATAAGATGTTAAGGCATTGCTTAGGCTTAAGGCGTAGAAGTCGAGATGTCAAGGTATTGCCTAAGCTTGGGGTATGGAAACCAAGATGCCAGAGCGTTGTCTAGGCTTGAGACGAAGAAGCCGATGTGCTAAGGTATTGTCTAAGCTTGAGGCATGGAAGTTGATGTGTCAGTTGTTCTCTCCCTAGGAGATGCCATGTCTTCACAATTACTCTTCCCAAGTAGAGTTGCCAAAATATAGATGTAAAGGTTTGACTAGAGTAGTCACATGTGTATTACGTGAGTAACATGCTACACATGGCTTCAAAGAAGTGAAGCAAAACTATCACCTGAAGGGATGATTAGGTGAAACTAAAGCAATAAGGAGGAATAAGTAATCTTAATGTCTCAAATGTACAAATGATGGACAAGGTGGCTTTAGGAGACCTCAGAGATTTACCTTGTAGCTGGAGTGAATGAGATCAGGTTTTTGCCTAAATTGCTTGTCTGATCTTAGAAAGAAAAGATTTTGCAGAGCAATATTATTTCTCTATTCTCTCTAAGAGTTGTAAAAGAGGAAGAAATGTGAGATATTTATAAACTCTTGGGCATAATGGTATTCGTCGGATCATGTTAGTAATCAACAGATGAGATGGAGCTTACTTAATTCATGATTATCTTGGATGAGCTAGCTGATAGACCCAAAGCCAATAGCTTTCTTTATAAGCGCATAAGCCTACTTAAGAAAGGTTAGTAGTGGATGGATCGGTCTAATGATCCTTATTTTGAGCCTACTAAGCTAATTCTCTCTAAATCATCCCAATATATAAACCAGACTCTCTAAGCCCTACTATCTAGCTTAAGGAGTTAAGGTCAGATAAATAATGGGCTTAGCTAAATTTCAAGCCTCTACAATAAGGAAATACCAAAGGAAATGAAAAACATTGATCAGATAAAATGTGTTTCTTTCTTTGTATTAAACCATTTCAATTCAACTAAAACTAAAGAATTTGAATGCCTATCATTAAAATTAGTAAATATTATACAAATACCAATTATAATATTAATATTGCATTGCATAAAATAAATTCTAACATGCTTCCTCCAAGTTTTGAACTTATAACTTTACCAATCCCATTATACACCTTAATCACTAAACCATAATGTCATCGTTATTATATATTAATTAAAAATAATAAATAAGTTAATAAAATTGCATATGTTGTGATTTATCCATTGCACCCATTTCATTAAATCGTAGCTAATAAATGCGAAATCTTTATAAATTATAATATCGGATCTTGTAAATACGATTTACTATTGATATTTATGTAATTAATTTTATATAATTCATACTTTTTTTAAAAAAAATTGATAGACATGCATTATACCCACTAAAACCACATTTTTTTTCTTCCTAATATCTTTTAATTGATATATCCTGTCACCGTCAAATTTTAAATTGAAAATTTCACTTCTCAATTAGTAAATAAATGCATGTATTTTTCACCCATTTGGTATGAATATATAATATCTATTAAAGTTGGAACGATTTTGATTCAATGAAATAATAATAAATAAATAGGTCTAAACAAAATCGAGAATATAGAATAGAGATTTTCTATAAACGTTAGAATTTTTATTTTTCTTTTTTAAATAATGAATTTGGTTTGGTGAAAAAAGTTCAATTTCTTTTGAAGTGTCGATTCGATCGGCTGGGATACAAACCGAACCATACTGTTTCAATGTACGGTTGTGATCAGCCCTAATACCTGATGTTGTTTGCATAGAAACGAAAAATTGGTGAATATGAAATCGCCAAGAACGCCATGGACAAAGACAGCGCAACCATGGCGGGAGTATTTAGAAACAATGAAGCACGCTGGGTTTTCGGCTACAGCCAGAAGATAGGATTACAGGAAATTGTCTTAATTGAACTCTGGGCAATAAATTTTGGGGCTCTTCATTATGCTCGAACACAGTATTTGAATATTGAAATTAGCTCAGATTCTTCAACTGCTGGTTATTCCCTTACACAAGCTTCCAACATAAAGTTAAAATATTGTAATGCTGTATAGGCTTTAGGGCAATCCTTTCCAAACTACAAGGCTTGCGAATCGAAACAACTCCAAGGAAAAGCAATAAGGTTGTGGATGCGTTAGCAGCAATGATGCATGACGGTGAAGAAGATAGTATGTTTTTGGAAGCTCCTCCTGCAGAGGATGCTTTAGGTTATGGTGGTGCTAAGCAGAAGAAAATCAGTTATACTAGTTCGGATGTACCCAGTTTTACCCCGGCAGGACACATTTTTAGTGAAGGTTAAACTGTTGTAATTACTTTGTTTTATGAATGCATTATTTAAAAAAAAAAAAAAATGAAATTGCGAAGAACGAGGGGTCCAGAATCCAGATCTCCTCCTCTCTAAGGCCATTGTATAGCGAAATTTCAACGAATGCATCAAGAGGAAAGGTTAAAGAAACAAAATTTATGCATCCGGTGTCGAAGTTAAAGACTTTATTTATGAGATGAGATCGTGGGCTCAATAAATATACCTTTGATATTTAATTTCTACAACAACCTATTATGATTGGATCGTCTGCCCTGAAACCTATTAGATCTCAGACCTACCAAACTAGGATTAATATAATCGGTGTTAGGATAGATATTATAGGTAATAGAAGAGGCTTTGATTTCAAATTCGAAACCTCTATTCATCGGATATGATAAAAAGAAGAACCTACTAACTACCTTAGAACCTCTATATTATATGGAATAGGTCTCAAGTTATTTTATATATTATAATTTCTTGTTATGGACGATATGGGGAACGCTAATAAATATTATTAAATTTGATAAGTATAATTAACTAATGTAATTGTGTGTAATTCAAAATTATTACTTTAGGTCAATACCTAGCCATATAATTAAGTCTATCTCAAAACTCCAATCCATTTAGTTATTGTGACTAATGCTATATTTATATACATATTTATGTATGTATGCATGTGTATACATTTGTGTGTTTTCATTGACACTTTGTTGTATTTGTATTTGTTTTATTACCTATCAAAGCTTATTATTTTACAATTTAAGTATAATGGTTTCCAAATTTTTAGAACCTAAATTCATGCAATATGATAGTGAAGACTGCTATATTGACTACCTCATTTCTGCTCACAATATTATTCCTTATATATCTAACTAGCTAACGATATATTTGTGATGCATGCGTAAAGATATAAATAAAGCATAGAATATAATTCACAATATATTAAATAAACAGATCAAGCTATATGGACACTGAATATTTAAGAAAAAGGAAAATAAAAAACTTAAGCAATATGAAATATCCCTTTTGAAAAGAAAAGGAACACAATCTATTTTTATACTAAGCAAATATAATATGAAACGATTGGCTAAAAAAATAAAAATTAACTTACCTTCTCTTCAACTTAATTTAAGTCTTTTCTTTTCTTTTTTTTTCTTTTTTTAGGATTGAGTCGTTTTGTGTAAATTAAGTTTATTGTAAAATTAACTAATGCTTGCATTTTGTTGAAGTTAGTTAACTATTAGCGTAAAAAACAGAGTTATTTTCTGTAAGAAATAAAATTTTGAATGGATATCCAACATTTTAATTGAAATTAAATTAAATTAAATTCATAATAAACCATGTGTTTGAGTTTTGGTTACACAATGTAAGATTTTTTTCCTAATATGCGTACCAAAAGGTACATTAGTTTTTGTAGCTTTTTTATAATTATGCGAAAAATGTACTAAATTTACTCTATTTTTTTAGTATTCATAAGTGATTGAATTTTTCATGCAAATATGCACATAATGCATGTGTGCCATAAAAATGAAGACTTTGACTCTATGGCATATAATATTGAAATTATTACTAATTTCACTAATAAAGTATAGATAACTTAATAAAGAAAGTAATATCGAAACATTTTGTTACTCCTTGGAAAAATATTTAAAAGGATATTTTATTTGATTATGAAACTTATTTAATTATATTTAAGATAAAATTTCTCTAATCCAATTCATTAAATATATGTATAGCAACAGTTAATGTTGAATAATGATACATAGAAAAAAATATGTTTATCACTATGTGCCAAAATGGAGACAGGTAGTCTCTTATTCCCTTAATAATAATATAACAAAAGATACAAAAATAGATGATGATAGAATAAATGACGATAGTTAATGTTGAATAATTATACATGCAAACTAATATATGTGTGACTACATCTTAAAAAATTGGAGTTGTATAGTCTCTTATTCTCTTAATAATAATAGATAGATAGTAAAGAGAGTTGAATAAAAATTATGGTTTAATAATATTGGCTTATAATAAATTAATAATAAAGAGAGTTAAATAAAAACTATTTGTTTAACGATGATGATGATAGAAAGAATGTCTTAATATAATAACAAGACTTTGTATAGATTATGAGAGAGAAAAAAATATGTATATATATATATATATATGTTAGAAAAGAGGACTCAAATGAAAAACTATTACTTTAATAATAATAGATAGATAGATAGATAATAACAATAATAATAGAAAGAATATTTTAATATAATAATAAGAAAGAAAAACTATAAGCTAGAAAGGAGAAATCAAATAAAAGGCAACTATCTTAATAATAATAGATACATAATAATAATAATAATGGAAAGAATGTTTTAATATAATAATAAGAATGCGTCTCATAAAAGACTTTTCTATTATTTTTAAATTAGAAAAAGGAAAATGATAATGAATTAGGCAAACTTTCATAGTTGAATCTATAAACATCATTCTATTTATATAAGGAGAAAATATGTGTGGAAATGATAGAAAATGATTTATCTATATTATTAAAGCCAAAGACATCTCCTTTTGGTATCTTTATCATTTTTTTTTTTTGGTAAAGTAATACTTTAAATATCTAAAAAACCAACATACATCAGTTACGAAACATATCCATCGAATGAAAATCTTAGATAACATAGTTTAAAGACAATGAACAGAAGGTAGATAAAAACTTTGGAATAGCTTCAACAAAAAAAAAAGTAGGGTGAGGCTTCTAGGGGCCCTTCTTGGCTAAGAAATTTACAGCTTTATTCTTCTCCCGATTTACCCTACAAATCAAGAAAGCAGATAATTTATCAATGGCATGTCTACGATCCCTCAATAGGAGGTGACATCTATCCATGATAATGTCGTTATTTTTTATTTAGTCAATTGTCTGCTAAGGGTCAACTTCATAGGTTACTTTCTTATGTCCTTGATTACGAGTGAACTCTAGACTATACTTTATAGCACATAATTCTACTTCTAATGGAGTCAAATTGCTAACTTGCATGTGTAAGCCCCAATGGACAATTCCATTATGATATGTAGCAGTTGCCCCAATACTTGTTTTGTTTTGTGAATCCATGATTGCACCATCATAATTCAATTTAATCCGTCAATCCCTTCTAGAACATATAGGAGTTATGTAAACCCCTAAAAGTTTCAATCTAGTTTTTAAAATAGACTCAACTATGTTAGACAATTTAGGAGTCGACAAGGCTAATTAAAGTGAAAACCCTAAAAGAATTAATCAATCGCGTAAAGAACTTTTCTACCCTAAATGTTTCTAAAAGCTAAAGATTTCATTCAAAAGTGATAAAAACCTTAAAAATGATTACATTAAGGATATATGTTCACTAATCCAACATGATATACCCTAAAACCTTAATTGATAATATAATGCTTATATTTTTCCAAATCATTAGTAAAGGTTAGAGATAACCTTCATTCATGCTTATATGATTCGAATTCTCAAGTAATCCATTAGGAACTAAGATAATGAGTCATAGGTTATATTTACCCCTTAAGTATATGATTAAGATAGTCTTACTTAAGGTTAGGGTTATAATTGAAAATTAGGTTACATATAGTGAGCTTTAATATTCAAATTAGTACTTTTTGCACTTGTTATCCAAAGTAATTTATCAAATGAGATATATGGACTATAAAAACCTAAAGTAAGATCTCATCAACCATATTTACACATCAATTCATCATATACCTCATTTCTTCTCATTTCCTTTATTTTTCCCCTAATTTCCCTTAATTACTACATTATGTGCACAAAATTGCACATACTTAAGGAATGTTGACTAAGATAATACATGTTGACCAAAGTCCAAAAGTTGACCAAGTCAATACATGTTGACTAAAGTCAACATTTTGAAAAGTCAACAAAAGACTAAGAGATAAGGAAAATATCTCTTCCTTAATGATGGCTTTCTTTTCTTTTCCTTTTGATTTTTCTTTTTTCCCTTTCTCACAATTGTTGCTGTCCACATTCTCCCTTCTAGACCCCACCACTTGTTGTCTTCCATTAAGAAAATAAAACAAAATAAACAAATCAAAACCTCCCTTTCCATGCTGTGAACTCCCCTTTCCTCTTTCACTTTCATTACTTCACTTTTGTCTCCATAACTTCAACACAATTAAAGGTATGTCTTTAAATTGTTTTATATTACTTTATATTATTCATTAGTTAGTTAATTAGATAGATTAGATAAGCAGTCATGTGTTTAGTGTTGTCTTGAAGAAGAGGAAACAAAGTTTCCATCTTTAAGTGTAGAAATTAGAAGTTATGAAGAAGAAGAAAGGAAGACATGAGTATATGTTTATAAGTATGGACACATAAGGAAATACTAAAAGAGTACAAGTATGTGAACCTTTGTACATGAGTATTTATCATGCACATAACCTAACTTAAGATCATATCTAACTATACATACCTATACTACACTAAATATATACATAAAAACACAAAAACATGGAATTATGAAGCTTTTCTTAAGGAAAAGCTTAAGCATACGAATTTTAGTATAAAAATATATATCCAACCGTATAGGTATATGAGTATGTATATACGTATAAATACGGTATAAGTCGAAGTATAAGTATGAGTATAAGTATGTATAAGATATATGTACATAAGTATAAGAGAAAAGGGGCAACATGTACATAATACATGTACATATGACATAAGCATGAGGAAAGGCTTATGTAATCATATGATGAGATAAGTGATGACATAAGCACATGATGGCATAAGCCATGACAGAATCAAGTGATGACATAAGCAATGACATAAGCAAAAGATGATGTAAGCGATGACATAAGCATAAGTTTAGAAAATAAGAAAAATAAGAAAAGTGTAGGTAATTAAGTACTTAAATTAGTAAATTCTAATGCACCTTCTAAATTAGATTATACCTAATTTAGTACATGAATTAATAATAGCAAAGTAAAATCCTTTAATTATAAGAATTTAAAGAATAAAAGATATAAATATAAGTAATAAGAGTACTTAAGTGTTCATAACTAAAAATTTCTATAAATTTAGTTCATAACGTAAAATAGAGGTCTTAACACCCAAAACAGATATACAGATATTACCGTGTGAATATATGTTCAAAAACGATGAAAAACGACTGTAAATTCATAAATATAAAAAATAAAACGAAAAAGTTACATACGATTGAAATTAAAGTCTTACCGGCTAAAAGTTGATAGTAATTCAAGTAGAACTAGGTAATTAGATGTTTAGAATTAGTAGTTAATTCAAATACTTACTAGTGTTGTTATCATATAATGATCAGGTGACCCTGAGGTACGCGAGGACCTCCTAATCGATTACTACAATTAGGGCAAATCACTATAGCCGAGTGAGTATTTACCCTATGATTCCATACGTAATTGTGATTATAGATAGTGGACTTAAATATTATTGTTAATTGACTATTGTGTGGGGTTCGGGAAATGCTTGTGTATGTAATTGTATGTTGAGTTGTAAATTTACTTTAAGTACAGAAAATGTCTTGTTTATTGTATGATAGTATAGAAAATGATTGTGTGTATTAGTGGATGGTCACAGCATATATTAATCTAAATTATACTCGGCCTATAAAAAAAAACTGGAACATGCATTAACATGCATAGCATGTATACTATTCCGGCCGTCACATTACATGGAGGTAAAGAGAGGCTATTCGGGGGTTGATATTATTGATTTATTTGGTTCTGTACAGTGCACTTGTACAAAATGACCTTACCCTAGCCCGCGGGAACACTAAGCGTTGGAGGCGCCAACTGCCTGGCTAAAGGTCGAGTCTAAAAACCTCTGTTTAGGGGTGAGTGTGGACTACGGGGGCCTACTCACAATTATACTAGAACTTGAGTTTTTTTTCTGAAAATAAAATAATTATTTGATATAAGTACGGAACATAGAGTTCCGTAGTAAAGTAAGTTCTAGTATAATACCCGGATCTGATTGGTGCCGTGTAAACTCCAACCCTGACTTCGGAGGGCGTTAAATTCGAGTTACGTATATGAACTAGTTAAGTATGCGTATTGTTTGGCATTCTGTTTGATCATTCATTCATATGTGTGATTATAATGTACTTATAACTTGCTTATAGTGTGGCTGAGGGTTTTGCTCACTAAGTTTAGGCTTACACCCCTTTAGACTTTTGTTGCAGGATAGCCTGTTCGTAGAGACAGGATGAGGGATGCCACAAGTTAGCTTAGGGACTTGGGCAAGAGCGAGGTGTCTTGTGTAATGAGAGGGAATAGTTTATGTAGACTCTTACTCATGTGCTTTTGTTTATCTTATTATTATAAACTTAGACATACCTAAACACTGTGTATTGTAAGCTTTATAACTCAACTTTTATATAAATATGTTTGTGTGATGATATCATGTGAATCTAGATGTACTTTGGAAACTAGTAGTTGTAGATCTTTGTATATTGTGTGAAGAGTTCTTGATTGGAAGGATAACCAATCAGGGGTTCTTCATACAGTATACGGCGTTTGCCACGACTAGGCCGTCCTCAGTTTGTGACAAGTTACCCATGTAAAGTTTTTCCCTCCTATTTATCGCCTACCACTCATTTGCGCCTTTCATAATCTTCTCCACCCCAATCCTCTATTGTCTATTCTAACATGAAAATATGTCTATTTCTCTTTATCCATATTTCTTTGAGTATAAAAACAATTTTGATTAGTTCGAGAGGTCTTGTCTCCTTCCAATTCACTTTCCCCCCTCTTGCATCTGCTTCATAACCATCTTTTGAAGTCTTCAAAGGAGTACTCATGCAGCCTCAAGAGAATCCCTACTTGCACCATAATTGTCTACTCTAAATACAATTAAAAAATATATGTTGGATCGATTCTTCTTCATGATGGCAAAAGGTACATCTCCTGTTTACATGGATTTCTTTTTTTTTTTTCTAAATTCTCCCCTCTTACTAACCCATTCATCATGATCCTCTACACCAACATCTGATTATTTGGTGCTACTAGTATTTTCCATATCCATTCCCAGTCTTCTTCCCTTACCTGTTGTTCCTCTTCAATCAAAAGGTTAGAATAGATAGTTGTAGCTAAAATTTCTCCATCCATTGAATATGGCCAATGTCATACATCCTCTTCCTCAACATCTTCTTAAATCATGACGTAGCTTAGTTCTGCTTAATATTATCACCAAGGGAGGTAACCAATCACATCTTCCTTCTAATTGAATGCAATATGTCAAACTTGAAATATCTTCAAATTTTGGTTAAATCTATACAGAGGGTTATATGACAATTCACATATTTTCCTACCATTATATCATCTATCAATCTAGAAGTTTGTACTTCTACTACATTTTAGAATCACATGTGTTTTTCTTTTCCATTCAATATACAACTTTATATACCTCCCTATGAAACTAGGATCCATACTTATCCCGACACTAGCCTTGATGTACTTCTGCTTTATCACTCTTGTCTAGAGAACCTCCTTCTTCTCTAGTTGCTAAACTATGTTTACAAGGTTCTCTTCATTCCTCCTTTTAATATCAATGAGCCCCCAACCATTGTTTTTCTTCGATTTTTTCAACTTCTCCTAATTAATCCAATGGATCTTCCTCATAGTAGAAGTAGACCCCCAAATAAAGTCTCGATGAATCACCTTTACTTTCTTTGCAAAACTCTTATTCATAGGGAGAACTTGCAAGTAATAATTAGTGATGCTTTCAAGAATAGAAGTTGCCAATAATTTCTTTCTTTCCATGTTTAGTAGATTGCCTTCCAACCTATTAATTTCCTCCTCACCTGTTCCATAATAAAATCCATATCCAAACTACTCAGTTTTCTACTCACTTTCATTGGAATACCTAAATACTTCCCTAATTCTACATTTGGTCTAATTTCAAAGATATTACAAATAATTGATTTTAAATTACTACTTACATTTTTGGAAAAAATAACACAGGATTTTTCATAATTAATCCTTTACTCTAACATATGCCTAAATCTTTCCATCACTTCTCAGATCAAGGAAGCATTCTCCTATGTCGCTTCCCCTATAAGGAGCATATCATTTGCGAAAAATAAATGAGATAACGAGATATCTATTCCTCTAATCTTTAATGGTTTCCATTAACCATCTTAGACCGTTACATGGATTATGCAATGCAAAATCTTCATGGAAAGGATGAATAAGTATGGGGAGAGAGGGTCCCCCTATCGAATTCCTCTACTTAAGCAGGAAGGTTCCATCATCAATGTATTGAGTATAATCCAAAAATGTACTGGTGCAAGACAAGATCAAATCAACTTGACCCTTGTTTCTAGAAAGTTCAAAAACTTTATAGCACTACTGATGAAATCCCACTCTTCTATCATAAGCCTTCTCTAGATCAAATTTCACAACCGTCTAGCTCTTCTTCCCTTTAGTCTTTTTGAAGGAACGCATCACTTCCTGAAACACTATGATATTATCTTTTATTGCTCTCCTAGGGATGAAACTTGATTACTCCAAGCTGATCAACTCTTTTGAAAGAGGACTTAGTTTATTTACTAAACATTTACTTACAATCTTGTACATTATAGTACAAAAACTGATAGGATGGAAATCTTTTACTCTAATTGCGCCCACTACTTTTGGAATAAGAGCCAACAATGTCTCATTAATTTCCAAGGGCATATGTCTCTCTGAGGATGTTAACAACAACATCATTCACTGTATTTCCTACTATGCACCAACACTTTTTATAAAAATCAGCATGTAAGCCATCAACTCTATGTGTTTTGTTGCCTCCTATTTACTACAAAGCATTTTGAATTTCTTCTTTAGTCCTAGGCCAAGCTAGAACATTTCTTTCCTCTTCCATCAACTTCCTTTGCCCCATTATACTATATGAATTGATCTCTCCAAATAAAGAGCCTTTCTAACGAGTATAAATTTTAAAAGAATCGGTTGAAGAGTTTCTTAATTCCCTCTTTATCATCTAATCAATTCTTAACCAATAAAAAAACCCACAAATTCTTGATTTTAATCTTCTTGCCATGATTGTGGCATAAAAGAAACGTATATTCCTTTCCCCATTTATGACCTAGTTCGATCTCGCTTTTTCATCCCCAAGCCTTTCTTCGTGTTTGAAAAACTAGTGTAGTTCTTCTTGCAAATTACATTCCTGACCAATTAACTCTTTTGAGGGTGTAGAGAATTATTTGCCACACACTTCTTTTAATTTTTTAAGGATAGTCTTCTTTTTTATGGGGAATAAACCCAAAGACTTCTTTATTCCATTCGTTTATCCTTTACATAATCAAAAGATGGAAAAACCTAATTATTACCTACAAAATTCATAAAGTCAGGATGTTGCTACCACATTGGCTAAAATCGAAAGGGTCTTTCATCTCTCCTACCAACTTAGATTCTTGGATTAGAGTCCAAAGGGATTGGTAAGTGGTATTGATTTGATATAAGATGGAATAAATTTGCTTTTGGGAACAATTTTCTCAACTCATAATTGGTCCAGGCATTATCTAATCGGGCTTAGATCAGATCACAAAGATGTTTCAACATTTTTGACCATGTAAATTGAGGCCCTACAAAGCCTAAATCTACCATTCCACACACATTCACAAAATTTTGCCTTATGCTAATTTAATTCTATGTCTTCCCACTTCTCTTATTGATACAAAATCTCATTAAAATCATCCAACATGACCTAAGGGCCATTAATACGACTAGCTTATTGCATTAATTTAACCTATAAAACACTCTTAGTATTTCTATTTGAACCTGCATAAATGAACCACAAAGTGTTAGAGTGACATACTTAAACATTAATGAGAATTTGTTGGCAGGAAATATAATGTGCATACATAGTAACATTTATAGAAAGCCATAGGATGGCAATTCCTCCATTAAATCCCTCGGCCTTTGCACACAACATCCTATCATATCCTAAATAATCCTTAAGAGCATTAGCTGCTTACTTGCCCATCGTTGTTTCGGTGATGATAAGAAGCTGTGGATCAAATTGACTTTTAAGAACCAAAATGACCCTACATTGACACTTGGAGTTCACACCCTTAGCATTCCATATAAGCTCCTTAAAAGGGTTGCATTGCATGTTTGAACATAAGGTATTTGTGAAATCTGATAAGATCATAGAAGCAAAGAGTTTGAACTAAAAGTCCCTTGTATAAGGTTGCTGGAAATTAACAATCCTCATGTTCCATTGACATGGATAAAACATTGTGTAAAATAATGCCATTTACATCTCCCACGCAGTTAAGAGAAGCATCTTATCCCCTTCATCCGTCGTATACATCACAAATGGTATTCTTTGGATGTCCACTAGCTATAATTGGTTCATATAAACCGCTTCCATCGTTAACTTACATGTCTACTTAAGTGGTGCTGAAATGTCTTTCCCCATTATATTAAGACTGGTTTCAGCATTTTAATCACCAAAAGAGCTTCATCCGTTGCACATATTAGCCTTTCTTCCTAAGAGTATATTCTCGCTCTTCTTTGATAAGGTTGAAAGGTTATCTCCAGCGCTTGTTCCTTTTTCCATCTTATTTGATGCATGACAATCCCCTGGACATCTACTACTACCCTCTTTGAAGACTCCCTCGACTTGATCTCCCATATTCTCATATCCGAATGCACGTTTGAAGTATGAGAATACTCTCATAAAACTTACAGAAAAATCTGGACTTCCAGCATGGTTGCCATGGTTCCTCGCAATCTTCTTTATTATTGTGATTGATTTTCCTTTCTTCTTGTCTCCAATTTTCTTCTCTTTATTACTTTCAATCCCTTGCTAAGAGAAAATAAGATTTTTTCCCCTCCTTATTTGCTTTGTCCATTGGTACGCCTTTGTAAGAGAGCTATTAATAACTGCCATCAAATCTTTAAGAGGTGTTCTTTCTTGTTGCGCCTTTTCAGGAAGTCGTGTCTTCTTGGGATATGTATTCCCATTAAATTTCTAAGCAGTTGTATCTTTCCCCTTTCGAGTATCTCCTATATTTGTACTCATTCCTTTAGAAACTCTTTTCCTTTGTATGTCTTTCTTATTTTGTACTTTAATCCATTTCCCGTATGGGTTAATCACTCTTATTGTCCATGTCACAGTTTTCAACTAGCTTTCCCTCCAAAGTCATCTTTTGGGTACTATCAACATCATTCATTACAGCTAAGTTAAGGTTGATGTGATCCTGATTTTCATCCCCCATTTCCTCACTTGCTACTGCATGAGAAGCAATCTTTTTACCACTATCTCCGTTTAAATGCTCACTCCTTACTCTAGGAACTCATCTTTATTTTTACTAATTACATCTTCACATGACTCTTCCCACGAATTTTCATATTTACTTTCTAGACATCTATTCATTGAATGGTTTAAACATCCATATAGATCACATAATATAGGCAGGCTTTCATATTGGATGTGAGAGTAATGATTATTATATATCATAGTATCATAGCATGTTTAAGGGGGTTATTCATATTTACTTGCATATAGAATTGTGCAAATCGCTCCTTTTCTAATCCTACTATATAAGAATAAAATTTTACTATTTGGACCAATTTCTTCCCCTATTCTTCAAATTGCTATCAAAGAGTAATACTCGACCTGTAGTTTGCCAATTCGAACCCAAACTACAATGAAATCAAAGGATGATTGATCCATTTGAAAATTTAGCTACTGCTTCTTCAAAGTCAAATAATGGAAATTAACAAACATGGACTGTTTTTTATGATCCATGGAAAGTCAAGTGCATTATCCAATGAGATTAAATACATACCTATCCTTATATGAATTAATTTGAAATTACTTATAGATCTCCACGTCCATTTCAATTTCTCTAAGAGAAATTTATATCTTAGATTTGGCCCCATTATTTTTACAGTAAATGTGTTTTGCCATGGGGCACAAATGGTCCCTTTTTCTACTTTCAAAAATTTAACATAGCAAATCCCGAAGGCTGCCTTTTCAGTCAAATCCTTTTCTTCTTCTAATTGATTAATGTCTCGATCATCATCAATACGTTTCGAGGAAATCATGGAAACAATATTTCTCGTACGCTCCCAGTATATTTATTAATACTGTACCTTTGAAAGATAATCGTGATCCATGTGCAGAGAAAAGATTTGGTTCATGATTTGCACCTAAAGGTTGGTTAGAATTCTCACTATCCTACGCCAGACGTTTATGGCTATGCTTGGAGGGGTCACTTCTTCATCCTTCGAGGTCGAAGAAGAGAAGAATCTAGAGTTGTCCGTCCCACTTTTGTCTCCTTAATGTTATATTATATGATTTTTTTATATTTTTAGTGTTTTAATATTTTATTTTATTTGAGTTTTACTAAATAATTCTTATATACTAAATAGTTATTAATAGGTCACTTAGGTTTATTATAGTAAAAAATGATATTTAAACTAAAATCTTCTGTTAAAATGATAGCTTCCAGTTATAGTTTCAATATCTATAAATCTTAATAATTCTTTTATCAAATTTCTAATCATTGTGATATCCATATTAAAAATGTTTTATTATTTATTTAGTAATATGTTCAATTATAATCATTTTACGAATGATTTATTTGCTTTTAAAATTTGATAGAAGAAAAATTATTGATAATTAAACTATTTTTTCATTTATTCAGTGATATGTTTAATTGTTCTTATTTCACAAATAGTTTATTTACTTATTAAAATTTTAGTATAGCGTGAAGTTTATTATACAAGTGGTTATCGTAAAAAGTAATTGGTAATTAATTTTTTTTATTTATAGTAATATGTTTAATTTTATACATGAAGCTGTAAACAGATTTGAATTGGGCAATGAAAATTATTAAAAATATCAATGTAGGATTTTAGTTTTATTTATTACTCTTTTTACAAAAATTTGGTTTTTTATATTTATAGTAGTTTTGCTATTTAAAGTTTTTAGAAACACATGAAATAATCTTTTAGAATTTTTGGGACTTAAACCTATGCTTAAATATTATTTCACTCTTAATAATTATGTGTATATATTGATTTAATATTTTTTTTTTATGTATTGAATTTTATTATATCACTCTAAATAAGTATTATATATGTATTGTGGGTGCTCCATTTATTAATATATGCTTTAAGGGAATATACTTTTTTGTTTTTAGTACTGCTTGGTACTTTATTAAATTAAAACTGAATTTAATTAATTTTTCCTCTACTATCATATATTCTTATTCTTCTATCCAAAATAAGGAGTTTTTTTCCCTCTTATTTTTTAATTCTTTAATTGCTTTTGTCTTTTTTCAAAAGTGGAATAGACGTAGAATTTTTTAGGACTCTATTCTCTTACCAAGACCTCGATTGTCCTTTTGTATGAAAAAAGAGAAGGACATGCAAAAAGCATGAGAGGAACATTAGAGTCCAACGCGGTGGCGGGCATTAACTTTTTTAGGTATAGTACGAACGCGGTCCGAACGCGGACATGACTCACTATCATGGTTAATGTTTTACTTGTTTCCATGACTTTTCCTCTTGCCATTTTTAATGGGAACGAGACGACTGCGTGCTGGGTTGACCGATACAATATTTTCTCTTCTCTGTTTTTATTTCGGCCACACGCTACCATAATGTTTAATTAAAATATTTTAATAACATTTTTATGGCTAAAAATCCTATCGATATTCTCAAGTATTTATATCAGGATTTTAAAAAACTCACTTAATCTATCATTTCATCTTTGAATTCTTTTATAAAAGTTTTTTAACATTTCATTTTATATTTTTGTGAATCTCGATAGTATATTTCGACATATTAAAAAGAAACAATAATAGAACAAGAAACGTATCTACACGGAGGCACATTCCTTTTGAAAGAAACGCCCATTATTTTAGTGGAACGAACCAGCTGTTCCTTTCTGCTCATATTGCTAGCCAAGGAATGAGCAATATTGATGCTTTATGCCCCCATTTCGAGTTTCTTTTTTACACTTCATTAACATTTAAATTAGTTATTGATTATTTATGTTATTTATGAGGCCTATAATATAAAATTAAAATTAAAATAACACTTCTAAAAAAAATTATGACAATATTTGGGATTAATAGACTTCAACATTTTGAAGAAAGTTTCACTAGTACTAATAATTCACATGTCTTAGTGCATAGCATATAATTATCAATAATAGTACACAATTTTATAAAAGACTACTATTCATATTTTTACATTTTATATTTTATTGTATTAGTACACTACTAATTTATTCATGTAATATATCGGTGTCACAAATAATATTTAAGAACCTCGAAAAAGGATCATTAGCGTTAGGAGGTTTGTTAAGCATGTCTATTAAATATTATTTGAAAAAGGGTACTTGATCCACCAAACTTGATAAAAACTTACTCCACAAGGTTTTAGGTCAGATTTTTGGACATAATTCAAAACCATATAAGATTCAGAGTCAAATTTTGGAATTATAAAAGAAAATTTTGATAAAAAATCCTATCCAATAAAAAAATATACATTAATGAAAATATTTACTCTTAACTTAATTACCATACATACTTTACACAAATCTTATATTATACAACACATTTAATTCTTGATTTTAATTATTGTATAAGTCAATAAATGTAATATAAAATATACAATAGCCACTATACGGTTCTTATAAGATATTGGTAGCCTTTTAACCTTATTGGTACTAAGTAGAGTGGGTTTATTGGCCTGTCAAGATTGTCAATTTGATTTAAAATTGAGTGTTTAAGCAATATATATATATATATATTATGAATGTAATATAGAAAATATACAATGGATATAACATAAAATTTAAAATAGAGAGTAAACAGATAAAAATAAGATATAAGTAAAATAAAAATAAAAATAGGGTGAAACAAGTAGACCTCATGAAATTTAGGATACTCTTTGTTAATATTATCATTCACAAGCTACTTTGCTTCAAGATCCTTGGGCTTTAGTATTGCTTCTTAAGTTCGCTATTGTTGTTACTGCCTCATAAACCCAATTAATTTAGTCCATCCATAAACCATTCTCTATAAATCCTTAGTCATTCTTTTAAAACAAGGTCATATTACCAATGAAAGTGGTTTCAACATCTCTTTCCATTTACATTTTCAACATAAGAAAATTGAACCCATGTGTGCATATTTCGTTATCATATTGAAAAAGCTAAATGTTAAAGGAACATAGAACTTTAACATTGGAGTGGAAACTTCTAATTTTAGAGGCCTTTCTCTCTCAAACTTGTATACTTTGTCTCTAAGAAATATTGATATTGACATAGCTCTTTAGACATAGGCTCCTTAAGCCCATCTAGATTTGAAATGGCTCACCACTTAGAGTTCATCGCCATAGGCTCCAACCTTAAGCTCGATTCGATTGAGCTCAAGAAGCTCCTTAACAGCTAGAACATAAAGATAAGGATAAAATATCAAGTCAGTCACCACTTCTAATATAAAGTAAGATACGTTGGACACCACGTACCCACTTTCCTATATTAGAGAGAGAAGATCCTGCCCATTAACTATCCTCTAACCGCCAGCTCCACTTCATTACAAATATCACATCATCACTTAATAGTAAAGACTTCGAGACTTTATGTACTAAGTTTACCTATTACTCCAAAACACCTTCTATTATCTAAGAATTCACTACTAAATTTAGCATTGGAGTAATTACACCGAACAATACCCTTAAACCTCTTTACAATGTTTTGTTTTGTAGACTTAATATGTGCAAAGCCCAATCATTACTAACAAAAACCCTAAGACAATAATTGCCATTTTTAATTTTTTGTTCCTTTCTATTTTTATGTTAACTTATTGCAACTCCATGGATACACAACTTTCATAGCTAGCTTCTTAGTGAAGGTAAAGAGGTAATGGGATATTTCTCTCACTTGCTAGTCGCATGGCCTCTCAAAATTAAAATTATTACCACTAGATGAATAATTGAAGAGATATGTAGATTAACTTGTAATTCTATTTCATTTATTTAAACACATGGCTTTACAAGTAATCAGTTAGTCAGTGTGGTTAATTGGTTAGACTATTAGACTATAAACAATCTTTCTCCTTGCTAATTTCATTCATAGAATAATATTGAAAGGTTTCTCATTCTTCACATGCTTTTCTATTTCACAGTCATTACTTCTTCTCAAGAACTGAAGAACCTTCGGTGGACTTTAGCTTTCAAAACTGATTTTTATGGAATCCTTCATGGTATCAAAGCATCTTGATCCAAATATTTCAAATTTTTTCTAAAATCTTTAAGACAGTCGAATTTACTAGGGTTCCTGGCTACATACTTTTTGAATGATGAGTAATATTGTAGATCCTACAATCAATGATCCTTATTACATATCTAAATCATATAATCCAGGCATGTCTATAGGAAATTTAGTTTTTAATGGTACAAATTACATTTCTTGGAGTAAGGCAGTGAAGTTAACTCTTAGTGCTAAGATGAAAATTGGTTTCATCGATGGATTTATTGAGAAACCCAGCGCTAATGTGATTATATGGTGAGATGTTGGCTACTTAATTCTATGGTCAATGAATTGGTACAAAATTTTTTGTACACTATTTCGGCCTTAGAGCTTTGGAATGAGGTGAAAGAACAGTATGGAGTAGCTAACAAACCTTTAATTTTTCAAATTTATTATGAGATAGCTAATTTGAGACAAGGAAATTAGTTGGTTAGCTTGTATTTTAACAAGTTACGTCATTTTTTGGGATGAACTAAACAAGTTACATGCATTTCCTACATGTGAATGTAGTAGGTTTGAGTTTTGTACTTGCAGCTTAAAAGAGAAGATGGACGAATATGAGTCACATAACAAGTTAGTCCAATTTTTCATGGGTTTGAATGAGGGTTATGAAGGGATTAGGAATAAAGTTTTATCCATGGAGCCTTTGCCTTCAGTCAACCGAGCATATTATCTTGTGTAACAAGTAGAGAAGTGGCTACAGGTCATTGGATCTATGAATACTGACATTGAAGCTTCTAACTTTAGTTATAATAAAGCTGTTGCTGTAGTTCCTAAACAAGGTTTTGGCAAAAGGAAGAACAAGAAAGGGATTTTCTGTAAGCATTATAAGAGTGAGGATCATAATATTGAGTCTTGTTTCCAGATTGTTGGCTATCTTGATTGGTATAAGAATAAAAGACTTGTTGGTAAAGGAAAACAATCAATTTCGGTAACATTCACTTAGGTTTTTCTTGACATGCAAAGTGATGATTCGTGTTTTTCTAGTATTTCATCAAATCAATCGCAATCAGGATTGAAGCATGTAGACAAGCAACTTCTTAAAAACATTTGTCAAGAGGTTTATAAATTGATGAAGGATAAAAATGAAGACTTAGCAACAACAAATGTGGTGTATGCAAGTACTTGTAACTCATCCTTGTGTTTAACTTCTGTTAGTAACAATTTAGCTCTTCGGGTAGTAGATACAAGGGCTACAAACTATATTACTCCATTTTGTGAATTGCTTTTTGATATCAAACAGCTCTATACTCTAGTAAAAATCAAACTACTTGATAATAGTGATCTTCTTGTTGAGTATGCTGGTTTTGTCAAGCTTATTGATCACTTAATCATTTCACATGTGCTCTTAGTGCCACATTTCACAAATAATCTTCTTTCCGTTCAAAAGCTATTGAAAGACTATGCCTTACAAGCTATTTTTTATTCTTATTCTTATTTGTTTCAAGACTAGATTACTGGTAAGGTAATAGCATCAACTCGTACATAAAAAGGACTTTATGTAATTTATTCTAATTCCAATAATGTGTCTTGTTCTTTAGATGCCTTTAAAACTTCAGTCTCTTCCTCTGTTTCACATATAGATACATTGCATTTAATTCACAGTATACTCGGACACTCATCAATTTCAAAGTTACAACAGACACATTTGTGTAAAGGGTTAGACTTTACTAGGCTTCTTTATGATACATATCAAAAGGTTGAATTCCATTGTTTGCCTTTTTCAAAAAGTTCTACTCATACTTCTTTTGCTTTTAAACTTTTTCATGTTGACATTTGGGGACCATATCGAATTACTTCTTTAAATGGTGTTAGGTACTTTCTCACCCTTGTAGATGACTTTACTAGAGCCACATGGACATACTTAATGCATCATAGGCATCAAGTTTATTCAAATCTTTCATAATTCATTTCTTATGCTGAAAATCAATTCTCTATTGTTCCTAAGGTTGTAAGGACTGATAATAGAAAAGAGTTCTTATTTATTTCATGCCAAGAAATTTTCAAAAAACATGGAATTATCTGCCAACATACTTTACCTTATACACCTCAACAAAATGGCAAAGTTGAAAGAAAGCACCATCATTTGATTGAAACTTCTAGAGCTCTTAGAATCCATGCTAATTTTGCCTAAGGAATTTTGGGGTAAATGTATTCTTACAGCTACCTTTCTTATAAAAAAAATGCCTTTGCCCATAATTGGATAGAAAACTCTTCATGAGATGTTGTTTCATAGAAAACCAGATTATAGTCATCTTAAAATCATTGGTTGTTTGTGTTATATTGCTCACCTTTCTCCATACCGTGAAAAATTTAATCCTAAAGGTATCCCTTGTTTATTTCTTAGGTATGCTAATAAACAAAAGGGCTATAGAATTTATAATGTTACGACCAAAGAGATTCTTGTCAGTAGAGATGTTAAATTTTTTTAGCATATTCTTCCCTTCAAAATGCCTCACCTGTTGCAGTATGTTTCTTCTTCTCTTAAACACATTCATGATTCTGTTTCATTTAAAACACCATTCTATTCAGCATATCCTTCTACCATACATTCTTCTATCGATTTTCATTTGACTAGTGAACAATCTGGTGATACAGCCTCGTCTATTGCTCCTCTCAATCCATCTACTGCGACGTGTTCTCCTAATAATACTGGTTGTTCTTAGCTTCCTGTCCTTCATAAATCATCTAGGGAAAGAAAGATACCTACTTGGTTAAAAGATTTTGTACGTAATGTTCATAGTTCACGAGCAGATTGCATCTCTACTAACTCCTTACAGTATGATGACACTCTTGCTATTTCTTTTATTGTCAAATATCCTTTGTTTGAACCCACTTCTTTCATATCCTATCCAGATGACCTTATTTGCTCTCTTGCTAATGATTTTACTATTAAAGAGCCATCTAGTTACAAACAAGCAGTTAAACAACCAGAATGGGTAGATGCTTTGCATAAGGAACTAAATGCACTAGAAGCAAATGAAACTTAGGAACTTACTTATTTGCCTCAAGGAAAGAAGGCTATTGGTTGTCGATGGGTGTACAAAGTCAAGTATAGACCAGATGGTAGTATAGAAAGGTATAAAGCCTACCTTATAGCCAAAGGATATACTCAAGTTAAGGGGGAGGATTTCCATGACGCTTTTTCTCCTGTAGCAAAAATGAATACTATTCAGATTCTTTTTACAGTTGTTATTTCTTCCTCTCAGCCTTTTATATCAAATAAACATAAATAATGCATTCTTACATAGGTATCTTGATAAGGAAATTTATATGGTTTCCTTTAAAGGATATGCATTAGCCCAACAAAACTAGGTTTGTCACTTAAAAAAAATCCTTGCATCTCAACAATGGAACTTTCAAATATCCAAATGTTTGATTAGTCTTGGTTATGTGTAATCCGTCCATGATCATTCTTTGTATACTCATAGTTTAAATAAAGGTTTTGATGCTGTCTTATTATATGTAAACGACATGATTATCAATGGAACAAGTGAGTTTCTTATTTAATCTTTGAAATCTCGTTTGGATAAAGCCTTTACTATAAAAAACTTGGGGTTAGTAAGATATTTTTTAGGTCTTGAAATATGTCACACAGTTAAAGGATGTATGCTTCATCAACACAAGTTTATTCTTGATCTGCCTGAAACAACAAGACTTTCAGCTACTAAGCCTACATGTGTTCCGTTGCTTAGCGGGTTTAAGTCTAGTCTAGTTGGAAGTCCTTTATAGGATGCTACTTCTTTTCGTTGTTTGGTTGGGAAATTGTCCTATATTACAATTACTAAGCTTGATATCAACAAAGTTGTACATCTTATAAGTCTGTTTTTGTCAAAACCATATGATATTCACCTTTAGGCTACTTTGCATATTGTTTGATATCTTAAGGGTACTTTCTCTCTTGGTCTATATTATCCAATAGCTAATGAACTTGTTCTATAAGGATATACTGATTTTGATTGGGTAACGGACTTATTGGATCGCAAGTCTATTAGTGGTTATTGAATATTTCTTGGATCTACTCTTATTTCATGGAAAAAAAAAAAAACAGAACATTGTTTCCACCTCATCGACTGAAGTCGAATATTGCAATTTATTTGCTATGACTAAAGAAGTAATTTGGTCTTCATAAATACTTTGTGACTTGGGAGTTTTAGTTAAGCTTCCTATTCGAATTTTTTGTGATAATAAGTCCACTCTTCTCATTGTTGCAAATCCTTGTCTCCATGCTCAAATAAAGCAAATTGATATTGATGTACATTTTGTTACAGGACATATTACTTCTGGTTTATTAACAATTGATTATGTTCCTTCTTGGCTTCAACTTGCTAATGTTTGCACCAAATCTATTACTGCATAGCAATTAATGTTTTGTAGATCCAAGTTAGGTCTTCAATCTGATCCAACTTAAGGGGCAAATGAAGAGATGTATAGATTAATATATTATTCTGTTTCATTTATTTAAACATGTGGCTTTACAAGTAGTGTGGTTAGTTAGTTAGTTAGTCAGTCAGTGTGGTTAATTGGTTAGACTATCAGACTATAAATAGTCTTTCTCCATGTTGTATTCATTCATAGAATAATATTGAAAGGTTTTTCATTCTTCATGTACTTTTCTATTTCATGGTCATTACTTCTTCTCAAGTACTGAAAAACCTTCGGTAGACTTTAGCCTTTGAAATGGATTTCTATGGAATCCTTCAATAATAATAATAGATTGTATTAAGGCAAATCATTTCACACATGCTTAAAATTCTAAGTCACACAATATAATAACCAAACATTTTATAGTTTGAATTAATATATGAACATTTGTATTTTCGTAATTCCATATAAAATTTTCAATTTTATACTTAAAAAGACCTAAAGTTTTCAACCTCCAACCATCATCCCTCTAATACTAACAAAAAATTTCACAGTTTCGCAGTGAAGGATCTATATAGATCGAGTCGCGGGCCCGTCCAGGTTTGGAAACGGCTGCAATAGTAAGTTTCCTTTTAGCTATTGTTACAAAAATTACAATCGTACTTATTCGCTATTGATTTGAAGTCATCGTATCCAAGTTCATAAAATTTATTAATTTATTCCGTTACATATACCAACATAAGAATTCTACTACCTATATGATTCACTTTGATTCATACTTGATACCCATTGAACTAAATCTTATAGTTCAGTGTCTCAAATCCTATTATACTGTTTGGCATATGAGAATTTTCAAAAAGAAAAAGAGAGGAGGACTTTTGATTCCATTCCATCGGGTAGATAATTCAAATGATCTGGTCAATTCAGTGACGAAGCTAAAAGTGTTTTTTTTTTTTTTCCCGGTAAATGACGAAACTGAAAATGACCGTTGATATTTATAGTCTGATTAGGATGGAAATGACGCTTGATGGACTAAAGGAGGAAAAAAAAAAGGGAATGGGTCATGAACATGGAATCGTATGACAACAAAAATTAGGCCAAAAGCCCGTGCTCTTACTCGCTCAAAAGAGGCATCGTACTCTTATAGAGGGGCCAAAAGAAAAAAAAAAAAAATCCAATATCCATTCTTTCACGAAAACCAAAACTTTAGACAATATTTTTCAAAATAAAAAATCATCTAGCTAACAAAGTTGCAAAATAGAGGTATTGACCCATTTACCAATATTTCGCTTGCACAAATCACAGGCACCTGAATCTGTTCACAATTTTCCTTTCCTCCACTTTGGTCATACGCCCGGTCTATCTGGAGAATAAATATGGATTATCTTGTTGAAATTGTTTCGCAAAATGCGTTAAGAGAGTGCCAAGACACTGAAGGTTGGCAAGAGAGAGCCGAGGGAGGGATAAGCTGAGATTAAAAAAAAATCGGCATGCAAAACTGAACGCCATTGGGCTTCTTCTTAGGCCTTTTGTTCCTACTGTGGATTTTCCTATTGAGCTGTTGAATTCGTAACATCGTGTCAAATACGCCAGTTGTTGATTATTACCGACGACAAGATGGGTTTATCTCTCCAACGGCCTGTTTACTTGAAAATACCGTAGTTTGGAAATGCAAACATTCTTCCTGTCTTGCTAAAATAGTATTTTCGAAAGTCTTATCTCTCATGTCCGTTAAATAGACTTTCAATCATGTAAATCGACCTTAAAGTATACGAATAATTGCTTAAAAAAATTGGAACTAAAGTATGACAAGTCAAGGGATAGAGAAAGAAAATTGTTTCGATGTTGTAATTTAATTAATGTGTTATTTTAATTGTTTTGGATTTCTTTGGCTTGGATGGGTTGGTAACACTCCAAACTCAATCTAATGATCCAGTTAAAGTGCCTTGAAAGTCTCAATCTTTGGAATAGTTATAATTCATGGAATTAATGGAAAAATAATAAAATATATAGTACTTATTTTTGCAGTACTTTTAGCACCAATTTTGGTGGATTTTTTTTCCACCCCTTCTTCTCTCTTAAAAACAACTACTCTTAAAATACTTTTAAATTTCTTACAGCTTCTATTATACAGAAGAATACTAGATTAGTACCATTGTCCTTATAAACACTTAGTTGAACTTTAGAAGAAACTAGTCACCGTGCACCTGTGTTGCATATGAAAAATAAAATAAGTTGATATAATAACATGTCATTTAAATAAACTACATACATGACTAATAATTTAGAAAAGAAAATAAAATAAAATAAGTCGATATAATTACATATTACTAAATTAAACTATATACACGACAAAGAATTTAAGAAAGAAAAAAAAAATAAAAATAATGTATAAACTATCTTAACGTATGAGAAATAAAAAAGAAGAGAAAACAACTATATTACTACATAAATTTATCTATTAAAATATATTATAATATACTACTCTATTTTAATTTACTTTATTCAACATTGTGGTTTTAATGGCTTATTGAGAGGTTAAAGTATAAATAATTTAAAAAAGCAGCATTTAATAATACAATGTTATATATAGAGGTTTTTTTATATAATTAGCAAACGTTGTACCTCCAATGCATGTGCAAATCTATCAACATGAAATTTATCAAAGATTAATTGAAAAACATTAACTTAGTTAATTACATGAAATAGAAATAAATAAAAAAATGTGAAAAAAAATGTAAAAACGGTTGAAAATTATCAACAACAAAAAATCATGCAAATGTTTGTGATTATTAATAAATCGCAAGGCAGTAATGCTAATCAAAGTTGAGTTACTCCATTGTAAATCATTCCATATGCTTATAAAGGTAATACAAAACAAATTGATAAGGTAAATTAGTATGTGACATATAATGAATACTAAAAAGATACATACTTTTTTGTGAAAAAATGAAATAATAGGATGCAGAAAAAGCAGTTAGAAAAAAATCTAAAGAGAGACAATTATTTATTTGTCAATTGGATATTATTGGGAAGTGATATTAATAAATAATAATATGTTAAAGTGTTTGCTCAATGATATCATTAAAGTAGGTAACATTCTCAAATATAAGATTAAGATGATGTTACCATATAGGGTAGACTCTTTAAGATAAACTTTTATGAATTATCATTTGAATAAGAAAAACAATATTCAAACAATAATCAATTAGAGTGTTATTGTAGTTTGGTAATTTTTTTTTAAATTAACACCTAAGATACAAAAGTAGTGTCTTTAACTTTTATATTGTTGAAGATAAACATAATCCCTAAGTAAAATCATAAATCCATTATACATAGTACTCATGTTGCAGGTACAAAAGAAAAAAAATGATAAAAGATAAAAAATGCAAAATTTTAATTTATTCAATAAAAATGTTGGTTATAAAAGTGAAGAAGCCATCAACAATACATCAAACAAAATAACAAGAAAAATCATAAAATAATGAGACCATAAGACATGAGCTATTTGACAATTACTTTACCATGAGGTTTTGAAAATTAATCGACATTATAAAGAAAATAATTTTATCATACGAGTACGATTGAGGATAATTAGTCAATTTGTTATTAATTTAGAGCATTCACAGAAATGGAGGTGGGAAAAAAGAAGAAAATAAAATAAAGCACCTGATATGAATACTTTTACATATCTTTTGTGTCTTAGATTAATGTACTTTCTAAGTAAATGTAAACTACTTTTGTTTTTTATTTATTGGATAAATAAGATAATGTAAACCTAATAAATGGTAGAAGTCCCCATTCATGGCAAAAGTTGATCACTATTCCACTAAGGCTTTTGATATTACAATGTACATAGTGAAATGAAATGCACAAAATCAATAAAATTATACTACTAAATGTGAAAATGAATAAATAACCAATTAAAAAGGTTTCTATTAAAAGCAAATTACTGTACATGGACACCAACAAAAACTCTTTCAAGATGAATAAATAGAATTTGTATAAATGAAAAAAAAACCTTGTACAAAATGAATAGACATAACTTGAACATTTTAGTAATTGGTATAAGTTATTTAATCTTGAAAGGCAATATGTTCACATTCTAAACTCCTATGCTTCTGAAAACCAAAACCATCTTCTTCATCAAAATTTTATTAACAATGTTGTATTCATGTTTTCATAGATTGTGAATACCTTTCAACCTTTTCCATACGAATATTGTTTACAGTAAATGGGTAGATGAATTGTTATTGATAGTTTCTGACTATATACTTGGCTAAAGGGAAAAATCACACATCAATTGAAATTTGGAATGTAAGTTCTTGAGGAGACAATTGACATACCATGGCATATTGCAAAAACTCCATTTTAATATTTCGAGTTATGAAGAGTTAAGATATTACTAAATAAAACATAATATAGAAAAAATATGTAGTAATTAGAGGAAATAGTTGCAACATTATTAAGCTAGGTGTTATTATTTTCTTCATTTCCAAATAGAAAAAACTTGATTATATGAACCGATTCACTGGGAAAGGGTAATGAATTTTCATAAGAAAAAAAAAATGGAAAAGAGAATAGCTTAATACCAAACAACTTCTATGTAACACTCTTAAATACATAACCTATTCTTTCTTTTACCTTTGAAAGAGAATAGCAAGTCTTTTGTAGTTTTTGGCATATAGATAATAACAATTAGCTAATAGGAGATCGTAATGTCATAATAACTAAGCAAAGTTAAATTTAAATCAAAAGCATCAAACTTTCAATAGCATAAAGCTAAAGCAACTTCATACATCTATAGCTATTCAATTAAACTGATGAAATCCAAAAAGGCAATCAATCAAATTATATATAGAAACTTAAGCATGATTTTGCAATATAGATATATAGAGAGCCAAAATTTTCGGATATATGAAATTATAGAATAAAATTTTGATTGAAATTGACACTTCTTCTTGCAACAACTTCATCAAATGGTCTAAGCTCCATTTCTACAATAAATCAACCCTCAAAAGGTTTTTGATACTCGATTTGAAATTGATATAAAAATAGAATTAAATAGATGTGGTCATCTTATAAAAAGAAAAATAACCTGAATATTTGTAAAATCCTTATACCATAAAGTAGTAATAGTAGAAAGTAATGTAGTTAGCCATAACTTAAGTACATTAAACTTTAAGTACTTGAACTCAAAAGACACAACGTTTAAAATTAAATTGTTAGAAAGAAAGAAAAAAGTATGTACACAAATAATTTGTTCATAAATTTGTCATTTCATAATTGTAGAGAAAAAGGTCATATATACTTGTAAATAAATACATCCTTTAATGTTCATGCAGAAACATAGGAAAGAATTCGATAATTTCTCCTAAAGAGGCAATCAAGAATGATTGTAACTGAACTGTGTTCCTCCTCTAGTCGACAGTAAAACTCATTCTTATCCTTCTCTTCTTCGAAATAATTGTATTAACTTATGTTTTGCAATTTGCAAAAGAAAAAGAAAATATATTTTTATTCTCATCAATATCAACAAATGCAGGAAAGAAAACACTTAATCAAGAACAATAGTATACTGCTCACAAAATAATAAAAACCTAGACTTGAAAATATGCGAATCTTCAACTCCTAATAGGAATTGAAACACTAACTTAAATCATCTGCATCAATACCAAATTAGAATCATCCATTTAAAGAAAAAAAAAGAGCAAATGAATATGCCCAATCAAGCACAGCAACATATATATTAAAAAAAAATCAAACTTTTACACTGTACAATACTAAGTGAATGTGTGCATTCAATTTCCATCCATGAATTTGAAGTCTCTAATTCTACCTGTAAAAACAAATCACACTGGAGATAAACTTTACTTTCTCTTTTTGAAAGGAAAAGAAAAAAGAAGAAGAACTTCAACTTACTAACAATTGTTAGTTTGTTTGTGTTAATTGAAAATAGTTTTTGGTTAGGATTAGTTGGAATATGAATAAAAACTTGAATAAAAACATGAAAAGAGAAATATAACCCCCAGTATACGGGTGCAACCCTAGTAGCATCCATGACTGAACTTATTGTCGACCCTTACCATAATTCCAACAATTGCCAAACATCGCTCATTCACTAAAATTATCACCACTAACAACTTACTCGTGTCCTTAAACCCCTATAACCACTCCTCATCGCGTTGAAACAACCACTATTGCAACATCCAAAGGCCACCATTGGCAACCACTACCGAAAACACCAAAACCAATGCGAACCTCTAAGGTGTGGTGTTTAAATCTCGTTTTTCTAATCTTTTGCTCACAAAAATAAGATTTCCTTTTTAATTCCGTATTCAAATTTCTCGAAAAATATAGAGAGACAATGAGAGAATGATTTGGAAGAAAAAATCAGAGACAAGAGGGAGAAAAACAAGGAATGTTGAGGAAGATAGAAGGAAGGAGTTAGTGGAGAGAGAGAGAGGCAATGGGAAGAGTGAAACTGCCTTCAATGTAGAGGGAGAAAAAGAGGGAGATTATATTCTATTTAAATTTCTCAATTACTTTATATTTATAATTATATTTATTTAAATAAATTGGTTTATTAATAATGAAAATTTTATTTCAAAGGTTAAATTAATAAAAATAATTAACATCTCTATTAACGGTTACGTAAGGGTTAGTCGGCTTTAATAATATTGATACATCCATCTTTAACAAACTCTGTGTAGGAAGTATAAAATTTTAAGGAAACTAAGTTGTATTATGTAAGAGATATGTCTATCTTTAATAAACTCTTAACAACTCTACGTAGAGCGTATAAAACTTTAAGAAAAGCACTCTTGTTTGCGATTTTTACTGTTTCCTTTCCTCCCAATTTTTTTTACAGCTTGAATTTGGAAACATTGAGTTTCCTTTTCTTTTCTTTTCTTTTTCTTTTTTTTTTAATTGAGGAGCAAAACTGTACTTAAGGTGAACTTAATAGGATTGAGGAGACTTTCATAATTTGCTTTATGCAATTTCTGTTATCTTGCTGTTATGGTCATTTGATTTAGAAGGCAGAAATTGAAGTCCTTGAGAAAAGGACATACTAAACTTAATGAGAAGTCGATATAGATTTTCACTTTCTGCGAAGTAAGCACTGAGATTATAGTCCTATTAAAACATATATGTAGCTCTTAAGCCAACTTATATACAAATATAAGGCTTTACCCGACCACCAAACTTATAAACTACTTAAACCACTTTTTTTTTTTTTTTTTTTTTGCCAAACTTAAACCGGTTTGAAAGAAAATTTTGTTTGATGAGCCGTAATAGTGATCTACAAACAATCTTCATCTTTTTTAATGCTAATATCAACAGAACTTTCTTCATCTTTCATCTTATAGTATTTATCCACACTATACAGATGTCAATGCTATAAAAAAAAAAAAAATTAGCAATAATAAAAATAATCAAGATCCGGTAAGATAATCTTCCAAGATCAACCATTAAGCAGAGCTTTGGTGTAGAAGAGGCAATTCACATCAATATATAAGCCCTCAAGTCTGTAGCCTCCCTTGTCAAGGTTCTTTCCTGACTGAAACGATAAGCATCTATTACAGTCCTAATCCATGTGAGGAGCTGCCGTGAAAGAAAAACATGAAAATTATATGCAAACAAAACAAAAATAAAGTGCCTTGATGGAATTATGTACAGGGGACTCAAGAACGAACAAGGAAATTTGGTTGAGGAAATCCAAAGGCATGTGCATGGAGTAATATTGTGCTTTTCACATACAAGATATGAAGCATTTTGCCAGCAAGTGCTATAAAAAAAATATTCTTTCTTCTCAAACACCCTGTTGTTTATCACCTCCTAAAAAACCTAAAATTATTAAAAAAAAAAAAAAATGAAGTTACAGAAGAACAACAGTCTAATGAAGTAATATCTACGTACTTGAAGAACCAAACTAGACTTCTAAGTCTAAAATATTAGGTCCTTTTTATCCAAAAAATGAAAAAAAAAAAAAAATTGTCCCCGTAACGTCATTAACACTTAAATTCTCCAGAATCAAACTCTCAACCATATTCTCTGATCTCGCTTTACCGGATTTGTTATTCGCTAGGTCAACAACTAGTTCCTCTTACTTATGCAGTTATGTTAGGACTTTGTACTGTATGTTAATCAAATAGATAATTTGAGGTCACTAATGCGTTTGTGCAATAATCTTGTTTGCAATTATTTGGTTTGCACCTTTTCTTTCAGTCAGCATTGCTGGTATTATTCCAATTTTTTACAGATCGTCTCTGAACGAGTCTCTGCTAGTCGTATATTTGTTGCGCAAAGTAGCAGATACGTGCGTCCTATTCAAAGTTTAACAAGACAGATGCCCTTCTAAGGGCTGCCAATCAAACGAACTAGTTTCAAATTCACTTGAAAAACTACATTCCTCCCTATTGTTAACCTTAAAAATCCGTAAATGATCTAACTGGTGATTAGTTACACGCTTGAAGAGATTGAAATAGATGGACTACAATATCGTTTTCAGGTTGAAAACTTACGATTAAATGTCATGACCAGAATATAATTTCTCAAATTTTCATATTTAGACTTGTCTGGAAACGACAAAGATGAAATCATCCATCTCAGGTTGTGTCTCAAAACCCTCGTACAGTTTAAAGAATTCTACCGAAAGTTTACTTTGCGACGTTGCATAACAGCATGCTCGTAAGAAATCAATCTATGATAAAAACGCTTTCTATGGCAAGACTTGACTGACACCAAAATTATTTTCCAGTGATCATAACTGATCCCCATCCGATTAAAATTCTTAAATACCACATCAATAATTCAAAAGTGTTTTTTTTTAAAGAATTTTTTTTTTAAGCAAAGGTTTTTAATATTCATTTATATTATTTAATAAAAATAACACTTAAAAACAAAAAAAAAAGAAAAGAAAAGAAAATGATACCTTTTTAGGATCTTTAATGGAGGACTTCAAAGTATGTAAGGACCCGACTCAAGTGATGAATGACCTGAGGTCCTTCACCTTTTGAAACCAGTGTCAATGAGTATCAATTGAGATGCATAACAAAGTTTAAACAATTATTTTCTCTTAACAGAGGGTCAAATGCAGCTAAAACGGCAAAAATGTAAAACATATAAGCAAGCGAATAAAAGACCACGAAAAACAAAAACTAATCAATTTTACGTCTAACTTATGTTTTAATCATACAAACTCAAAGAAACCTACAATTGTTATTTCAACCTAAAGAGAGAGACACGACAAATCCATCTTGATGCGGTATTTATCACTGTTATCAATCATATAAGCTCAGAGAAACCCAGAATGGAATGGGCATTCCAATCTAAGGGAGAGATATGATGAACCTGGATGATTAGCGCGTGTGGTGAAAATGGGTAAGAAACGAAAGTTCAGACAATAATTTGCCGAAAGGAAAAAATATAGACACTTTTTCGTACTTTATTCCACTAGATTTTAGATAAAAACAAATCAAATATAAAATAAGTATGGATAAATAAAAATTATGCATTGAAAAAAAGATAATTAAAAAAAATTTGAAAAAAAAAACACATAAAAGAGTCAATAATATTAAAATATAAGAGCTTTTCAAATCATATTATGATATATAGTTTAGGAAGTTTTTTCTATATATAATTTCAGAGTCATAATACCTTTCATTATTAATATTCTCCAAATTGTTATTTGAAAATACCATTTAGTTTTTACATATAAATCTTTTTGTCTAATTTCATTGTGATCATGATACATCGATTTAGTATTTATTAGAATATATCCATAATTGACTCAAATTATTTTTTATATTTATTTTATCATACCATAAATGTCTATGTACTTCCTTCTATATAATCTATAACAAACACAAAAGAATGTTAGTAACCTAAAGATAACTAAAAAAAAAAAAAACCCTATGGAAACTATTTTAAGGTTTAATTCTTGTCCTCTTAGATGAAACCCCATGTGGAATAATTTTTTACAATGGATGAAGGTTTCACAATCAAGAGAAAAATTAAACAAGGTAGCCGTTGTTGTTGGAGATGATTTAATCTCTTATGTTTGGTGCAAATGGTGAATGCGATTCCTTATGGATTTAAATACAAAAAGTCAAAGAAAACCCTTTACATGAAGGCTAATTTTATTAAAGAATCAAATATTTTTTTAATATGGATATTCTTTTTATGTTAGTCGGATTGACATGTATTATGATATTTTTGTAATTATATTTTGCTTTTATGTTATAATTGCTATTTGTTAAAGATGAATTTTGATCATGTAAAGGAGCTTTATGTAATTTTTTTTTGTTAGTAATTTGAATGCAGTTATGTTAAAACCATTTAATATAATAATTTCAAATTTCAAGCATTGGATAATAGGTTTCACATTTAAATATAATTCTTAGAGTTTGATAAGTGAGTTAATAGATATATTATTTCATTTTTTTTCTTTCATTAAACAAATACCATTAAAATCTCCTAATAAATTACCTAAATAACAGATTTACTGAGAAATGAAAGTAGCATAATCATAGAAAAAGTTGTAAATATTTTCTTAACATATTTAAATTTCTTTATCTTTCATGTAAATGTTTAAGATTTAGGGTTTTTGGATTTTATTTTATTTAGATAATGAGATATGCTTATATTCTATATTCTTCTTACTAGCTAAAAAATTAATGTATAGAAAGTTTTATGTAGTTATAGCATTTAACTCCAAAGAAGTATGTATTGTCTATTTCCTCTCATTGTTTTCTTTTTCTACAAAAATTTATTTTAACTTTCTATTATAGATTTGGATGAATGGTTTTGTTAGTTTTTGCATATGGTATTTTTCTTTTTTCAACATTTAGTGCACCATTTTAATTACTTACTTTTAACGATTGATAATTTCTTATATAATATTTTCTACTTAAGGTGCTTATTGATTTTTACATGTTAAAATAAAATAAGGATTTTTTAGTAGATTTGGCTTCAAAATAATCTTGGCACAATTGTCAATAATCATAAATTAAATGTAATATGGACTTATAGTCTTAAAACTAGGGATTACATTTATTGTATTTGGTATGTTGTAAACTCTACTATATCATTTTATATACTTTGTGTACACATATCATGTGTAGACTTCTACTTATTACATAAACTTATTAGTTTCTTTTTTTTTTGTGAGATGAATTTTGTCCATATAAGTGCTTATAAATTATTTGTTTATTGAATGAGCATTTTAACATTTAATACAGAGCACATCTACCAACAATTTTTTATCCTTTATACGAAAAGAAGGTGAAAGCATCAAAGCATTGAGTAGTTTATATATATATATATATATATATATATATATTTCCTTCCCTCTTTTTCTTTCTTGCATAACTAATTGGCCATAAGCAAACATTCAATTTTTCCTTTCATGTTTTTTTTTATTATTATTATTTTTGCATTATTAGAGAAGGGTTTTATGATTTTTTTCTTGTTTATGATAGTAAAGAAAGATTTATGCATAAATATTAAAAGATTATTTGTATAACGAAAAAAAAAAACAATTAACAAGTGATTTTTGTAATTACATCTTTCTTAGTACATGTTAGTAGTAGCTAATGATATATAGTACAAATGCATTTGACATATATAAACATGGTAACAATGGTAGTCAAACTATATTAATAATGTAATGCCATGAAACCTAAGGGTACACAATCCGCTACAAATCCCTAGTTTTCTAATGACACATTAACTTTAAAATTAACTATAATATCCGAAATCATCTATATTAAAATAATTCTCCAATTATAACAATTTAAAATGACTCACGAGCAAGTTATTACAACCATATTTATAACTATTAGCAAAATCTTCAATTTTATAACTATGGTTCATATTAACAATCCTACTTAACGTCATTACTAATAGGGATCATAGACTGATCATTTGCTCTCAAGCTTAAGGACTTGCCAATTTAGTTCACTGAGCTGTCATAGGGGAGTTGAACCTTGAAGAGCAATACATTCTCCATCACAACTTACCAAGCTATTCCACTTCAACCTCTCTCTATCTCATTGCAAAGACCCCCAAGGTGACTGACCTGTTGCCAAGCCAACCACTTATTGCTCCACCAGTCCAAAGCTAAGCCTAAATTTATTACCCCTTCCCCTTAAGCTGAAACATAACTAAGGTTAAGCTATCTCACCTTCGAGTTGACCAACCGAAGCTAACTAGAAGAATGGCTGCCCATTGGATGAACCCTTCCCAAGCCCCAAACAACCGAACCGCCAAGTTGCTAAGTAGTTAACCTAACTTGCTTTACTCAGGTCAACTCTACTCAGTAAACAGCACCATTGGGGACCATAGAAAGAGTAGTTGATACACGTCTATTTTCTAACATTTGTATTGTCCTTTATGTACCTAAATATTCTTGTATCTGCTTTACGAATTTTCCTTTATAAACTATGTATATTCCCTATTTTAGTAGGAATTCTTTTTGCAATTTATGAAAACCTAAGACTTGCCTTAATTGGGTCACATAAATACTAATAACATGTAATAACTGCAATCAAGTAACATTTGAAGTTTCAACCATCTTTCCCTCTTTTTTTTCCTTCTTGAGCTTATGTTTTCTTGTTTAGAACCAAGTCCTTGAAGAGCTCTTATCTAGGCCACTGAGCATGAATTAGTGGTGAGCAGCGCCATGTCATACTTATGTGTTATATCAAGCATAGCTCGACTTCGTGTGAGGCATTGGTGCATTATATGTTGTGCCCCAAACTCGAGGAGTTGTAATAGCTCCATCGTGTGAACTAACCAAAGTAAAAAGCTATCATTTTTAGCTGCTAACGTAGATATAGTCTACACAAGGTGAACGATGACTCAACCAGCTGTGAAGTAGTCCGATGAGAACTTATAATGTGTAATACTTATAGAGAAACACTTTACAAAATATAATTTCCCATATTTATAGGTAGTTCAAATCCTTTACATGGTTTTATAAACATCATAAGTTTTAAGGTTTCCAATAGTATTATATAGCTCCATAGGAAACTACCTTACATATTATAAATACATCAGTGAGCTAACAAAAACTATAAGGCCTCTCAAGAAGACCTTATAGTCTTCTCACAAAAGAAAAACAAAGCAGCAAGAATGTTGACCCATTCATTAGTCTTCAACTCCTTACTCCTTGGCCTGTTAGAACTAACTTGCAAATTATTGTAACGAGGCATCTTCAGATACTACTTTACATCTACAAAAAAATCTACTGGGATGTGAACTCAACCAGCTCAGTAAGAAGGGATAGAGTTATAAAAGTACATTAACAAACATAGTTGTTTAATCATTAATTAAATGAAGATACAACAAACAAATGGTAGGTCATCCCATAATGTTTAATTGGTTCATTGTAAAGTTAGAGAAATTTCATCCACACTAACCTGGATTTTGAAGAGTTTTAACGTTACATTATTAGACTAAATCCTAACTTTTGCAATAGAGACACTCTTCTCCTTAGACAACATTCAAACCATAATTCCTAACCTTATCGCGACCCCTCTCTTTTATCACTTAGTTTAACTAAGGGTGGGAAAATGATTATTTCTACTATCCTCATTAAAGTATTGGTATTTAGTCTAACAACCTAATTGTTACCCCAATTGGGTTATCGTAAATGTAAGGTTATACTTTAGTCGTCTTAAGATTAGTCTGGATTATAAAATGAGCAATCAAATTCATACTTGCATTACATGTCAAACTCAAGTAGAAAATAACACTTAGACTTCAATTCCCAATCATCAATCAGTATCATAAGCACACATATGGCACATGCACAAACAATCTAGCTACAACCATAGACAAGGACTCTTAATTCTCCAACTATCCTGATATGATGATCCATTATGCCATTAAGCATTGATGCTAACTTACATGATGTTGACTCGAGTTAATCCTGCTTTTCGTACTTAATCCCTTTGTAAGTCCCTAAATAATCAATATAAATAATTTAGTTTTTTGCTATATAAAAAGTATATGATTACTTTTTAATGTATTACATATAGTTTAGATAGATTTATTAAGTCTTGGATTAAGTTTTAACTTGTTACTAAAGTCTTTGAACAAGATTCTAAACACTAAGCTTAATGTAGCTTTTGCCTTGGAACCTTCTAAACAAGTATCTGATCAATACTGTTAACACAATTTTTATTCTAGAACTTTTTGTAAAAGTGTCTGAAAACACTTTCGTTAACTAGGAACTTTCTAAAGAAGTATATGAAAATATCCTTATTAACTAGGAACTCTCTAAGGAAGTATCTAAAAATATCCTTATTAATTAGAAATTCTCTAATTATCCTTTGGATGTTATATCAGCCAAGTTTTTCATATCAATTAGCTTTATGATCAAGTCTTTAAACCTGGGACTAACCTATTTTTAATAGATCAACCTTTCGAAGAACTTGTTGAACAAGGTCATTTTATAATTTTACTCAAAATAACTTGCAATTTTTGCTAGAGAAAGAGTCAACTTTGGGTCAATTTTTCTTACTTGATTCAACTTTCAATTTAGAAGAAAATGCTAAGTTCTCAATCTACTCCACAATTACATTTATATCATATAAAATTTTTTAGAAAATTGCTCATAAAACATGCTTGAAATTTATAAACGCCCATTTTGATGTGAATTTCAAGCACATTTTAGAATTTTTTTTTCACTAAATCTTTATATGATTCAAAAGTAATTATAGACTAAATTAACTATTTAACATTTTTTTTTCTAAATTAAAAATTGAATCAAATAAGAAAATATGAGTCAAAATTGACTTTATCTCTAGTGAAAAATTGCTATTTAAACCTCAAAACCCCCCTTTTCTTTCATAAGTCTCGCATGGAATGGTTCATGAAAACACACACACACACACACACACATATTCATACACATACACATGTTACGCCCCGAAGTCGCAAATTCACAACAGTCCCGCCATGTAAACCATTCTATGATAGTAACTGGCCTCACAATGCCTACCATAGAGATAATCTACACAAGGCGTTGACGACTCCTCGCTTTGAAGTAAACAGTTCGAGTAATAATTATACTACAATTATGATAATTATCACAAAGTTCTATAAAACATAGATAATTATAAATAAGTCCACAGAGCTTCCCAGGAAGTTTTACACAAACACGACAGTTCACTAGATTACATAATAACTACTAGTCTTTCCTTCCTAATTACATGGTCATTCTACCCTCACATTATATTAAGTAACTTGATGCTCACACCCCTGGCTTCAAAAGGACTAACCTCTGGGTAATTGTAAGGCGGCATAGTACTTGTAGTGTTCAAAAATCAGAACCTGCAAAAGGATCTATAAGGGTATGAGCAACTAAAGCCTAGTAAGTTGAATTGGAGACTCATGAATGCATACAAGCACAAACAGGGTTATCAAACAATTATTTTCATGCAATGCAACAATCAAGTGTCATCGCACAACGTAGTCCGGTCCGTTGTGAAATCAGAGAAATTTCACCCGCTCCAATCCGGGTTGAGGAGTTCCATGTTATGCAGCAGCTCACAACCAAACCCAGGCTTATGCAATGAAGACCTCGCTCCTCCCGTGACTACCTTCGAACCATTGACTTCACCCCCGCCGCGACCTCCTCTCCTGTCACTTAGTTCGACTGAGGATGAAGAAGGGACCATTTTGCAATCCTGCGCTATATCTTTCGAAGGGGTCGGTATTTGGTTGGAGAGTCCTATGATCTCCTAACGGGTTGCAATGCATGACGTTTTCGGTTATTAAGGTCGACTAAGATTAAATGCCGGTTAGGGTGTTCAACAAGTTCATACCAATTCAATCAGTCACAAAGTCATTCACAGTATAAATTCCAGCACGAATTCAGATACATCAAGCACATGCGCAAACTATTTACAATCACAATCATATACAAGCCTAAGTCTCCGAGTAATACGAAACTGGTACTCTATTACAATAAGCAATAACCCAACTTACATGAATTTGCTCGATCGCTCGATCCTCTAGTTGCGAGCTGATTTGTTTCTGGGTGTCCTATAAAACAAATAGGTTCTTTTAGTACTTATATTTTATGGATTATTATTCTAATTCATAATATAACTCATTTTCCTCATGTATACCTATAACGTAGTAATGATTCGTTGTGTTCTATTTCGGGGTTCGGCTCCTAAACTAGATTCTAGTTTTAATTCCTAAGTCGTAATTAAGCTCGAATCCCAATGTGATATTAATCACATTATGCTCGGGTATTCAAATATCCTATTGGGTCGTAATTTTTGTATTCTAAACTATCCGGTACACGCTAACCCTAATTGAGGTATCAAATTTATTCCCGGTGTGTAAAGCTCTTACATTTTGAGATATTTACTTAAAATTAAATGTCATTTCAGATTTATTATTTTTCTGATTTCTATTATAATATTATCTAAATAACCTTATCTTTTTAAATTTATTAATTTACATTTTCACATATTACTAATTTATTATATTACTTACCTAATTGCCCTAATTAACCATACTTAGTACCTAAAGGCTAGGATTAAGGTTCCACTGCAGAGATTAACTTCCCTAAACCTCTAATTAAGATCCAAATCAGTAATTAACATTCTAATCACTTAATTAACCTTAAATCACCCAATTTTACCATCATTTTAGGGCTAAAAATTAACTTAAAAATTTCGAAAATTAATTTTAAAAATATGGCTTCATAGCATTGTTATACATCATATGAGCATCCTACAGAAAAATTTTGAACTCCAAACTACATCCCTAAGCCTATTTATTTTCCGATTTACTAATGTTCGGTTTTGAATAATTTGTTAGGGTCCCTATATTTCCAAATATAATTAAACTAAATAAGTATTTTTCCCTAAATCTACATGCAATAAAACCTTATAATAACAAGTTTCATAATTTTCTGGGTAAAATAAATAATTTTACAAAATTATACAAAAATTGAGTGAATAAATGACTAACCGGTTCAAAGCTTTTGGGCCGTCCAAACCCGGTCCAATGTTGTCGGCCGGTCCAGGCGGTGGGTCTACTGTAGGGTGGTGGTGGTGGTTCGGTCCCAGGTGGTGGTGGGTGGTGGTTTTAGTTCACCTTGCTAATCTGCACAGTTTTCTTTTTTTTTTTTTTTTTTTTTTATTTTCTGGAATTTCTCTCGAATTTTTTTGTGTTTCGATTTTTCTCAGATCACAAACTAGCCAAATGACTTCTGAAAATTTTTTCTTTATTTATAGACAAATGTAGTAATTAATGTGCATTAATTTGATGGGATTTTGCCCCATTTCCTTGATTTTAGGCTTTTTGTTTGTCCAATTCCTATTGGTTAATTTTTTTTCTTTTCATTCCATGACCTGATCTTGTTGCAGTTATCCTCTTCTGATTTTTTTCTGATTTTTTTATAATTATTTTGTATTTTTCTTTAATTATTTACTTAATTTTCGGATAATTTTAGTAATTACGCGTATTTTTATCTACACGTACATACATGTAGGATACACGTGAACATTCCTAAATATTATTTTGGTCATTCTAAACTTTTTAGTATACATATAATTTATCTCTAATAATTTATTAGTTATTATACTACACTTTTTGCCTTTTCGGTAATTAGCAGTTATTATGCTTAAAATTTAAAAATTTTATAGTCTCCTATTTTATTACTTATTTTCTTAGATTCAAGTTTACGGGATTAGTTTACTAATATTCCTTTCAATAATTTCTAATTTGGGTTTGATCGGATCCTTTAACCGATCGCCCTAAACCTTGGGTTCTACGTTCAACCCTACGGTTACTTGGCTTGGCTTTAGGGCTTATACACATATGCACATATAGGTTATCTTAAGCCATTGTGTGAAGGATAGTGCTTATGAGCTTGGTGTAGTGTATACTATGCTTCGATCTTTGTTATGTTTGGTTGAAATTAAAAAAAAAAAATCCCATAAAAAGAATTTCTACCTTATGGTATTGGTTAACACGTGGGCCATGTAGCGACACATGCTAGTTAGATATGTTGTCACATGTCAAGTAATGCAACGTGAACGAATGTAAAATAATTAGCAAAAAGGTGTCATGTGGTAGTTGGAGCTACCATCACATACCAACTAGTAGCACGTCATTAAATATAAATTAATATGGAAAAAAATGCCACATGTTAGTTTAACCTATTGCCATGTGTCAACTCATGTCATATCAGTAAATGAAAACTAATGGAATTTAATTGGGTAGTATAAATGACCACAAAAACTTCAATTAGGTATTAAATTCAACTTTTCAAACTTTAGATAGTAAATTACACATTTTAGCAAAGTTCAGGTATAAAATGCATAATTAACCCTCACAAATAATATATATTGAGGCACAAAAATACAATAATAATGACAATCAAATTAATTTGTATTAGTACATTGATAATGCAAACAAAACTAAATTAATATACATTCAAATAGCTACACTATATTAACAAATTTAAATTGCATACTAAAACAATTAAATTATATAAATAGACATTAGTACATTAATAATGATAGTCAAGCTATATTAATACTTAAATAACAATCAAACTCTACAAATACGTATTAACTAATACAATAATAATGATTATCTAGCCATATTAATACATATAATAGAATCATAACTATATTTATTAATACAAGTAAACTATATTGATACATTTTGGTGTTAATGGGCGAGTATTTATCTTTGCATATTTAATTTAATTATATATTTTAATATATTTGCTTAATATCCTACCTTTCCATATTTTCTAATTGTTCCATCTTATATCGTATTCTTTTCTCTTTACCTATTCTAACCAACTACATTTAAGACAAATACAAAAGGTGCTTTTAATAGAAGTTCATTGAAAAAAAAAAAAATTGTACAAAATAGTTTTCCTTAACTTCCATGTACTCATCTCCAACTTTCACAAAAGTTTCAAAGTTTGTTTATTGCCATTTACCCAAATCTTCATTTTTGTCTCGAATCTTCAAGATCATTTGGAAAATCAATATTATTTAAATAAGGTGCATTTTAGTAAAGACAATTTTTATTTGATTTTATTATTCCTTTTAGAACTTACATAGAAGTGAAAAATCAAAAGGAAACTATTTGCTTAGTATAATGTAGAAATAGATAGAATAAATAGTTCTTTAATATAATATAGAAATGATTTGTTAAGAATCATTTACCAAAAGCTAGCTCCTCACTTTAATGTTATATATAGTAGTGTATAGTTGCTATATATTATTATAATATATATTAATGCCTATTTACTATAATTTGACCATATTAATTATTGTGCATTGATATGTATTTACTCATATTGGATAAATTGAAAGTAGAATCATCAATATTTATTAAGAAAAAAGAAAAAAAAATTTGCTTTAGTTTACCAACTTATACGAATCAAGGAAAATAAAAAAAAAAAGCCTCTCTTTATCTTTTATACATAAATTCAAAACAAACAAAAACCAATAAAATATGATTTCAAACAAGTAATCTAAATCCTATGATATTGAAACCTAACTTACCATTCTGTATCATAAAAAAATAAATAAATTACAATAATAATCAAGTCATATACATATATCTTTTTTCTTGAAATCATGCTAGATTCTATCTCTCTTGATATTTTGTCATTTTAAAATACAACATCATACCTCATCTCATCCTTAAAAAAAGAAAAAAAAGATTAACATTATATAACTTCGATATCATTGTATAATAATCAAACAAAAAAAAAAGAGAACATAATTCAATATGAAACCAAATTGTCTCTTTGGTTAAAATGGTGCAAAACCTGCTATTAAAACTTTATGACATTTTCCAAACTATAATAAAAGTGGGCTTCACAAAAATGGTAGAAATTATAGTTATAAAACAAAACTTTGTAGCTTCTTTACTAAAATAGTGAAAAATTACTTTAAAAAAATTAGAAATGAGTCTTGGTGAGTAAGCATTGATTTTTCTAGGGTTTAGTCCGTGTTTTTGACGAGACTTGTCTAAAGCCTTATTTCATCCTTCATTTTATCCAAATAGGAAATAAATATTACAAAGATAGAAATTGTAACCTTATGGCATGTTCTACTATAATGTAAATTATGCAATGCTTAAGAAGAATAAAATAGCGTAAACAGTTAAAAAGAAAATCAAAAATAAGTCTTAGTAATTGTTAAACCAAACTAAAAACCACTACTACAAAAGTAAATATTACAACTTTATGATATTTTTCACTAAGATCTACACTAAGCATTAGTTAGTAAGAATTTTTTAAAAATAAAGCTTCAATGCTCGGAAGATATTTCCTAAAATTGAGTATAAAATTACAAAAAATAAAAAATTAGAAATATATCGTAGTGTGTAATTATTAAACTAAACAAATGACCACCTCAACAAAAAATAAAGGGAAGAGATAGAGGTTGTGTGAGTGTACGAGGAAATAGTACATGTGTTGTGCCTTACAGTTTTTAGTAATTTACATTGCTATTCATCTACTAAGGCCGTTATAGTCTAGTGGCATCACCATTAGTCTCCGATCAAGATAGACGAGGATTCGAATTTACCCTCACTTATAGTTGCAAACCCTCCCCACCCCCCCCCCCCCCCCCCCCCCAAAAAAAAAAAAAAGCTATTATTCATCTCATTAAGAAAATAAAGAAAGAAATTTTTTAATTGTTATGTAAATATCTTTTTTATGTTATGTTCACAATTCCTCAAATAATATATAATTTTTTATTAATTTTGTAGGCAAATAGTGACTTCATTAATGAAGCAAATTAGTCATAATTAGCATATTCTTAGTATATTAGTTTTACCATATCATATCATATATCATATATTATATAGTTTTAGAAGCTCTTTACTTTTCTATATTCTACTTTTTATCATGTCATAATTTTATTTCTATAAACTTATTTATCAAATTGTATTATAATATATAGTTTTAGAAGTTGTGTCCTTTTTTATATTCTTTATTTTTATCTCATTATTAATGTATTACCTTTTTTATATTTTAAATTTTATATAATTTCAAAAGCACTTACCTTTTATAATAAGATAGTAATTTGACATTATCATTATTAGGGAAATTCTGCAATAACAATATGTTACAGTAAAATCATGGAAAATTATATTTTATTTTAGTAAATTATGTTCATAAATAATAAAAACAAAACTATTAACGATTTTTATTTTACTGTTGTTAGCATGATTTACTAAAATCGAGCAAAAACAAAGCTATTGACAAATTTTATTTTATTGTTCATGGCATAACATGATGAAACCGAGTGTAATTTATTATGATATTACTATAATACAGCATCACCGTAGAAAAAACCTTATTATTATTATGATTATTCATTTTTTTTATTAATAAATAAGTATACTAGCAAGTATTACACTTGTGTACTACTACATCCTCTTTGATATATAACTATATAAAGAAACACACACACACATATATATATTATTTAGGATATAATGCAACTATTACATAACACTTCACAATAAGCGTAGAAGGATTCTAATATAAAGTGTGTATTGGTTACTCATGTAATCACTACATATATGTTTTTTTTCTTCCCCTTTTTATGTTTGAATAATCAACAAATCATATATAATGAATCATTTGTTTTCAAAACTTAACATTACTTAAATAATTTTTAACATATAGATTATAGTTACACTTTTAAAACAATTTATAATTATTATTCAAGTTTTTATCCCCCATTATGCGGGCTCCTTACTAGTTTTATATAATTTAAAAAACGTATTATTGAAACTAGTTTGCACACTTTTTTGGTGCGTACTCATATAAAATATATAATGCAATTATATAGCTAAGTTATATGCGCTGATGAGATAAATAAGATTATACATAGAATGGAGAATTTCTTTTTTTTTTTTTTGTGTTTTTCAATCAATAGAATAAGAATAAGTTGACCTTAGTAAAACCACAAATGCTTGTCACAACGATATGGACTGGTGTATATATTATCAGATCACAGGTCGAATAAAAAGGAGGAACAACAAGAAAAATAATAATAATATTTCTATTATTATATAAGTATATAGATAATTCATTTGACCTTGACTTGTTCTTTTGAATACATACTCTAGAAGAGAGACAATTCAAAGTTGAAGAAGTAAGACAGTCAAACAAGGTCAATAAGAGCCATGCGTGCTTCTTTCGTTCGTAAAGAGAAAAATATTTTCGACGCGGTTTCGATCGGAACTCTCTGTCCCTTTTACCTTGGGGATGACATTTTCCATACATATAGTAATACTATTGTTTTAGTAGCTTAATTAATCTTAAGAAATTATCCTCAGGTACACATTTTATCTTCTTAAAATCGTTAAAAAATCAGCCACTTGAGCTAATCTTACACAGAGAGAGAGAGAGAGAGAGAGAGAGAGAGAGAGAGAGAGAGGCGATTTTCATGATTATGGTGTTTGAGATTATTCCTTTTGTTCTGTTGTCGAGCATATCGGCTTTAGAACCGCCTTCCAATTCCATTTCGAAGCCTAATTGTGCATCCATGTGTAACGAAGTCATGATTCCATACCCCTTTGGCATTGGAGCCGGCTGTTTCTTAGAAGAAAGGTACGAGGTTATATGTGCAGAGCAAGAGCAGCCAATAGACGACATCCCAACGCACGCCACACTCAAGAAATCCAACCTTCACGTGCTCAACATCTCACTTGCAAATAGCGATATGCTTATTGCTCAACGCAGAGACAGTGCAGCTATTTCGAATTCCTCGTGTGTTCTGACGTACTGGACGAATGACACGGTGGTCTGTCTAAATCACACCCAGGAATTGCCAGACTTGAACGACACGCCATTCGTCTTCTCGCAAATGGGCCCGTCTTATAACTATGTTGAGCTTACGTTGGAATGGGGTATAACCAACGACACGCTTTCGTTGAATCCTGGCATGATTTCGAATAATTCTGTGATGAGGTTCACAAACTTTTCAACAGCATTGCTTAGGCAATGGTCTTGTCGCAGGGGATACCAGGGCAATCCCTACCTTAACAATGGATGTCAAGGTAATAATTATCTTTTATGTCCATTTTTTTACTACGAAATGTGTGTGGATTTCTTCCTTAATCTCATCCAGGACTTTTCTGCTGTATTCAGATATTGACGAATGCCTGCAGGAACCAGGTATTTGCCCACAAGGACAGTGCGTGAACTGGCCCGGGAGTTACTACTGTGCGGATAATAGCAAAACCAAGTCGACCGCCATTATTGCAGGTAGTTCCACAACACACAGACGCTTATTTTTTTTAATAGAAGGATACGACCATAATTTGATTGGCTAATTCCGAAGGCTTGAATAGTCCTATAAGAATGCAGCTCTAGAAAGTATCTGCAGTGAGATTTCAACAAGACCTCGTACAAATCGTCTTTCTCGAATCTTATCCATTGGCTATCCCCTTGCAGATCTACAAACTGCACTTAGTTTGTGTTCTGTCATCAAAACCCAAACTGGAAAATTTTAGAGTGATTACTCCTTGAAAACATCTCCGAACCAGCTATAAGTAATGTGTTTTTGTTGATTGCGATCTTGGAATGCTAAAAATGAACCATTTTTTACCTTTTCAATTTGCTCCTTTTTGTGCAATGCAGGCACCACGACGGGCATTGGGGTTCTGTTTTTGCTCTTTCTTGGATGGTGGCTGCAAAAAGTCATTACGAAAAGACAAGAGACCAAGCTTAGAGAAAAGTACTTCAAACAAAATGGTGGCTTATTGTTGCAACAACAATTGTACTCCAACGAAGGAACTACCATGGAGAAAAGCAAAGTATTCACCTCAAAAGAGCTGGATCAGGCCACTGATCATTTTAACGAGAATAGGATATTGGGACAAGGTGGGCAGGGAACCGTATATAAAGGAATGTTGGTAGATGGAAGCATTGTTGCGATAAAGAAATCCAAGATTGAGGATCCCGCAAAGCTTCAACAATTCATCAACGAAGTGGTTATCCTCTCACAAATTAGCCATAGGAATATAGTCAAGTTAATGGGGTGTTGTTTGGAGACGGAAGTTCCGCTCTTAGTGTATGAGTTCGTACCGAATGGAACTCTGTACCAATATATTCATAACCCAACTGAAGAGTTTGCTTTGCCCTGGGATACACGTCTACGGATCGCATCGGAAATCGCAGAAGCTCTTTCCTATTTGCATTTCGCTGCAGCCATACCGATTTATCATCGCGACATTAAGTCGAGCAACATACTCCGATGAAAAGTATCGAGCGAAAATCGCAGATTTTGGAACTTCTAAATCAATTGCTATCGACCAAACGCATGTCACAACAGTGGTACAGGGAACTTTCGGATATTTAGATCCCGAGTATTTCCAATCGAGCCAGTTTACAGATAAAAGTGATGTATATAGCTTCGGGATCGTTCTTGTTGAGTTATTAACGGGACAAAAGGCAATATCCTCTTTGAGAGAAGATGGAGTTAGAAGTTTGGCAACATATTTCATTCATTCACTGGAAAATGACTACTTCTTTGATATTGTCGATACGGAACTCCTCAAGCAAGGTGTGAGGGAAGAGATAACAAAAGTTGCTTGCTTAGCAAAACGATGCTTGAATTTGAATGGAAAAAACCGGCCATCTATGAAAGAAGTAGCGATGGGTTTGGAAGGAATAAGAAGGCTTCGGACCCATGATGATGAAGGAAAGCACGAATATGGGGGAACTAATCAGTTGCACGACAATTGGGATGTTGCTTCTTCTACTATGTCAATGGAGTTCTCCAAAGCCACATCGTCATCAGATGACCAACCACTTTTGTCTGTCAAAATATTATGAATGTTGTCTTATGCACTTCTTTTTCATCTTTCTACCGATGAAGCGCATTAGCCTTGTATGATCTTTCTTAGGTATACTTCGTTTTCATAATATGTAAAACCGTAGAGGAACAGTAATAAATTAATTTCCAATCTCTCACTTTCTCTGTCTAGACTTGTCATGAGCTGAACTGACCAGCCAATGGATTTCGCTTCCCAAATATCTCTATTTGACTCGGACTAAATAGTATCTGTAGTGAACAAAAATGCAAAGTTCATATGGTTATTCTCTCCTTACCTCAAAGTCAAGCCTTTTAGATACCAATTAATTTGACCATATAAATTTATTACAACTTTGATCAAATAGCATCATAAGAATTCCTTATGTTGTAGGTCATATATCATTGAAGTAAGCAAAAATCTCTCCGTCAATGTAAAATAATAATTCATCAAGTAAATATGGTAGTTATTAGATAATAAGTTAAATCAAAAGAGTAACTAAATAATCATAACATCCCCACCTTCTTTAAAAAAATAAATAAAAAGAAGAAGAAGATAAAGAAAAAACTAGCCCTATCTGTTGATAGTTAGTTTTCGTCTCCATCTTACTCATCTACTCGGCTGCTGATAGGCCGCATAATATATATTCTCAACACCTCGCTGAGTAATCGATATTCTTGGCACTATGCTGATCAACTTAGATCCATCGCAGATTTGAATTTAAGTTCATGGTGTGAACAATTATTACAAGCATGGTTATGATTACATAACTACCTATTCTCCCTTCATTTTAGGGAATGTCTCTAATCAAGAAACTTACATGTATCTCGACAGTTATTTTGATAATTGCTTCTTTAGACATGATAGTCTCTTATAAATATGGAAAATGAACCCTGTAAGAGTTATCTAATAACTCTTAATTTCTCAACTTTACTATTTTCATTCCAACCCACTGACTTAAATATCGAAGTGGCCACACCGGATTAGCTCTGATACTAAGTATTTGTCTTATTTTTGCAGGATATTTCCAATTCCCTAAAATTCACTAACAATAATTAGCGCCGTCTATTTTTTCCTAAATATACCTACATAGCTAAAACAAGAGTATCTAAAAGTGTAGGTGTTGCCACTTCCTCCCAATACCTTAGAGGAGGGAGTCGGCATACTGATGAGTGACAATTGACTAGACTCAAGCAACTCTGCCTCAATTTAGCTAAAGAAAACCAAGAATTAAACAAAAAACATGAGCAAATCCTTAACCTCTTCCATAATAATATCTACCTAAACCCAATCCAAAACAAAGACCAAGGCCATCATGACGCTAAACATAGAGATGATTCAATTTATTCACTTGAGTTACAGAAAAAGTAAGTCGAGAATATGATAAGACCTTCGACTCCTACTTTTAACAAGAATGACAAAGGTAAACAACTATAGCAGGTACACTATGCGGGTCCTTTGCATGTTAGCAACCCTGTTGCCCCAAGCAAGCAATTCCAAATTTAAAAAAGTCCCTTTGTTCCAGAAATTTTGGAGGAAGTGATACATTGGCACAATAAGTTGCTACAATTTGAGACTTATGATGGAACAAAGGACCCCGAAGACTACCTAGAGCACGACTACCTAGAGCACGACTACCTAGAGTACTACTACACATTGGCCAAGTTGCATGGTTTGAGTGATGTAGTGGCCTGTTAAACTTTTCCTTCAACATTAGGGAATACGACCAGTACATGGTTCAAACATTTGAAACCAAATACCATTTCCTATTTTGATAAACTAGTAGAAGTGTTCCTTTAACACTTCCTTGTAAGCAAACTTCTTATTAAGGATTCTTCAATCCTTAGCACCATTAAATAAAAGTTTGACAAGTTAATCAAGGATTACTTGGCCAAATTTATGGCCGAGATGGTTTAAATCCCAAAATTAGATAAGAGTATAGCCCTTAACGCCATAATCAATAGAGTCAAGCCCCCTCGCAAAGAATAGCCAAAAACTTTCGCCAAGTTTAAGGCTAAAGCTACTTCATACATCTATAGAAAAGACAACATAAAGGTATGGCGAGATGTAGATCAGAGAAGAGGAGATGAAAAGAATGACAAGCGAAAAAGTGCAAAGGATAGACTCAGTACGGACAATGACCACAGTTCATATGTCGAGAGGAAGAGACCAAAGATCCTGACATACTCATCCCACACGCCTGTCAATCATCCAATTTTGGACATTTTGATGGAGGTACATGGGGAGAAAGGTGTCCCCTAGTGGTCGAAAAGAACAAGAGGGAATCCCTTAAGGAGAAACTCCAATAAGTACTGTGATTTCGATCTTGACAAAGGTCACAATACAAATGAGTACATTTAACTCAAGAATGCAATTGAAGATGCGATCCAACATAGGTAATTATGCAAGTTCTTAGCGTATGATGACGAGAGTATTAAGAGACCGTCTCAGAGGAGACGTGAGGAATAAGAGAATGACACACGGCCAACATTAGTAGTGAGAGATGCAAGAGACGTGAATTCCAGCAGAGCACCCAATGGAGTAATCAACACCATTATCGCCGGACCTACTATAGGCTAGTCGAGCTCTTTGAACTCAATTAATGCCAATAACTATGTTTGCAATATTCAAGGTAAAAAAGTCAGGATCGACAATACAATATCTTTCGGAGAGGAAGATTTTGAGGGTATCCAGAGGCCGTACGATGATACACTCGTCATCAATGCGAAAGCCGCCAACTTTGAAGTCAATAAGATTCTTGTTAATACATGAAGTTCGGCCAACATCATTTTTCATATGCCTTTGACCAAATGAGGCCTAAGATCAAAGCACATATAAATCTTACAAGTATAATCTCTATACCTTCAACAATCAACTAATCCAAGTAGCCAAAGTCATTTCTTTACTGATACAAATTGACAATGACGAGTATGTTGCAAAGGATAAAGTGGACTTTCTCGTTGTCAAATGTTGATCCTTGTACAACATGATAATGGGATAGCTATGCTAATATCTATCCAACATTATTCCTTTAGCTACACATCTTAAATCCAAGTTCCCTATTCCCACGGGGGTTGGAATATGCAAAGGGGATCGGCAATTGGCATAGCCCTATATAAAAAGGCCTTAAGACGAAAAGAAGTATTTCAAGTTGAAACCCGTTCGGAAAGCAAGTCAATCAGCATTGAGAATGCCAAATGCGATACTGAGGAAATTCCTTTGGGAAAACAACAAGAATCGAGAACCCTTATCAATAGATACTCGATAAAGTTTGATCAACTTCTTGTAAGCCAACACTGATGTGTTTGCATAGTCTCCTTCAAAGATACTGGGTATCCCCAAAGAAGCTATGATACATAAGCTCCAAATTGATTCAAATGTAAAGGTGGTCCAATAAAAGAAGAGGCATTTTGCACTAGAGAGACAAGCAACAGTTGAGGAAGAAGTCTAGAAGTTATTAGAGGTTAGATTCATTTTTGAAGAGCCTTATCTAACTTAGCTAGCCAATTATGTGATAGTCAAGAAGTCTAACAGTAAGTAGAGAATGTGCATAGACTTCACGGATCTTAACAAGGCCTATCCTAAGGACTATTTCTTACTGCTAAAAATTGATCAGATGGCAGATGCAACCACTGGATACGTGTTACTTTCCTTTATGGGTTCTTTCTCTAGTTATAATCAAATCAAGATGGATAAGGAGGATGAAGTCTACACGTCTTTCATTACCAATTTCGGAATGTATTGTTACACAGTAATGCCCTTTTGGGCTCAAGAACGTCAGCGCAACATACCAGAGACTTGTTACCAAGATGTTTAAACCCCAGATTCACAGAAACATCAAAGTATATGTTGATGACATGATTGTGAAGAGTGTAAAGGAAGATTGACATCTTGTAGACTGGAGGAGATATTTGCTACATTGAAGAGATACAACATGAAACTTAACCTACAGAAATGAGTCATTATCACAACATCAGGAAAATTTTTAGGTTATGTGGTTACTCAGTATAGCATTGAGGCTAACTCAAGAAAGATCAAAGCCATAAGAAACGTGAAATCACCTCGTACGATGAAAGAAGTGCAAGAACTCACTAAGCAAATTGCCACCCTCAACAGATTTGTGTCAAGAAGTGTGAATAGGTGCACAAAATTCTTTAAAATTTTAAAGAATTCAATTAAACTGACAATTGCAAAAGAGCTTTCAATGAGCTTAAAGAATTTCTTGTGTTACCCTCAATACTCTTGACACCTATTCTTAGAGAAAATTTATATTTGTACTTATTAGTCAACTGTCGAAGTCTTTCTTTTGTATTGGTCTGAATTAATAGCAGAGAGCATCGACCTATTTATTATGTGAGTCATGTTTTGTAGGGGCCAAAGCTTCAGTATATAAAGATTGAAAAGTTCATATTAGTAGTGGTTCTCTTAGCAAGAAAGTTAAAGCCGTCTTTTAAAGCTCACCAAATCATTGTTCTCATCAATAAACCATTGCAGCAAGTATTGTAATGGCTTGATTCCTTAGGGAGGATAATAAAGTATGCCCTAGAGCTTAGTGCTAGTAGTGTACAATATAAACCTAAAATAGCATTAAAGGCTCGAGTACTAACAAATTTTGTAGCTGAATTTATTGACGAGGAAGATTATGCGCAGTTTGCCGAGAAACCTATCTGGTTCCTTTATGTAAATGGTTCTTCAATGCGAGAAGGAAGTGGTACAAGCCTAGTTCTTCAAGCCCCCTATAATGTCAAAGTTCATTATGCTTTGAAATTCGGATTCCTAGCCAGCAACAATGAAGCAGAGTATGAAGCTCTAATCGCTGAATTGAAACTAGCAAAAGAAATTAGTGCCAAGAAACTTGAAGTGTTCTCTGATTCCCAATTGGTGGTAAATCAGGTGACGGGAAGTTACGCGGTACCAGAAAAAGAAATGAGCAACTATCTACTAGTGGTATGAACGCTCGCAAAAGAATTCCAATCTTTCTCCATCCACAAAATTCCGAGAAGCAAGAATATTGCTGCCAACAAGTTGTCGAAGTTCGTTAGTATGTCATTCCTTAAATTAAGCAATAAACTTCTTGTTAAACTTCTTCTACAGAAAAGACTATCCACTCTCTTGCAGAGCTGTAAGTTAGCTCCTTGCTTGGGAGAAGAATCATAGATGGATCTCCTAATATATTATCTAAGAGATGGTATTCTCCTTGACAACAAGAAAGGAGCGTGAAGATTAGCATACCAAGCCACTAACTATCAGGACCCTAAAGGGGGCCTAGTAGGATTACTTAAAATTTCCACAACATATGTGCACCCATGCTATGAAAACCGCCTTGCAAGTCAGAGATTGCAAGACTCTAAATGATTAATCACTAAGGTTACTAATTTTTGAGTAATCAATTTACTGTAGAATACAAATATAAATAACTATGGGTATCCGATATCACACAGTTCCTTAGAACCGCGGAGAATCGGTATCCCCTACCAAATAATAAGACAGGATATACTAACATTATAGTAAGGTTTAATAAATAAATATTTTCTACAAAGGATGTCTATGTATCATCTAAAAAGTACTCAACTACTCCTAATACTAATGTACATATCTTCATCTTGTACTCAACACTCGAGACATATCCCAATCCCATCGTATGTAAACCTGCAAAGGAAACTAAGGGGGAATGAGCATAAAACAGCTCAGTAAGTTCATTCCTCACCACTACCGGTCAAGCAAGTTTTCACACATTATTATCACACATGCAAGCAAGCTATCCACATACATAATGAATGCAGGTGTAATGAATGCAAGCAACACATCCATAGGAGTCCGGAACTATGGAAGGTGTAGAATTACGTCGTCTACACTTCGATTATCCCCTGTACTTACCTGCATAGGGCACCTCAGCTTACCCGCAATGAGGCTACCTAGGGGCACCACTCCACTAGGCAAAACTCGACTATTACCCTAGCCGAGAAAAGAGTTTCAATCCAAATAGGGGGAGTCCAGACTAGGACTATCCACCCTCTAGGGCCCATCGGGCACAAACATGCGAGTCCTCTCGTAACCAAAATTTAACCAAGGCCTTACAGGCACAATGAAGCGAGTCATCTCGCTATCAAGTGGAGAACCCATGCTAGCTTTGCCTTAACGTTTAAAATACTCTTTATGGCTCCTCAAGCCCTTATAGCGATCATGTAAAAATTTGTTCACGAATAGAAAAGCTTTTTCCAAAAATACTTTTCTTAAGATTTTTGCAAGGCTAGCACTCTCCATTCATACCTTTACCAAGTCATAGACATGTGACGAGTAGAACCGGTTATTTAGGCAGATATTTATATTTATCAATTTAAAAAGGTGATCACACGGATGATAGCATACAAGCAGAACAGTCATTCAAACACACAAGCAATAGGAAACAGCAAAACATCATAAAATTAACACGCACAAGCAAGTAGCAGGTCATCAGAACTCCCTCACCTTGATTATTGCTCATTCTCCAAGCCTTTAGGGTTTCCAGGACTCGATATCGAACGCCTAAATCAAAATGGTAAAACTTATAAGTGTTCTGAGAATTCAGACTCCTTAGTTAACTAAAAGTCTATTGTAGTTTATCTAGTTTCCTCTAATATAACCCGAGTATAGTGTATATAAGGTTAACCCAAGTATAGTGTGTATAGGGTTACCATACCCCATGAGATTAATAGTAACTATTTTCTTATATTAGTAAGGTATGAGTCTTCCTTTATGTATTTTGTAACTTTTTGTTCTGATTCCGATATTTGCAAACTTATATTCGTTTTTCATCCTTTTCGGACGCACGTTCGTACAGTGATGTCCGTTTTAGACGTTAAGACTCGTGTTTTATGATATGAACTAAATTTATTGAAATTTTATCTTATTGAAGTTTAATTATTCTCATTGCTTATGTTTATGCCCTAGTTTAGGGTTTAATAATTGAATTAGCTATTTGATTTATACACTTAGGAAATTTCACATTAGTGCTACTAATCCACATACTTGATTAAATTTAATTCAATCTAGGAAGTATATTAGGGTTTAAGGGATTTTCAACTTCTAAATACATATATATACCTATGTTATGTGCTTATGTAATCTTATTATTTCTTCTATTATAAACCTACGCTTACATCATCACTTATGTAATCAATTGATGATTTCATGGCTTATGTAATGTTTAGATGCTGTCATGGCTTTTGTAATCCATTTATTGCATGAAAATATATATGTCATTAAGTACTTATACATATACATATGTTATATACCTACCTACACTCATAATATACTAATATGTGTACTTATGTACTAATATATATATTAATACATATACCCATATACGCATACGGTGACATACGTATTTTTATACGTATTTTCGTATGCCTTATATAGCCCCTTAAGAAAGCTTCACAATTTCATTCTTTTTGTATTTTAAGAGTATATTTGACATGATATATGTATGTATAGTTAGTATATACCTTAGTTTAGGTTATGTGCATATTGTATACTTATGTACAAAGGTATTTATACTTCTATTATTTTAGCATATCCTTTTATACATATACTTAAGGACATATGCACATGCATATCCTTCTTCTTCTTCATGATTCCTAGATTTCTACACTTCAAGAGGAGAACTTTGTGCTCTTTTCTTCAAGACAACACTAAACACATAACTACTTTATCTAATATACTTAATTACCTAACTAATGAAGAAGATAAAACAAGATAAAGTAACTTAGATACATACCTTTGCATATGTTGGAATTAAGGAGACAAAAAGGAAGATGTTGAAAGTAAAATGGAGATGGAAGCTTACGGCAATGGAGGAGGATTTTTGGTTTGTTTCTTTTGATTTGTTTTGCTTATGGAAGAAGGAGAATGGTGGGGTCTAAAAGGGAGAAGATGTGGACGGCAATTAAGAAGAAAAGGAGAAGAAAAAAAAATCAAAAAGAAAGAAAAGAAGAGCCATCATTAAGGAAGAGATATTTACTTTATCTCTCTAGTCTTTTGTTGACTTTTCAAAATGTTGACTTTAGTCAACATGTGTTGACTTGGTCAACCTGTGTTGACTTGGTCAACCTTTGGACTTTGGTCAACATGCATTATCTTAGTCAACATTCCTTAAGTATGTGTAATTTTGTGCACATAATGTAGTAATTAAGGGAAATTAGGGGAAAAATGAAGGAAATGAGAAGAAATGAGGTATCTGATGAATTGATTAGCAAATATAGTTGATGAGGTCTTACTTTAGGTCTTTATAGCTTATATATCTCATTTGGTAAACTACTTTGGATAACAAATGCAAAAAGTACTAATTTGAACATTAAAGTTCACTACATGTAACCTAATCTTCAACTATAACCCTAACTCTAAGTGAGATTACCTTAATCACATACTTAAGGGATAAATATAATCTATGACTCATTATCTTAGTTTCTAATGGATTCCTTGAGGATTCGAATCATATAAGCATGAATGAGGATCATCTCTAACCTTTTACTAATGATTTGACAAAATATGAGCATTATATTATCAATTAGGGTTTTAAGGTAAATTATGGTGAATTAGTACTTTTGTATCCTTAAAGTTATAATTTTAGGGTTTTTATTACTTTAGGGCACAATCTCTAATGTTTTTCCACATTTAGGGTTTCATATATTCTTACGCAATTAAATTTTCGATTGTTATCTTAGGGTTTTGATGTGGTTCGAGGTTTAGGGTCTTCGTATGCGGTTAGGGGTTCAATTGATGATTTAAGGTTTTCCGTATCCACTTTAGGTTTTGGATTGAGATTTTAATCGGTTTTAAATCTCATTGGCTCTTTTGAGTTTAGGAAATCATCTACAGTTTGAACGTTTGTTTCTATTCTTAGGAAGCTAAATTCGCGGGGTTTACACTAACCATACACTGATTGATGATCAATTGTATAAACGCAGCATATCATATTCCTATCTTCGATGCCTTCCTTCGAGAGATGCCTAAAGGATGTTATCTGAGATGCATGGTAGCGTATGCAATAACTACGTAAAAGCGTAGAAACTATATGTCCGAGCACTCCGACTAGGCTATTACTAGCCGACTATGAGAGAAGATGCAAAGGAAGTTGTTCGGTATTATCCCTAGTGCCAGAAGCACAAGTCGCCAAGTCATGCACTTGTAACTGAGTTATGTAGCCTAACCAACCCTTGGCCCTTCGCTCAATAGGGGCTAGATATTCTCATACCCTTTTCGAAGTCTACCGTCCAATGACAATTGATCATTGTTACTGTAGATTATTTTACCAAATCGATAGAGGCCAATGTAGTGGCGAAGATCACTGAGTAGAAAATGGAAGCATTCGTCTTCAGCTCCATTATATCAAGATTCGGAGTTCCTTATATGATAATTACAAACAATAGCCCGCAATTTGACAACAATAAGTTCCGGGCATTTTGTGAGAAGCACGACATTCGCCTTAACTATACATCTGTAGCATATTCTCAAATGAATGGACAAGTTGAAGCCGTAAACAAGATCATACTATACAGCTTAAGATGAAAATTAGAGCAAGTTAGGGGGAAATGGGCCAATGAACTACCGAATGTTTTATCGGAGTGTCAAACCACCTACGGAACTGCGATTGGGGAAATGCCTTTTAGGTTAACATACGGTACGGAAGCCATGCTACCAATTGAGTTGGATTTGCCAAATCTACAGACTCGAAATTTTAATGTTATGGTTAATGAAGTTGAATTAACAGCAAATTTAGACACTATTGATGAAATTTGAGATATTACAAGAGCTAAGATCATGACATATGAACATAGAGCAACAAGGTATTACAATTGGAAAGTGAAGCACAAAGTTTTTTAACCTAAGGATTTGGTTTGTCGAAAGATGGAAGTTACTAGCGCGCGAGCAAATCAAGGGAAGCTCGGCACAAATTGAAAGGATCCTGTCAAGATCTAGGAAGTCATTGGCAAAAGGGCTTATCGATTGGAGAGGTTGGATTGATCCATCATCCCTTCATCGTAGAATGTTAAGAATTTGAAATTATACTTCAATTGATAGCTTCTCTTATTTGTAAGGCAACAGTTGACAAGCTTGTAAGACTACGATGCCTTTTATTTATGAGAATTATGTTTGAAGTTTCATGTTTCTCATCCTTCTTATTAATGACAAGTTAATAAGTTCTAGTCTATCACGACTAACGAACTACATAAATTAATCTTATAATCGAGTAATGCAGCTAGTCCATGCCTCAAACAGCTAACGGAAAATGTCTATAAAGACGTACGAATTAGGCATGTGAAATAAAACATGTTGAGAAATAATTAGGCATGTAAGGTAAAACATGCCAAAAAATAATTGGGTGTGTGAAATAAAACATATTGAGAAATAATTGGGTGTGTGAAATAAAATGTACCGAGAAATAATTAGGCGTATAAAGTAAAACATGCCAAAAAATAATTAGGTGTGTGAAATAAAACATATTGAAAAATAATTGGGTGTGTGAAATAAAACGTGCCGAGAAATAATTGGGCGTATGAAATAAAACATGTCGAAAATTAATTAAGCATGTGAAATAAAACATGCCGAGAATTGGTTGGGCATGTGAAATAAAACCTGCCAAAAGATAATTTACTTGAATTGAAACATGTTGCCAAATAAGGACGTATGAAATAAAACACAGGGAACTCTCAGTGCATGATCTAAAACATACTTAAAACAGTCATACGAAGGATATTTCATTCAACCAATGCAGTTACAAATGTACAGCCTAACAATTCGTTCAAACAATTACATAAGAGGATGCAGGGTACAAAGAGTACAAAAAAAAAAAAATCCTATGGCCTACTTTCGAAATTAGTAGAAGTAATTTATGGATAGGAGGTTGGGGCTTTCTGCGAGCGAGTTGCTTTCTCAGCACATGGGTTCTCATCTTCCCCTAAATCCTCAACTTGAGCTTTGCTATCACCCTTATTAATAATCTCGGCACCCGCCTCATCTTCATCATCTTTATTGGCACTGCTTACTTTATTGTTAACATCGGTGAAGTCAAGGCATGAGAGATCGTAATCAGGGTGAAGCTTTAGGATCTCCTCTCTTATTGCTTCAACCCTCTCCAACAACTTCTTCCACAGTTGCCTCCCGTATTGTCAACTAGAAGTGACTATATCAAGAGCCTCTTTAATCGATGGTCCTCTCCCCACAGTCTCTTCCAATTCAACAACATAGCTCTGTAAGTTCAAGTCGTTGGCCTCTAACTCTTTAATTTGCATTCTGAGCTTATCTTCCTCCTCGCTCATCATGTATAGAGTTCGGCTCGGGCCCCAGCACTCTTCTTTCTTCTTTTATAGCTCCTCTTTTAGGCTTTTAGACTCTTTATATTGCTCTTCCATTTCGGCCTTTAGGCTTGAGACTTCATCAACAGTAAGGGCATGTGCCAACTTCTTGGCAATAAGGTCTTCTTAGAGCTTTCTTGCCTCAATCTCAGCCTTTATCCTTGTGTTCTTGACAGCAGTAGTTTGGGCTTTCGATACATTGTATGCATCCTTAACTGTCTGCAACAAATTTATTTAACACAATTAGGAATGATTTGGCATAACATATGGATACAACCAAGGGTATTACATTCTTCGCCTCATTGTTGGCTTTGTCTAAAGTCTTCAGAATGTGGCTGCTCATCTGGAAAAAGAAATATGTTAGTAACCCGAACAAATTCAATAATTAAAAATAATGGTTATAGATACTCACATCATACAATTTGGCCGCGATATGGGCCTTATTGCAACTACCGACTCTATCAACGTCCTTCTTTACAAAATCTCTATCCTTTGGAAGAATAACTCCATCCATTAAAGACAAGGACTTTGTCCTATCACCCAGGGTCGAGTCAGTGTCTAGAATTGTATGGTTTTAGCACGGGATGTAGTACCCACCAACCTCCTTATTGGGGATGAATTCAACACTGCTAATGCTAAGTGCTATACTGCAAATTGCCTCCTTCACTCTCTCATCTAAATCTTTGGACCTTTTGGCAGCTGGTTGGCTAACGAGTTCTTTCCCCATTCTTTTATTGTTGCTTAACGCCACCTCAACTAATAGGGACAACCCTTCAGTAGCAATGACATTAGCCTCATTGTGGGGCCGAATCTCTTGATCCTCTCTTGACTCTATAGCGGGTGGAACATCTTCAACGATCTCGACATGAGGCTCCTCCGAACAAGCAATTTCAGTTTTGGTCGGCAAATCCTTCTTCCACTTTTCGGTTAGCTGAGAAGCTTTCCGTTGCGCCACAAGTTGCTTAGTTGTGTCTTTGGCCACCTTTTTCACAACTTTTGGCTGAACGATGGATGTAGCGGCCGCACACTTGTCAACCTTTGATCTTTTAGCATTTGTTTAGGCCAGTAGCTTGGTAGGATTTACCTCACCAATACGCATATTTGTGATATGAGCAAACAGGTTAATATCAATACGGGAAAAGAATAAACTTACATTTTCTATGCCAAGTAAGGGTCAAAGGTGATAATTCTTCCTCTAAGTCATGAGAACAACTTTCCTCTTGTAGCTATACTCGGTATGGTGGTAACTCATTACCGTACCTTCTTTTTTAGAAATAATTAGGTCTTTGCTTACATAACGCTGTATAATTCTCTTAGTGTCCCAAAAGAACATTTTATCCTTCCTCATTTCCTAAATTTTCTTTATCTCTTCTGCGTCAAATCAATATCTTTCATGCAAATTGGCTCAATCCATTAGGTCTAAAAGTCTAGCTCTTCATTAGATACTAGTGATACAAATTTATCATGCCACTTGTAAATCTTGTACTCTAACCTATCTATGAACTTCCACCCATGCCTTACAGCAACAAAGTACCATCTGTTAGGTTGCCTTCTAATCGTGAAGAAAAACCAAAACAGTTGAAGCGTAGCCCTGACTTTAGCTTCTTAGCAACCTATCTCAAAAGCTGCTAGAAGCTAGTATGTGTTGTATGAGAACATATTCGATATGACTCTGAAGTAGTTGAAGAAGCCCTTAACAAAAGCCAAGAAAGAAAAGCGCAACCCAAAATCTAAATATTTTAGGTATATATGGAACTTGCGCTCCTTTAGGAAACATACCCCCTCTTCCTCTCTTGACTTCCTCAAATTTCATGTTCCAGGAAAGTCTTGTCAATATTGATTGTACTTTGTGACAAGAACTCTATCGACAGAATTGGCAATTCCATTTAGAGAGTTACGAAAGTAAGCTATGGTGTTGTATAAATACCTTACTAAGGACTGACCTTCCATATCTTTGGGATAATCATCTACAATAAGCTTGTTAATCTGACTAAGTTTATCCAACCTTGCCTCAATGCTATCATCAAACTGCCAGAAGAGCACGCTGCCTCACTCCTTCTTTAGGGGGGAGGGGGGAAGTGGCCTCAGTTTCTGTTGCTTTGGAATCAAAGAAGACAAGTCGATGAACAACATTGTGAACCATACCTAAATGTTTATGAATAGTATCTAGAAATTGAATAACTTAAAAGAGTGAAGACAAGAAAGCAAGAAAATATGGTTATGATGACTGAATTTAAACATGTTGGTCCCGTATAAGATATCAAGAGGGGGGATGAATTGATATCTTTAAATTTTTAAAAACTTTTTCGTTAAAAATGAAGTTACCCCTCTTAACAACTTATAATGGTGAACAGTGATAATTTAATAATTTAATGCACAACAAATAATAAACAAAATTAAAAAGGTGTAAGGAAGGAGAAAATCAGGTAGAGATTTTATAGAGCTTCGACCTTTTACCTACTGCTCTCTTCCAGCTCCACTATTGGGAATCCAGTCTACTTTACCGATGCTGTTCCACTAAAACAAATCACAAACAGATTACAAACATTTGTCACAATGACTTTACAATACTTTGCTCTGCCTATCTAACCTCTCAATAATCTAGGCTAATACAAATCTACAAAGTACAAACTATCTTTTCTTTACAATACAATATTGAGATTACAAATAAGAACAAAAGTACAAGTCTCGAATAATTTTGCACTTGAAAGAAGTAATACTTTGTTATAGAACTTTGATTCGATGTAGCTTTCTAAAGAAGTATCTGAATAACTTTCTGAAGCTTTTCAGAAGGTAAAAAATGATTAAGAATTTTTTGTTCGAAGATAGTATTTCTTTAGAGTTGTGCATCTTAGCATTTTGAATCCTTCTTCCTTTTATATTGACTTTTTCCAATAGCTAAAAAGTCTGAATATTTTCTTTACTTCCATAATAATCCAACCGTTAATTATTCTAGATAATTTCATGGATATTTTTATGAGAAGATCTTATTCATTTGAATTTCAAAACAACTCTCCTTAAATTGTTTAGATCAAATAAACTTCAATCCTTAACCATCGGATAAGCTTCTATTTTGATTTTGAAAAGATCAGCTTTCGTTAGTTATTTTTGGATAAGCCTTATGTTCAAGATTTGAAATCCCATAAAATCCGAATCAACCTTATCCTTATCCATTCTTATATATATCTTAATTTATCCAAATATATTTTCTCTTAAAATAAATCCCTAAAGATCATGATTCCATCTTAAGTGAAACGGGATTAAATGTATTTTCCTAATACACTTAATCTAATGAAGCTAGGTCTTGAATTATCCAAATCAGATTTAAAATAAATATTTTCTATAAGTTTCTAGACTTACCTTCTAAAGAGTATCAACCTTCTTTTCTTAGAAGTCTCTAAACAAACTTTTGAAGAGCTATACGAATTCTTTTTATAAAAGCTTCTGTAATACTTTCTGAAGACTTTCCAATATAATCTATTTTCAAATAGTTTGAAGCTTTTGAATAAGCTTCTGAATGTGACTTAAATATGTGAAAATATAGTTTCTAAAAAACCTTTTGTAAGTCCGCACTCTTAAAGATTCATTAGCTTTTAACCCTTTTTGTTACCATTAAAGTGTTATGAGAGATATCTAACAAAACAGAAGTGAATCGTGATCTCGAAGAGTCCTTTAAATATGGACAATTCGCCCTTGTAACTACAAATATGTTTTTGATAGAAATGATCACTGATTTGATAAGTAGTGTAGATTGACGACGCGTGTCATGTCTTTGGAATCTGACAGTTGATAATGTAAGCCCTAAAGCTAAGCCAAGTAACCATAGGCTTGAACTTAGAACCCAAGGTTTAGGGCGATCAGTTAATGGATCCGATTAAACCCAAATTATAAATTAATGAGAGAAATATTAGTAAAACTGATCCGGTAAACTTGAATTTAAGAAAATAAGTAATAAAATAGGAGACTATAAAATTTTCAAATTTTAAGCATAATAAGTACTAATTACTGAAAATGTGAAAGTATAATCAAATAACTAATAAATTACTAAAGATAGATTATATGTATACTAAAAATTTTAGAATAACCAAAATAATAATTAGGAATGTTCATATGTACTCCACATGTATTTACGTGTAGATAAAAATACGTGAAATTACCTAAATTGGCAAAAAACTAAGTAAATAATTAAGGAAAATTATAAATTAATTATAAAAAAATAGAGGAACCTAGAATAATCCAAATCAGGTCGTGGAAAGTCAAACTCTGTAAAAGAAAAATCAACCAATTAAAATTAGACAACATAAAAGCCAAAAATCAAGGAAATTGGGTAAAGTCTTGTCTAATTAATGTATAATAATTACAAAAATCGTCTATAAATAGGGGAAAAATTTCTAGAAGTCATTTGGACAGTTTAGAATTTGGGAAAAATAGGAAAACTGAAAAATCGAGAGAAAATCCAGAAAAAAAAGAAAAAAAAAAGAAAACTGTGCAAATTCGTGTAGGGAGAGAAACCCATACCTCACCACCACCTGGGACCGAGCTGCCACCACCACACCACTCTAGCCCCATCGTCTAGGCCGGCCAACAGCCTTGGACCGGGTTTGGATAGCCAGAAAGCTTTAGACCGGTTAGTCTCTTAAATTTCCTGATTTTTAATAATTTTGTAAAATTAGTTATTTTGCCCAGAAAATAATGAAACTTGTTATTCTGAGGTTTTATTATATGTAGATTTAAGGAAAAATATTGATTTAGTTTAATTACATCTGCAATTATAGGGTTCTTAACAAATTGCTCAAAACCGAGCATGAGAACGGAAAATAAATAGGCTTAGGAGTGTAGTTTGGAGCTCAATTTTTTTTTCTGTAGGATGCTCATATGATAAAGAACAGTGCTATGAAGCCATTTTTTTAAAATTAATTTTCGAAATTTTTAAGTTAATTTTTAGCCCTAAAATAATGGAAAAATTGGGTGATTTGGGGTTAATTAGGTGATTAAGATGTTAATTACTGATTTAGATATTTATTAGATGTTTAGGGATATTAATCTCTGATGTAGAACCCTAATCCTAACCTTTTGGAGTATTAAGTATGTTAATTTAGGAAATTAGGTAATTAATATAAGAATTTAATAATATGTGAAATTGTAAATTAATAAATCTAAAAAAATAGGGTTATTTAGATAATATTATAATAGAAATCAGAAAAATAATAAATCTAAAAATAACATTTAATCTTAAGCAAAAGTCTCAAAATGTAAGATTTTCACATATCGGGAATAAATCTGATACCGTAATTAGGGTTAGCATGTAACGAATAGTTTAGAATACCAAATTACGACCTAATAGGATATTTGGACACTCGAGCTTAATGTAATTAATTTCACATTAAGATTCGAGCATATTTAAGGCTTAGGAATCAAAATTTAAAATCTCATTTAGGATTCGAACACCGAAATAGCGTACAATGAATAATTAAGACATAATGGGTATACACGGAAAAAAAATGAGTTAAAATATAACTTAGAATATAAACCATAAATTATAAATACTAAAAAGACCTATTTGTATTATAGGACACCTAGAGACAAATCAGCTTGCAATTAAGGGATCGAGCAATTCTAAGCAAGTTGGGTTATTGCTTATTGTAATAGAGTACTAGTTTTGTAGTACTCGGAGACTTAGGCTTGTATATGATTGTGATTGTAAGTAGTCTATGCCTGTGTTTGATGTATCTGAATTCGTGCTGAATTTGTATTGTGAGTGATTTTATGACTGATTGAATTGGTATGTAACTATTTGAACACCCTAAATGGAATTTAGTCTTAGTCGACCCTAATAACAAAAAAATGTCATGCATTGCAACCCGTTAGGGGATCATAGGATTCTCCAACCAAATACCGACCCCTTCGAAAGGGATACCGCAGGATTGCAAAATGGTCCCTTCTTCATCTTTAGTCGAACTAAGTAATAAGAGAGGAGGTCGTAGCGAGGGTGAAGTCAAAGGTTCGAAGGTAGTCGCGGGAGGAGCGAAGTCTCCATTGCACAAGCCTGGGTTTGGTTATGAGCTGCTGCATAACATGGAAACTCCTCAACCCGGATTGGAGCGGGTGAAATTTCTCTGATTTCACAACGGACCGGATTACATTGTGCGATGGCACTTGATTGTTCAATTGCATGAAAATAAATGTTTGATAACCCTGTTTGTGCTTGTATGCATTCGTGAGTCTCCAATTCAACTTATTGAGCTGTAGTTGCTCATACCCTTATAGATCCTTTTGCAGGTTCTGATTTCTGAACACTTCAAGTACTATACCGTCCTACAATTACCCAGAGGTTAGTCCGTTGGAAGCCACGGGTGTGAGGATCAAGTTACTTAGTATAATGTGTAACTAGAGTGACCATGTAATTAGGGATGAAAGACTGATAGTTATTATGTAATCTAGTGAACTGTTATGTTTATGTAAAACTTCCTAGGAAGCTCTGTAGACTTATATATATATAATATTGTACATGTTATTAGAAAGTTGCACTATTTATCATAATTGTAGTTTAATTGTTAATCGGACTGTTTACTTCAAAGCGAGGAGTCGTCGATGCCTTGTGTAGGTCATGTCTATGGTAGGCATTGTAAGGTCAGTTACTATCATAGAATGGTTTACACGGCGAAACTGTTGCGACTCTACTACTTCGGGGCGTAACAGATAACTCTCTGATAGTTATTGAGTCTATGACACAGTAGTTATCAAGGTGACAGGTGTCATATCACCTACTTTTTGGTCTCTTCAACAAGTAGGAATTCAAAAATTGTAACTTTTGGACTCAGATGCAAATCACCTTACTCCCTCGTTTGCTCGACATCCAAAGAACTGCTCCCACTCAGCTTCTAGTGCATTATATATTACTCCCTTTATCAATTACTCGAACATGGGAGTTAGGAGGCAAAAGTTGATAGTTAGTTTTCGTCTCCATCTTACTCGTCTATTCGATTACTAATAGTCCGGGTAATATATATTCTTGGCACCTCACTAAGTAATCGATATTCTCGACATTACATCGTGTAACTCAGATCCATCATAGATTTGAATTCAAGTTCATAGCGCAAATAGTTATTACAAGCATAGTTATGATTACATAACTGCTTGCTTTCCCTACATATTAGAAAAGGTGTCTAATTAAGAAGTTTCCACGTGTTTCGATAGTTATTCTGATAATTACTCCTTTAAACATGACAGTCTCCTATAAATATGGAAAAGGAACCCTGTAAGTGACATCTGATAACTCTTAACTTCTCAACTTTACTATTTTCATTCCAACCCACTAACTTAAGTATCGAAGTGGCCGCACCGAACTGGCTCCAATACTAAGTATTTGTCTTATCTTTGCAGTCTATTTCCAATTCCCTAAATTCATTGACAACACTCATTCTTACACACAAACATGTAAGCTTTCTTTTCCTCCTCTACCACCCAAAACCTTATGTGTGACTTTTTCTTTTTCTAAGAAAATTCACAAGACTTCGTCATTTTACTCATGGTTAAATCCTCTTTTTTCTGCTCATCCATATGGAATATCGATGAGACTAACTTAGTTCTTTTCTTTTTGTTGCAAGAGAATGGGATCTAAAATACAAAGAAAAAGGAGTGACCACATTTAATGGTAACAATTTGAGATCTTTAGGTTTCTTTTGAGACAAACAAGAGATGCCTAACATCCACTTAATTTGGACTAAAAGGTGAGACTAGATTCAAGATCTTAGAAGAAGTTTCCTTATGATGAATGCAAGGATTTCCTCTTCCATTTTGCAATAAAGTAAGAATTGTTTATAATCTCTCATTAATATAATGAAAATATTAACCTTTTAGGCATAAATCATGATTGAAGGAATTTCAACTTAGTGCTCCTAGCATAAAAGATACATATAAAAGATTGGATCTTTGTACATGAAAGTGATGGTAAATTAGATGTAAGATAAATTTGATCAAAGATTTAAACCAAGGATTTGGAATTTAGATGAAAACACAATTAAGAGACAAACCTAATACGAATGTAAGGTTATAGATTACTCCCTGTGAAACTTAGACAAAAGGATAATTTAGGATGTACTACAATTAACTTAAGACTTATGATGGTCAAACTGGCTATTAGAAGCATGTAGGGATCAATTAAGTCATAAGCTAGTTGATTGCCCCCTACCTCGTCGAGTGTCGACTACCTTCACCTTATCAACTGTACAGCTAAGTTGACCTCCCTTACCTACAAATCAACTTGATAAGTTGCATAGGGACTTGAAATGAATGTAATTAAAGCCTAAATAAGCAAATAGGTAGAGCCTCAACTAATGGAATTGAGACTTATAATCTTTAATATATAAGAAATCGGTTTACAACCGCTTACTTTATTTAAGATTTTATATAGGTGTATATCAAGGATTTAAACAACATCTAGGTATATGGGTTACAACTTACATGTTGTATGTGCTTATAAGATTAGGTTTTCAATATATATATTATCTATTATGTAATGTATTTGGTGCAAGTTGCTATCATGCTACAATCAATGAGTCAAGTCATGAGACATTAGAAACTTTGGATTTCATATTATGTGGTCTTAAGATCTATTAATTCAACTAGATAAGGAATATGGTTTTGAAAGTAAACTATTTTTATGAATCGTGATTTATATGAGAAGTTCAAAGTTTTTGTGATTACTGTTTGCAAATTGATATGTTTGTTACATTTGTACACTTATATGGTGTGGCATTTATTGTATGTATGCAATATCTCATGTTGCATGTTACTCCCCAAATGCCTTTGTTGAACAATCTTACCATGCATATTAACAATAAATGATAGCATATGGCTAGTAACTATCATTATTCCATTAATATACACAAGACTTCACATTAGAGCTAGCATCATCAGTAAAAGTGAAGCATAACCACCAATAATCTTAAAGAATAGTTCAGTAATCTTGAAAAATACAGCGAAGTATGCCTTTGTCTAGTGCCCAATGAATTAGTTAATATCTTTAGTAGCCAACTTTGTTGATGTATCCTTACTTAGCTTTCCCATCGTAAGCTTCTATAAAGTTAACCTACAAAATAGGAAATCTATAGGGGTGTAAACAAAACCATGTGCATAGTAAGCAGTAAGGTCTAAGTGTCATACATAAGTAACAAGATATATTAAGTCCTTTAAAGTGCAGTGCGACAATCAAAGTATCATCCCTATAAAATTGATTGGTTAGCCACAAGACTAGAGAAATTAATCTTACTTTAGCTTAGGTTTTGAGGAGTTCTATACACTATATTGCACCTCCTACCATATCCAAGTTTGTATAATGGACTTACCTTTATTCCTTTTGTCATGCCCCGAATGGGAGAAGTCGTAACAGTCTTACCGTATAAATTAACTTAAGATAGGAGCTGACCTTATAGCTACTATTATAGATATAGTCTACACAAAGCATACACGACTCAACTAGCTTCAAGCATCCATTCTAATATCTATAAATTATCAAACTTGTAGTACAACTTTACAAAATACTTATTCTATATAACATGTTATCCGATAACACAACAGTGTTTACATAAACATTACATACTTAGAGTTATAATTTACAATTAAAGTTTACCAAAAGCCATAAGATTAAACTCTATTTATAATAAGATAGGAAACTAATGGGTATCCCAAGGAATTCCAACTTAGTTTCCTCAAAACTTAATAGAAAAGTCAAAATCCTAGATTTGGTGGATTCCTTGTTCCTCAATTTCCCAACCAGCTGTATACTAACTTGGGAGTAGTGATATCTGAACATTTTGACCTTCACTCGTCACCTAAAAAAGAGCCTATGGGGATGTAAGCACAACTAACTCTGTAAGTGAGATGGAGTTAAAAGAATTCTAAACAATCATAAGGAAGGTTATTAATTATACTGAAATGAAATGCAATACAATGTAACTAATCACTTGAGACATCGTACAATATTTTCTGATCCATTGTAAGGTTAGAGAAATTACATTCACTCCAACCTGAATTGAGGAGTTTAACAGGACTCAAAATCAGACTAAACTCGAGCTTATGCAATGGAGAACACTCTCTTCCCATGACTACCTTCGAACTATGGCCTCTACCTTTGTCATGATTTCCTCGCCTATCACTTAGTTTGACTAAAGATAAGGAAAGGGCCATTTTAACTATCTTCACTGAAGGAGGTTGATATTTGGCCTGACACTCCTAATCGTTCTCCTAACGGTTACTATGCATGTTCAGTTTTGTTAGTAGTCGAATCACTATTAGTTTCATTTAAAGGGGATCAGACAAGTTCACGCAATACAAAAACGATGCAATCATGCAAAACAACACGCTGAGGAGTTTAACTCCTATCACAATCAGAATATTAACCATACACATGTCATGCATGCATATAGACAATTAGTTACAATCACAAACAAAATCCTCTTAAGCTTCCAGATACTTTGATACAGTATCTCAACTAACAGTAAAGCTATGATCCCAACTTACCTATTCAGATGCTCATTGCAGAAGATTCGTGTCTTTAGCATTCTGTTTATTAGGAGACCCTATATATATACAAAACCCAGATTTAGTTTTCGTAAGAATTATAAAAACGTTAAGGTTCTATCTAAAAGTATTCCGTTTAACAGTTATATATATAAATATATATATCTAAAGTATATTAATATTTTCCTTATATAATAGAATATAGTTTTATTATATAAGTTAAGTTAAGTTATTAAATATTAATAATATACGTAATTATACTATTACATATAATATATCGTTTCGATCGTATTGAAACATACTTTTAATTGGTTAAATTACATTTCATTTATAGTAAGGTTATTGTAGTACATAAATTCTCGTAAGATTATTGAGATATAGGTTATATTACTTAGGATTTCCAATTTTAGTAAAAGCAGTGTCATTAGATTTGTATATATCTAACTATATGTATTACGGGTTCTATTTCAAAAAATGACTTTTAAAGGGTAGTTCGAATTTCTAATATACTTATATGTATCTAAATGAATATTATTATATCATACGTATTTTATAGGATACTCGGTTATAAAATTATCATTAAATATATTAAAAATTCATTTTTACTAAGTTTGACCAACATGTATCTCTATTGTTTTTATTTCAATATTTATTACATTTTAACCTATCGTTACTAAAAATAAGACTCGGTTCATAATTTAAGCTATTTTACTATGTAAATTTGTAATAAATAACTTGGGTTACCATATAATTTCTTAAAAATTTCTATAAACTCCTAAAAATATGGAGAATTCAGTCAATATATGGTTCTATGCTATCAGGTTCATCGCCTAAATGCTTATAATTAACTAAATATTATCCTTTTCACACAAAATTATTTTCAATTTATCCTAACATCATTATAATTCACCAGAAGTCAGTATATATCATTTTTATCAATTAATTTCATAAAACCTTTTTATTTCATATTTTCACTCTAATTCTAGCTATTTTTAGGGCTAAAAATTCCATTAAATACTAACAATACTTAAATTAAAAATCTGGCTATAAAGCAATCAAATATATATCATGTGTACTCTACACAAAATTTTTTAGCTAGAAACTACATCATTTGATATATTTATTTTGAAAGTCAAAATTCGAACGAATAATAACTTTCTTAAGTAAGAGTATAAAATATTCTAAATTTTACAAAAATAAAAATATCACATGATAACATATCTAAAATAACATAAATACAAATTTTTTCATAATTTTCTGGGTGAATTTATTAATTTTTAGAATTTAATGAAAAACAAGATAGAAGTTTAACTTGCCTGTTCATCGAAGCCCTAACGACAAACAGTAGATGGGGGTTTATTGAACAGCTAAGGCACGAGTAGCTCTATTAGGGGATGATGGGGATTGATAGCAAAATTCTAATGGGTTAGGGAACTAGATAGGCCTAATCTTTGCTTTATTTTTGTTGAAATTTTTTCTATTTTCCTCCAATTTTTCAAATTTTTTCTTTGTACAGTTTAGGGTCCTAAAGTGTCTAAAATGGTGTTATGAGCCCTATATATATTAGTTTAAGTCAACTTAATCTGTCGTGAATCATATGTAATTTTTCCATCTTTCTCTTATTGCAATAATCTAAGTAGGAGATGTCATCCATTTATTGGTTGTACTTTTGATTCACCAAATTCACTTGACAAAAGGATGCTACAGTTGTTTGCATAATTTTTCCAGATTTTTCTCCATCCTTTCAGTTGCAATTAGATAGCTTTTAGGCTAGTTTTTGGTTTAATTATTAATATTATATATATTATGCTATTATTTCGTATATTTGTTATTATGTGTATAATCCTATATATGTACCATGTATAACGTGTCATTGTACTCATATAATTATATTTTGAACATATCTTTTATTTTTAAGATATATTTCTTACTTATTTTTATGAATTCATCACATATTATGTATAATTATATAATTTCAGGTTAATTTACGAGTATAATTATTATATATACCGAATATACTCATAAAAATATGTGTTTACTCATATAGTATATTATGCTATATTATTTCCTTTTATAGCATAAATAACTTATCTTTAAATCCTCATTGCATTCTGAGCTCAATTTTAAAAGTTTCGATCATTTTTACTCTAGATTGAATAATCACATTTGTAATGGTAAAATTGGAATTTTGAGTCATTATTTTTTGAATCTAACTTTACTAGGTCATTTCGACTAACTTTTCTATCTTAGTCATGAAGTTTGAGCTTGATTGAATAAGTCTCTTCAAAGGCCTTAAATTTAGGTTTGGTTACCTTAAATGAGCTTTTAAAGGCTCGCACCATCTATAACCATTCCAAACTATCCATTGTAATAACTTCTCAACCCTATCCAATGATCTATTTTCCTATCACTTTGTGCCATAAGATTGGAAAGAAGGAAACGCCTTTGTTCCTCATCATACAAGTGATGTTTGGTAGGTATAATCAATGCAATAATGCAGAAAATGCAATGTATTTACTGATTATTAAGGCTAAATAGGGATTAAGAAATTTTAGTGGATAATTAAGTAACATAATAATCTACATCATTGTAATAGTAAATGCAAATAGTTTACACCAAGCAGGTAGGCTCAACTACCACAAGTAAGGAAAATACATTCTTTACATGTGCACAAAAGGCTAATTATAAGCACAAATTGTATAAAGACTTACAACCCCTTGTTAACACATTTAAGAGTGTTGCAAAGCAAGTTACTTAGGTCACAAAATCTTACTACTTATTAAGTAATCACAAAAATCTTATAAAACATGCTTAAATCAGTTTTATAGAATCAAGGGTAACCTAAAGGTTCCACATAAGATTTTGTATGAGATTATATAGAGGGTTCTCCTATAGGTAGTTATTATAGTTTGAAATAAGTTTAGTTACTACTTTCTTCATATCATTATCATATTTTAATATATTATAGGAAATTGTTAGGTAATGTAGTAAAGAAGAGATAAAGAGGCTCAATATGTTCATATAATAATTTGGTAATGGTTAACATAGTTTTATCACTACGATAGTGAATGAAATAGTTTAATAATATTTAATTTCTTATAATTTTGTCAAGATTTATGAAGAAAAGGGTATTTGAAGTGTACTTTATTTATGTTACAAGGAGAACAAGATCATTTATAAAGAAAGTAATATAATTTACTTAAAAAGTAGCCACTCATTTTAATTTCTATATGTTTGTTGCTTTTTATTTTAAGTAAAATGATTTTTTATAAATAATATAGCCATTTTAAGTAGAATTTAAGAAGAAAATACCAACTCTTTTCAAAATCATGCAATGTTATAATATATGGGTTAATATAATGACTAGGGTTCAACGCGTAGTTAATATAGTATATCATATGGAATGATAGGTTAAATAATTAGTGGTTAAGCTACTACTCATAGAAAATTTTAATTATCATTATAAAAGTAATAACAATGGAAAAGGTTTACTAATAACTGTTATTTTGCAAATATAATATATTGATAGGCTATTTTTGGAACTAAGCTTTGAGGGCTCATTCTAACCTATATGGGTTGTAAGCCAACTTATATTAACCTAAGGCCAACCTAATGGAGTCTAAGCCTGATCTTTTACCCATAGTCTCCAACTTAAACCAAATCTCCACCTTATCATCCAAGCTACTATTAGCTCAAGAGTTGTACTTAGATTACTGTTTCCCACTCATGGCATACGTACCTGAAATCCCTAATGACTTAAAGAGCATAGACTGAACACTCCAACATACGTAGGATTGTCGACTTATTATAGGCTACATCACAACCTCGAAAGTCTCGAATCTTACCTAATATAGGAAGATATTCTTTCCTATTTAGGTAAGATTCGAACACATCTACTTTTCGAATATATCCACATTCCTACCATTATAAATAGGTGTTTACCCCTATTAGGTAAGGATACATTCATTCACTTCTAAGTTCTTGCCTTCCCAATTACTATTTTCATATTATAAATTTATTAACTTAAGTATCGGAACGACCACACTAATAACCCTCCAATGCCCCTTACAGTATTCTCTTTTGTAGGCTTTAGGTCTAGAAACCTAAGGCCCATTACTAATTTCAACCAGAAAAAATCTTGAGACGGCATTTGGTGCCATTTGTGGAAACGATTTCTTTTATTTCCACTACTTTTTTCATTTTGAAGCCAGTTCCTAAAGTTCTTATGGCATGAATGTCCAAGACAGAGCAACCTATTATCATTAATTTAGTGGTTGACAAGACAATTGATGCCAAAGCGAGCCACAATGTTGATACCGATAGTCAACTTAACACTGGCTAAGGGAGTAATGCCAGTGGTAGCTAGAATATTACCATGGTAGACCCCCAATGTTTTAAGGACTTGATGGTACTATACAGGCAATTAGAAGCCCTAAATTAGGAAATTAAGGCTTTAAATGAAGAAATTCAGAAATAAAATGACTTGATCAAAACACAAAATGAGGAACTCTAAGCTAGATTAGATGAACAATAGAAGTAATATCCCTCGAAGTCATGCAATTCAAGGACCAATAGCACATAATTGAGCAACTCGTGATCGAAGTCCATATTTGATTGAGTTCTTTGCTATTGGAAGAGTCACTCTCATTCGTAGCAAAAAAGAGCCCTATAAGGGCTGGAAGCTAACTTAAGTAGTTTACTAAAGGCCACATTAAGGAAAGAGTAGCTGACTTATGAGGAAGAGTAACGTGCTAGTCCACTTCGTGCTTATAAGAAACTTGAGGAAGTTGTGGATATGAATAAGTTGATAGACATGATGACAAAAATCTCTAAAAAGCAAGAGAGTAAGAAGACAAATGTCACTGGCCTAAGTACCAACAGTAAGTCCCCATTTACATGAGTGATTCAAGAGGAAGTCTTCCTACCTAACACTAAGTTGCTAACATTAGACTTGTTTGACAACACTACTAACCCAGATGACTACTTGATGTAGTTCCAAACTTTGATGGACTTGCATGGTCTCAACAGTGGGGTTAGATGAAAGAGTTTTCCAAGCATATTGAAGAAGTTTGCTCAAACTTGGTTTTACCAGCTACCTAAGAATTTGATTTCTAGATTTGAAGAGCTTACCCAATGTTTTATACAACATTTTTAGGTAAGCAAACCTTACGTGAAAGATACCTCATATCTCCATCTCATCTATTGAAAGGATGGGGAAACACTAAGCTTTTATAGACCGATTTAGCAAAGTAATAGTAAAGATCCCTTAGCTTAACGAGGGCATTACCATTCATGCTACCATCATAGGTGTAAATCTCTATGGGGAGTTATTTCAAGTCCTTATCTAAGAGTAAACCTACTAATCTAGCTAACTTCTGGAAGAAGGCGTAAAAGTACATTGACCAAGAGGATAACAACATTTGCATTACATGCAAAGCCGACTAAGAAAGGCCAAAAAAAAAGGAGGAGAAAGATAAAGGCTCTACTCAGTAAAAGATAACTTGGGCCCCAAGAAAAGCTTACAATAATAATAATCAAGCACATAAGAGTAAGTAGTAAAGCAAAGAACGGAATCTCAAAAACCAAAGAAGAAGACCTAAAAGAGAACGACTTATGTAGAAGTTATTTGCTAAGGTTATCGAAGTAAATAACATTGACTCAAATTTTTTTAGATCATGGTATAGATCTTAGAGTTTATTGGAGCTACATAGTTAGGAAAAGTTTTGTGAGTTACACAAAATTGTTTATGAAGATCATGTGAAGGATTTTTACACAAATCTGAGTAAGAAGAGGATAGATGTTTTAGAATCAAAACTCAATAGAAACCCTATATAGATCACTAGGAAGGGCATAATTAACCATTGTAGTTTTAAGGATGTGAAAACTCATTCTCTCCTATAAAGTTAGACAAAGAAGGAATTGTTTAAACAATTGAATAATGGTGAGGTTGTCTTGAATGAACCAAAACAGCCTTACAATAATTTCTTTCAAGTAATTATGAGGATTCTTCATAAAGTTGTGTTTAGATGCTTTCTACCAAAATCTAGAAGTACAACCACTGTAATCCTAGAACATGCTTAGATGATTCTAGCAGGTTATGTAATAGGGATTAGCTTCTAGGACCTATTATTTAACCTAAAGCCAGAGGGTTGGAGGGCATGGCTTGGAGGATTCTCTCCCTTCATCAAAGTCTTGAAGAGTCTGTCTTATTGCATGAACACAAGCTATCTTGCCTTCTTTATTGTTTTGCACCTTGCTTGTTGCCATAAGTTGAGGACTCAAGGTCATATTAACCTTATAGCAGCTTGAATATCTTTACTATCAGTTTGGCAAGTTGGACCATTAGCTCTTCCGAAGTGTTTTTGAGCTTACTATACTAACCTCCAACCTGCTTAAGTTGCTAACCTTCCTTAGCATCCAAGTTGTCTGAGAGCCAAAGCACAAACAAGTTGGAATTTGACTAGACCCTAGTCCTCTCGAAGTTCGACTTAGTTAAGCCATTATTGAGCTACTAGACCTAACCCAACCCGAAGTCCATACGAGCAACTCATCTTCATTAGTGATGTCAACTGTCTTGTAACATTTGCACAAAAGCTACAAGAATATCCCTTTTATGCACTTTATGAATTTGTCCCATTATTGTATAATATTATAGTATTTCTCCCTTTTGGTATAGTTGCTCCTCTTAGTAATTAATTTATAATTGTAATTTACCCTAAAATCCCAAGTGCATGTACCCCTATAAAATGAGCTGTAATCATCATCTTCAATAGAATATACTTGTTCCATTTTCTCAATAACTTATCTTATTCATACCCTTAAGTGAAGTTTGGTGGTGAGTACCTCTATTGGCTAGTTATGCTTAATATTAACTTAGCTAATAGGTTCATAAGTGTTCCTTAGCGCATAATATCTAAGGAATAGCTTATGAGTTGCTTATATCCTATCCCATTTTCATACATTTTTTTGATTTATAATTTAGCTCGAACCCATCTCTAATATTGCTGCCCTTGTCTATCCTTGGCATGGCATATTATCCTAGAATTAGAGTAAAGGTTACAAGAGAAAGTAGGTGTCTTCATGTAATGTGGTGGGTGCTCTATTAAGGTGGTGTTATGTTGCATACCGTGAGTATTCTATGTTGTTGGTAGATAATTTGTTATTCTCTATTTTGTATTTCGAAAATAAGGTAAGTGGTGTTGAAGTTCATGATTACTGAGTTGTTGTTGGGTATCAGTTATTGAAGGTTCTAAGTAGTGTTGATTTAGAGTTCCATCTGGCCTCCCCTTAATCCGCGTAGCACCCCCCCCCCCCCCCCCCCCCCCCCCCCCTTACTTCTTCCCCCAAACCCACCTTAACACAACATATGCAACCTCATTCCCCCTCCTTCGTGAGTTTTCCTTCTTAGTGACATTACCTTCTTTTTTTTTCTTTTTTTTTACCACATAGAGTTCTATCAATCCATCTTAAGAACAAGTCTAGATACATCCTTTAAGGCAATCAAATCTACCCTTGAAGTTTGAAAATAGACTTGAAATTATAACATAAGCCTTACATTAACAAAGTATGATTAGAGCTTCATTAATGAAAATTGAACCTTTTATTAGGGCCTCTAAGAATAATGAAAGTCTAAGACCTCAATTTGACTAATTGTTTCAATGAATTTAAAATTGAAAAATCATGAAACCCATTAATAGGATTTTTCAAACTTAATTCGTTCTTTGGACTTGCCAAGCTTAATTAAGCTTCAAATACTGTAAACGAGGGCTTAGGGATTCATTTTCTCCATCAATTAATCATTCAAATCCTCTCCATTCAAGTTTAATCAAACTTTTGTCTCTAAGGATTCAACTGTGAGTACCTCTCTCTCTCTCTAACATATCTTCTTTCTCAACTATTTTCAAAGAGAAATATAACCTTTATTAGCTTCTCTATACTCTTAGTTATCGAAAAGTACCTCCCCATAAGCTAAATCACTTCTAACCACTATTACCCAACCACTTAAGGATAGGACCTAAGGCTACCACTTCAACCATCCATCCTTACCGTATCTGGGTGTAAGCTTCTGACACCATTACGTTCACTACCCTAAAAAAATCCCTAACTAATACCCAACCCACTCTTCTCCTAACAACCATTTGAGCAAGCCATGTGACTCCCTCTCCTTTTCTTCCATCTCACAACCCAACGACCAACCTAATTGCCTGACTAAAACCTGGCTTTGAATTGTACCTTTAACTTAAATACTCACCTAAATAATTTCTTTTCTTACATTATTTATTTATTTATTTACTTAGTTTGATAAAATTCAAAAAAATAAGAAAAGTTACTATAAAAGAAGAAGAAGAGGAAAGTTGTATTTATTATTTGCTATTATTTCCTTTTTTAGTGCTATTTAAAATGTAAAAAATAAAAAATTATTAATTACAGAAGAATAATAAAAGAAAGCATAAGAAGATTTGACTAATTTCAAAAATAAAATCAACCAAACAACTAATATTTTTATAAAAACTGAATTATGGGAGTTTGGTCTTTATTAAATGCTAGGCACCTATGTGACAAATTAAAATATTAAAAAAATTATTTTTCCATTGTAAATAGTCTACTAATCGAGTAGAGACCAACTAAGATATATGAGGTTAGATTGGACTAAGCTTTACCCCCTGCTCCTTCATACCTGCAAAAAAGCCCGCTATGGATGAGTTCATAAGGGCCCTTTAACGCTCAAGTCAATAAGGAAGATTAAGAAAAGGGGAGGTGAGTATTGGAGACCTAATAAGCTATGCACACCTAGTATGTGTATATCTTTAAATTCTCTTCTCTAAGAAGAGGGAAGAGAAGAAGTGTGATAGGGCAAGAATAAGAGAGAGAAAGGGGCTTGAAAAAGCTAGATCGGATCCTCTTTCTGGTTAGTGCCTAGTGCCTGTTATGTGATTTACCTAGACATGTGTCTATTAAGGGTTCATTCATACTAATCACCAATAGACAATGTGCTCCACGATGGGGGATAGGGCTTCGCTACGGGTGACATGCCGTAGCCGACCAAGCCATTAAATCTACAACTTAGTGATCTGGCAAGGGGCAAAGGTACTTAATGTGCTGGCCATACTATGAATTTCAGATGCTCATTAATGAATTACAGTAGGCTGTAGTCACTATAAACAAAAACTAGGCCAAGACACTCATCAAGGGGTCCGCCAATGCTTGATGAAAGGAGTTGAGCCTCGAGCTTATGCCAGATGGTCGACAAGCATCAGCTCATTAGGCAAGGACCAATCTATTAGGACATTCATTATCTGGCTCACTAAGCACATCGTAATACAGGGAATTTTGCTCACCTTGAGTAATCATTCTTCATTAGCGTGAGCTCATGGACTCACGAGAGAGTTGCGGCATGATGCATAGGACACTGCTTGCTTGGGTGCTCACAGGGTATGTCTTGTGATTAGCTTCACTCATTGGACCTTGGTTTGAGCAAGAACTGAGTATCAATACTTCTCCCTCTACTCTCATCAATGCTCGAGGTATGAGGAGAGTAATCCAAACGATGTGAGTAGACCAAGGCTTATCCCCTAAGTAGGGAACTAATTTGGCTGCTTTAGGGGACTAATTTGGCTGCTTAGGTTGTGACAAACCAATTTCCCACACTTCAAGTCACTTCTTTATTGACATTATCATTGTACTACTTAATGTGCCATGATGGCTATCATTAGGAAATACAACGTGCATTGATGATCTATAAAGAATAGCTATGTATGCAAAGTAACCTACTATCAGGCCACATCACAGATCCGTTTGTAGGGATCAATCGGGACTTTTGGCTGAAAGAGTGGGGTACGTGGATGGTTGTGGTTGAAAGCATGTCTTACAGTAGGTTTATGTTCCAAGAGTGGAGAAACCATTTTCCTTCTTGCTTATCTACGTAAAAAGTGGCCTAAGCATTCATTTTTCACTTATCTCGCTCACATAGAGGAAAGTCTGCCAAAATTTTGTCTCACAAGCTAAACAATTCCTTCTTGTTTGTTTCCAACTCCTTGCGATGACTGGTTAAAGCACAATCGATAGTCAAGGTGAGTCATCCCATACTTTTATATCGAGAGAGGTAGACGAGGGTTGTAAGAACTTATCGTAAACAGACAGTAGTAGCCTTACCCCTACCAGCAAGCAATGGCAACAATGATTACAGAAGATAAGGCGATAATATTCTCTTGGGAAGAGAGAGGGGAGTGTATGTGAGGGCGTTGATGCAACATGTACCCACTAAATGGTGAAGAAGCCGAAGCTAGTCAGTTATTGCAAATGATGTACACAAACAAGCATACATGTACTCGTATTCCGTATGTAGCAACTGAGAAGAAGCTGAGATTGGTCCATTGGGCGATAGAAGAGGTACCTGTGTAGCAAGTAGAGGAGCCTCAGGAAAGGTAGCTAGCATACAACATAGGTGATGCCCGATCTTTTACAATATACGTGAAACCATTCGAGTTCGATCTGCGACTTCCTTTTTCTAAATTCTTAGTCAAGTTCTTCCAATATTTTAAGGTCACGCCTAATAGTCTAAATGCGAATACATGGGTTTAACTACTTGCTTTTGATGCGCTATGCATTTAGTAGTTATAGCAACCAACTATGCAACTTTTCAAGCACTCTTTTTTTGCAAGGAGGTTGGGCGATGGGTAGGTTTACAATGCTACTCAAGGAATAAGGCTAAGTATCATAGATAAGCCTCCAAACAAGATGGAAGGATGGAAGGAATCTTCTACTGTATTCATGCCTCGAAGCCCCTTGAATTCTCAACAGAGTAGAGATGGCCAATTAAGGGCACGACATTGAAGGACTTGGGGGATGAAGACTCAGTAGCTGGCATCGAGCTCCCAAATTGGTAGGTTGGAAGAAACTCAAACCCCTATTGATATGTGAAAAGTATAAGAGCAAAGAATCATTGTTTGTAATGGAGATAGGTACTTAATCTATTTGGCTGATGAGGGGTAGTTAGTTATCTGTTGTGCAACGTCGCCATGCCGTTAAAGTAGGGGATATCAAGCAACTCGTCAAAGGTCATTGTAAGTTTCTTGTCTTTGTTTTTTTTTTCTTTTAAGTAGTTTACTTGTTTTGCAGCTACAGAGTTAGCGTTTAACAACTTATTGTTGAAGCTGCTGGTCATACAAAGTAGGTGACTTGAGAGTACTGCAAGACTCGAGATGAGGAGGCAGCTCAAGAGGGAAGGGGAAGGGGAGACCTCTCATTGTCCATCAAAAAATTCCAAGAAGAAAGGGGTAAGGTAGCAGACCCTTCCAAAATATGTTTAGTAGGTAAGAAGTGATGTGCTGATGGCAGTGCCTTTAGGTATTACAATGTTAGCCCCAAACGCATCTGTCGAGGGGGGAGGGAGGGCTAGACTTTATTTTAGGGGCTCTAACTGGGGATACTATGGTTAAGCTGAGCTCTATGGTGGTGGGTACCCGAGTGGATGTAGATTAAGCAAGGTTGAAGTAAACACCTGAGACTACTGCTCTAGTAACTATTGAGATTGTCGATGATGAGAATGTCGAACCTTTGCTTCATCGGAGGAGGCAAGTAGCTCCTACGCAACCCACGGATCGACCCCTCATTAGAGGTTCAAGTAACTGCAAGTACGGTTTAGGTAGCTTATTGTGAGTCATAATGAATTAAAGGCCTCGGTGGTAATGTTGAGGAGGTGCAACAAGGTAAGCTACTTATATACTTTTGTTAAATTGCTTGCTTTCAACACGATCACTAACTACTGATTATCTTTGCAGTCGTACAAATTGTTGGATTTCATTCTGGCCTATAATTACTCAGTTCTTTTATCAGAGGGAGACAAAGTGAGGGCCGAGGTGGAGAGGCTTTGAAAGGTGCTGGAAGAGAAGGAAAAAGTATGCAATGACTTAGCTGCTACATTTAGTGACCAAGAACACCTACATAGCGAGCTACACGATTAGTTGGATCTATTGAATGATGAGCCAAGGAAGACTAAGGAGTCCATTAAGGTCATGGAGGATAAGCTAGCTGCTAAGCTAAGGGCTAAGGATGAAGAACTTGAGGAAGTACAAGCTGACTTCGGCGTAAAGGAGGCTGAGCTCTTAAGAGATATAGGGTTGTTCACCAATCTCAAACACCATATCTTCATCACGACCTTAGATGACCCCCTAATCAAGAAGGCCATCACTAAGGCTGGCTATGCAATAGTAGAGGAGGTAAGGAAATAAGTTTGGCAGAATATGCTAGATGCAAACTTATCCTTCTTGCACGGCTGGATGAGCTCGAGGTTGATGTTAGGAGTGAGCCGAGTGGCAAGTTGTCTGACAACTCATCAAGAACTTCTAACAGTGGCTCTAATGCGGACCTTAGGCAAGTAGGCAGTGGCGGCAAAGTCGAGTAAGAGCCAAAGTAGCAGTAAGAGCAACAGCAACAATAGCAGTAGCAAGTCGAGGATGCCTTGGAGTGTCTTCAGATTTTTCGTTTATTTTCTGTAGTTATCTCAAGCAATGTGTGCCCCACTTTGCAAACTTTTGTCTTTTTCTCTCAACAAGTAGTCAAGATGCCAACCTCTCTTTATGTAATTTGTTGAACCTTTGAAAGAAGTTTTATTGATGTTCTTTGAACTCGTGCTTGCGTTTTCTCAGTTGTGGTTTCTTACTTTCATACCGTATCTATATGCTCGAATTCTATATATTTTTTTACTAAGTCTTTTTTGTTGGAGAGGGTTTTCAAAGAGCCAAATCCCATGTTTTGTTTCATTGAATCATGAGATTAGTCGAGCTTTGTATCCCTAAGTTAGTACTAGTTGATTGTTCCTTAAGGACTTGCTCATTTTCCCATGTGCTATCGTCTCACACTTATGCTTGATTTCGCCTAAGTGTTCTTATCTTGCCATGAAGCTTACTAGGGCCCAATGTCCCTTTTCCTCTGAGCAAATAATAGCTCTTGGGGTTCTCATGGGGGCTCATGTCAAGTGAGGATGAGCATATGAGAACATATCTTATGATGACATCATAGGATTTCCTTAGCAAGGGAATTTCAATAGAGCAGATCTCTTACTAACACAAGCTATCCATTTCGTAAAGTTCATTTTGGGTACTGTGTTCTTATGGTAAGTGGAACGCCTCGAGCAGAGTGCCTTCCAAAAGATATTTAATGCTTGTATGACTAACCATTAATTCTACAAGCATTGCTTTAGCTTCTAATGCTTGAAGGTTGTACGATGATTAACATATATGTAATACCCTAGGTTTTCCAACCAATTCAATAACCCTAGAATCTGAGTCTCTAAATTTAAGGCATTAGACAATATTATCCGTTTGAGTTCAAACTTTACAATAAGCTATACTCAATTTCTTAAAATAAGCTATACGAAAGGATTAATTTTTAAAAAAATGTTAATTTATCGATAAAGCTGATAAACTATCGAAAACGAGAAATTCGAACTTTTAGATATAGCGAGATATTAAAGATAAGTTATTTAACTTATAAAAATAATAAATGAAGTGAATTGTATAAAATATACATGTATTTATATAGAATGTACATTTTATATATTAAATATATACATATAATAATAATAAATTATTAAAATAAGGTAAATTAATATAAAATAATGGGAAATTAATTAAAAAAATGGATGAGTCATCAAATAATGTGGTAGCCTAGGATTAATTAGAAATGATAAGTCAAAAGCCAAAATATAAGAAATTGATACCTAGCATGTTGAATTAACTAAAAAATGATACATAAGATAAGAAATTGATACATGACATGATGACTCATCAATCCAACCAACTACAAAATTATAAATAGACCCTCAACATCAAATATTAAACCTCTTAGTGAACCCAATTCGGATAAGAAAAATTTAGAAAAAATCGGAAAATAATAAGAAAAAAAAAAAATAGGGTATGGTTCTAGTCTAGGACAGTTCAATAGGGTATTGATGTCTTGTCATGGTGGCCTTTTGGAGTTAAAGAGAAGGTGGTGCAACAAGCTTTTTTAACAAGGTACGATGGCCAAAGGGTATAGATACTCCATTTTTTCCTCCTTTTTATATTAGGTTTTTATTTTTATTTCTATTTTCATTTTTATTTTTTATTTTGAGTTTACCTAGAAAAATGAAAACTTAAAAATTGAAAAATGAAAAATTATAAAAATTGAAAATTGAAAAAGTAAAAAAAAAAAATATTATAAAGTGTTTGAGTTAAGTTAATCAATCAATTTAGAGTTAGATTAGACAATAGTTGAAAATATTATGTAATTTAATAAATTCTTACTTTTTAAATAATTAAGCTTCATTAGAAAAATATTTTTTTAATCCAATTTGAAAATATTTTAATTAGACTAATTAAAATAGACTAAGAATTTATTAAATGGTTAGCATGTGTATTTTGGGCTATATTAAAAGGCTATAATCAATTTAAAACAAGTTAAACTGAGTCAAGCCAAAGATAGAAAGCCCAAATAAAATATAGGGCTTCTAAAACTTAATCTTGAGAGTGGATTGATAGAATTATGATTGAATAATTCAGGAAATTAATACATCTAAAGCCAACATTGTCATATCTTATAAAAATCAAGTTCATGAAATCCTATCAAGATTAAATTTTCATAAAAATAAAAGATCTATAAGTTTATAATTAATGGTTTATAAATAGTGGTTTTTGGATATAAAAAAATTTCAAGCTTTACACACAATTACTTTCCCGCTTCTCTTCTTCGTACACTAATCAATTCACAATCCCTTTCTCTTCACCTCGCATAACGCGCCCTTAGACAATAGCAAGCACAATCCTCATCTTCAATCTCCACTACATGCCTATACTCATAAATACACCAATAGCCCCTATACAGTCTTTATTGTACAATTTCTAATCTTACAAACACTAACCCCATTCCACACCCACGCCCATTCACACTTAAGTCACACATACAATTACATAATTCACAATCCTATTGTACAACCCAGTTCATGTACACACAGCAACACACAATCTAGTTCACACATGCATAAACAACACACCCCAAGCAAAACAGCTCAATGCACAGCGGCTCCACATAACCAGCAGCTCGATGAACAACGACTCTATGCACAACAACAGCCACACAATCAATAACTTGGCGCATATCTACTCCACACGATTAGCAGTACCCTAATGAACAGCAATTCCACACAACGCAGAACAACACAACCCATGTAAGTTTTCTCCCTAATCTGACCTACTTGAGTAATTGAATTTCTTATTTTAATTTATTTATTTAGTTGAGTTATTTAGTTAATACTGTTATTTTACTAAGTTTCTTTTATCTTTTAGTGTTGGTTTTTGTTTTAGAAAGTAGATCTTATATAAATTACAATTATGTCACAATTCTATATAAAACGCATCTTGTTTATAAAAATTACATTTTTAGATATAGTTGCATATTTTTTCCAAGATTCATATCTTTAATGAATATATGTATCTAAATCACATATCTTAATAGATTTGCATGAATCTTGGATTTAAGGTTTTAGAAAAATAAATTTTGGTACGTAGTGTTTTTTTTTTAATAATAAAAATCTTAAGTAGCATCTTTTCAAAAGATTTAGTAGGTTTTCTAAAATAAAATCATGAAGTTAGATTTTTTTCAATTTTTTAAAATAATAAATTGTCAAATAATGTAAATCGAGCTCAATTTTCAAAATAAAAAGAATCAATCTGCTAAATCTTTTCTAAAAAAAATAGAACTATATTGATTTAATCCCAACCAACTAGTACATAAGTACCATTAGGGCAATCGTAAAATTTGTAAAATATTTTATTTTATTTTTTTGGGGAAAATTTGTAATAAAAATAATTAAAAAAATCAATTTTTTTACATTTTTGCATGTTTACATATTTTTAGAAAAACTCCAAAAATAAAGACTTATTAATTTGTTTCTTTAATTTTTACATAGTGACTTTTGTCTTAATATGTTAGCCTCCAAGTCAATTTCTCTAATTAAGCTTTTTGAAAAATTATTTTTATAGAAAATTCATAGATTAGTATTTAAATTAAGGTTTTCCTACATAAAAAACCCTAATTTGATTTTTTATTAGTTTAACTAGTTAGCAACTCTAAGTTATTTTTCAAAATGTTTTTGTTTATTTTTATGTTGAATAACTTATAATAAGTTGATTGAGCTAAGTTAAATTAAGGAAAACCAAAATAAGGTTTGACAAAATTGGCGACTTCATTAGGTAGCCTAGTGGGTTAGCTATGTAAAATAAAAATTAATTAGTGGGCTTTTATTTTTCCTTTTTATGTATATACTGTAATATAGTTATATTAACTAGGTTTTAATGATGCAAGCCTCCAAGAAAAGCTTAGCTCAATGGGCCTCTTACTAGGGATTTAGGGGGGACTCTTTGTTTTTTTTTTTTTTTTTATCATCTGTATGTTCAGATATGGTCAGACCTAAGCCACTTTAGGAACCTAAAACAAGCCGCCATTGAGTAACCTTCAAGTCATTGGGGTCTTTATCCCGTTTAGTAGTGATCGGCAAGCGCGCTCATGCTTTAATGTAGCCCACTGTGTATTTCCTCTAGAATTGTTTAAGGCTACTGAGCTTAAGACCTATAGATCCTACCCTACTACATCATTTTTTTTTTTAAAAAAAAAAAGAGGGGGGAGGGGAAGGTGGTGCAAACACCTTTTTTTGGCCCCTTATAATTTATTTATTAAGGGGTCCTACTTTTTAAAAAATTAATAAAATAAAAAAGAAAGAAAAAAATAATAAAAGATCTTTTATCTTAGGTTAACATAACATTTTTTTTCATTTATTTTGTTTACTCATTTTTTTCTATTTATTTATTTTTCTTTCTTTTAAAGTGGGGGGCTTGTTGTTATGGTAGGGCATAAGATAAGGGGATTAGACCAAGTCGAAAGCCTAATCTATACGAAATAAGGTTGAGGGCCCTAGTTTGGCCCAAGAAGACAGCAGGCGCTTTTGTGCCTGTTTTTTTATCTTTAGATAGGCGTATGTAATACACACACTAAGCTGGGCGCATTCCACATGTGTAGCACATGCTTAACTAAATTTTTCTTCATTTTCTCCTCCGTTCCCTCATTTTCCCTAGCTAGCTCTTTTTAAAACCAACTCGATGGCTCATGTTTAAGCTACATTTTCGGGCATTTACTATATGATTCCAGCAAAATAATTGATGGAATCATGTAGTAAGAATGGCATTTTTTGAATTTAACTCAAGATAATCCTAAAAATGTTCATTTAATGGGTCAAGATTGGATTAAAAAACAAAAAAAAAAAAGTTTATTTCACGGATCAAAGCTCATTAATGAAAACTACTAATTCAATGAGTTTTTTGACTTTTTGAGCTTAAACAAAGATCGAACATTATAAATTAGTGAATGTAGACTCATTTCGATGATCAAGAATTAGTCAAAATCCTCCCTACAAGTTCAAATCTGAATTTTCTCTCTTCACACACCCTACTCTCTATCTAGCCTAACTCTTTCCTCTCACACTAGTGAAGCTAGAAACTACCATCAATACAACCTTTAGGGTCCTAGCTTCTGATAGCCATTGTTCCCATTAGTAGCCATAACCCTTAACGCCTTCAACCTCCATCGCACCTTAACACTGCTACCACCTAACTCGGAAAAACGACCAAAATAACCTCCCTATACTACAACACTTCGCTTATCCCTATTATGTCTAATCCTAAACTCATAGATCTTCACCACTACGAAAATGGCTGTCAAATCAAGCCAGATCAACCCATCTGCACTATTGCTACTCTCTCATTCTCAACTTGAACCGTTGGAGCCAACCTAAAGCCCAATCCAACACCTCACGTAACCCAAACAGAATCCAGTAATAGGCAAACCCACACATCTCCTCTTGGTCTGAGTTCTTCTTCTGTTTTGTATTTTTTTTATTTATAAATGTATTTGTAAACAAAATAATAAAGAAAAAATGAATTAGAAAGAAAAGGAAAAACCAAAAAGAAAAAAAAAAAGTAGAATAGCTTGGTTTTAAAATTTTTATTTATTTTCTCGATTAAAATCTAAATAAAAAAATTAAGAAAATAAAATAAAAATAATAAATAATCATTTTATAACTTAGAAAAATTCACTTTCCAAATAAATCAACCCTTTTCCAATAGTAGGATTTCTTTAAAAATTTTCAAATTAATAAAATACTTGATTAATTAGGGCCCTTTAGAATTTTCCTTAAATAAACTTGAGCTAATTTAAAATGTAAAGTCGACATTTTTTTTTAAATTAAAACAAATTCAACATACTAAATTTTTACAAAAAGAACTATGTATATCTAATCCCGAGTAGCATGTATATAGGTACTTGCATGTAAATACAAGGTGACTTAAAATATGAAAAAAATAATAATTTTCCCCCTTTAGTAAATATTTCTTTAAATTCTTGTTTTTGTAAATAGACATAATTTCAATCATTGCTTGTAAATAGACATTATTGTTGAAAGGGTATTTGAATAAAAAAAGTTAAAAGTGGTACCTGTTACAGGTTTAATAGGATAGCCCCTGAACTCGATCTTTTGGTTTTCAATAAACCATTTTTAGAAATCAATTTTTTGAAGTGGACCAGTAGTTAGGTTAAATAAATCTACCCAATCGATTTAACTAACCTTTTTTTTCCCAACTCCGATCGGGTGGTGACTCTAAAGAATTTTTCGAAATACGTTTTAAAACTAAGTTGAGGGTTGGTGTTAAATAGGTTAGGGTTTAATATTAATTGGGTTAAGAAAAATTTTAGAAAATTGGAAAAAAATCAGGCTTGATAGGTTAGCGGCATTACTAGGGCCGTCAGAGGGTTAGCTACTTAAAAACTTTCCAAAAGTAAATTTACCTTTCAACGTACCTACGCTATTTATTTATTTTTTTCATTTATTTACTTATTTCGTGTAAATGTTATTTTAATTACCATATTCATCTTGCATACATTTGACTTAGGATATGGGGGGGGGGGTGGGTCATTTGTTGCAAGGTAAATGCGATCAAACCCAGGTAACCTTAAGACCTTAGGAAAGGGGGGGGGGGGCATTGTGTAGACTCCAAGTGCAGTGAGGTAACCACTGCTCAGGGTTGATTAGGCAACCCCACATAAACTATAACGTAACCAATAAAGGCGTTTTCAAAAAACAAGTGAAGTCACAAAGCTTAAGGACCTTTTAGAACTCACCCTAATTATATATACTTCCCTTCAAGTTTAAGTTAATACAATACTCTTAAGAATTGCAACCCTACTAATTTTTAAAAGTTTTAATGCAATTAGTCTTTGAAAGTAACAGTAAGGTTGTAGCTTAAGGAACAATATATTAACCTAAATGATCTTAACATTTGCATATTTCCACGTTCTTTCTTTTGTTGCATTGATAGCTGATTTTTGTCCATAAAATGTGTAGCCCTACAATGGTAGAAAACTAGGCAAGCAATCAAAGAACTAATAGGTTAGCAGATCTCTCTAGAATTCATGAGCAGTTGCTGAAGGATGAATTTACTTACCTAAAGGAAAAACTCGAATGCTTTAAAACTCACAACCGAGCCTTAAGAGCCCTTTTAAGACAAGTCATTGGGGAAACCCATGAAATGTTGGAAGACCTTAGGACTCGTTTGCGAGACTTAGTTTAAGGAGTTCTCAGTTCATAGTTAAGAGGCCTAGAATAAATGTTAGTCTCTCTTCCTTAGTTTTTTATACTTCGATTTTCGAAAATAATAAAATTTCCTTTCGGCTTATCATTCTTCATTCTTTAATATTCCCTTTTGTAAATAGGTATTTCAATAATCATTCAACTAACCATTCGTTCTCTCTCTCTCTCTCTCAAGGAAATGTAAATAAATCCATTAACTTGTAAATTGAACCCCAAAAATCGACATCCTTATTTTTAATTAGATTTCTATAAAATAAAAAATTTATCTTTCTCTCTCTAAAAAAAAAAAAGAAAATGAAAAGGAAAGTTATTGATGGTTTTACATCCTCATGGGCTTAACCCAAACCTAAGCCTTTGGCCTACTCAAGCAGCCAACCTAAACACTTGGCCCATTAAGGCATCTAACCCACATAAAGCCCTTTGACCTATTAAGGTAGCCAACCAAATAACTTAACCCATTAAGGCATTCAACGAATACAAACTATGGCCCATCAAGACAATTGATCCAAACGCAATCCTCAGCCCATAAAAGTAACCAAGTCAAGCCAAAATCCCTAGTCCATTTAGAAAACTAAGCCCAATCATAAACTAAGTCAAAACACAAAGGCAAATATAATCTAAGTCTTGAACTCAAACCAAGTGAAAAGATATTGAACTAAGGCATGTTTTGAGAAACTAAGGGGCAAAGTTAATCTCTGTCGCAAGCCAAATAAAAGATAGACTCCTCCTTAAGGAATTGGTAACATACTTTTAAAAAGGTTGAAAAGAAGCAAACCATATCCAACGCACTATCCATAAACACTTTGAAAGTTGAGTGACATTTTTGACTCATTCCTTAAAGAAGGTCAATTTTGAATTTGATATATAGATTAAAAAGAAGTTAGGCATTTACTTTCAAATCCTAAACACAATTAAATCTTGTTAACCCCGTTGGACCTATTTAGAGAATTTTTCAAATTTAAAACCTATCAAGAATCACCTCACAATGGGGCAATTTAGAGGTTAGGGTCATTGATGAGAAGATAAGGATAAAAATTGTTTGTGCTTGCTTTAGTAACATTAAATTCAAAGACAACTTTTATTTCTAATAAATTATTTTTCTTTAAAATAAAGAAGAGTTGACACCCTTCAAACACCTCAAGATTATACCTACCTCACTCGATGCATATACTCAAAATCTATGGATTTAGGGCTTTCAATCTCTTAAAGTCAAAAACTTGATAATAGAGACCCAAAGAAAAGGGGTAAAATGAAAAAAGAAAGAATGGGGCAACAAAAAAGAAGAAGAAGAAAAATAATAAAAAAGGAAAAAAGCTTGAAAATTAGGCTTGTGTGTAAAGAGAAAAGCCCAACTGAAGAAAGCCCAGAAAATGTAAGGCTCATACTTAAAGCCCAAAACATTCCTAAGAAATGCAAAGACCTTATGCCTATTCTGAATCTCATGCGTAACCTAAAAACATGAGCCCTACATATCTATCCCAAGTCATAAAACACAAAGCCATTTTACACAAGCACAAGGCCTTTCCACCCACAATACCACCCTTACAAAGGTTCTTCCGATTGCAAGAATAAGTTATCTTAGATAAAAATTGTTTTTGAAACTAGGCTAAGCATACTTCTAATTTTTCCTAAAAGGTTCTTGACTTGTACACCTAGGTTAAATAAGTAAATCTTTTTAAAATAAAGATTCTCATTAGTCCTCTTTGAAACCCTTTAACAAAAAGCTTAAATTCATAATATTGAACTAAAAAGACTTAATGGATTGATCAAAGAGTATCATCTGCAAAATGGACTATAATTTTAGGACTATAATCGAGTATAATCCAAACCGAAAGTTCGCAAGGAAGTCCTCTTCAACTAGACTAACCATAAGTAACCCTTTTCCTTAAGAAAGGAATGTTTAAAATCACAAGGCCCTATGAAAAAGCCCGAGGGTCAGGGGCATGGAGAAGCTCTACATGGTTATCAAAGAAAGGGGTAGTTAAAACATTTGCTCCTTAACAAGAATTTATAGCCATTAGCAAACTTTCAAAGAAAAAAAAAAGAAAAAATAAATAAATAAAGAGAGAGAAAGTAAAGGCTTGTTACAAATCTTTATTTAAGTCTGTGTCAGCCTAAGTGATTAAGCTTTCAATTCATGTTACTTACTTTTTTTTTTTTCAATAAGTAGACCACAATTGTCTAGGTTATTCTCATTAATAAAGTTTTTTTTTTTATGTCCATTAGCCCTTTTCAAATCAAGGGGCCTATCCCTAATGCCTTTTTCGTTATAAATGGTGTTCACCGAATTCTTTGTTTGTAAATATTTTTAAAGTAAAAAAGTTTTTCAAACGAACTTCATTTCCTTACTTAGAGCATTATCCCATCCTTAATCCTCCCTTTTCAGGGTTCTAAAGTGACATACGATCTTTTAATCCATTTTTAAAGTACTATCCCAACTTATGTACTCCTTTAGGGTCTTAGCAAGCCCATAGGATGCTTCCCTTCATCAATCTCTCTTTAGGGTCTCATCGTGCCTATAGGGCATTTCCCTATTCATTAATCTTTAGCATTTTAGTAAGCTCATAGGGTACTTCCTTATTCATTAAACTCTCTTTAAGGTCTTAGCAAGCCTACAAGGTACTTCCCTTCATCAATCTTTTTAGAGTTTCAGCAAGCCTATAAGGTGCTTCCTTATTCATTAATCTTACTTCAGCATTTTAGCAAGGGCGCTTCCCCTTTCATCAAATCTCTCTTAGGCTTTTAGTGAGCCCATAGGGTACTTCTCTTCACCAATTTCTTTTAGTGAGCCCATAGAGCACTTCTCTTCACCAATTTCTTTTAGCAAGCTCATAGGGAACTTTTCTTCACCAATTTCTCTTAGCAAGCTTATAGAGCGCTCTTTCTCAACAATTTGTTTTAGCAGGCCCATAGGACACTTCTCTTCACTAATTTCCTTTAGCAAGCCCATAGGACACTTCTCTTCACCAATTTCCTTTAGCAAGCCTATAGGGCCCTTTTCTTCACCAATTTCCTTTAGCGGGCCTATAGGGTACTTCTCTTTACCAATTTCCTTTAGTGAGCCCATAGGGCACTTCTCTTCGCTAATTTCTTTTAACAAGCTCATAGGGTTTTCTCTTCACCGATTTCTTTTAGAGAGCCTATAAGGCGCTTCTCTTCACTAATTTCCTTTAGCAAGCCCATAGGGCACTTCTCTTCACCAGTTTCTTTTAGTGAACCCATAAGGCGCTTCTCCTTACCACTTTCTCTCAAACAAGCCCATAAAGTGCTTCCTTCCATTACCAATTCCTTTTAACGAGGCCACAGGGCGTTTCTTCTAAGTCAATTTACGGTTGATAATCCATTAGAGATGCTCTCACCTAAGTAAGTAAGCTTAAAAGAGCATAACCAGGCTTCTCAAATCAATTCTCATTTAAGGTTACTAATCCCCTAGAGACGCTCCCATCTAGGTTAGTGAGCTCAAAAGAGCACAATCAGGATTTTTGAATCTATTCCAATTTAGGGTTATTGGTCCCCTAGAGATGCTCTCGCCTAGGTTAGTGAGCTTAGAAGAGCATGGCTAGGTTTTCTTAAATCGATTCCAATTTAGGGCAACTAATCCCCTAAAGACACTCCTACCTAGGTTAATGAGCTAAGAAGAGTATGACCTAGATTTTTCAAATCTATTCCAATTTAAGGTTACTAGTCCTCTAAAGACGCTCCTACCTAAGACAGTGAGCTTAGAAGAGCATGACTAAGTTTTCCAAATCGATTCTAGTTAAGTGTTGCTAGTTCCCTAGAGACGTTTCCGCCTAAGTTAGTGAGCTCAGAAAAGCATGACTAAGTTTCCCAAATCGATTTCAGTTTAGGGCTGCTAGTCTCCTAGAGACACTCCCGCCTAGGTTAATAAGCTCAAAAGAGCATGATTAGGTTTTCTAAATCAATTCCCATTTAATATAACTGGTCCCTTAGAGACACTCCCACTTAGGCTAGTAAGCTTAGAAGAGCACAACTAGATTTTCTCATATTGATTTCCAATTTAAGGTTGCTAACCTCTAGAAAAGCTCTTGCCTAGGTTAGTGAGCTTAAAAGAGTACAACTGGGTTTTCCAAATCGATTCCAGTTTAGGGCTGCTAATCCCCTAGAGATGCTCCTACTTAGGTTAATGAGTTTAGAAGAGCACTGCTAGGATTTCTCAAACTGATTTCTAATTTAAGGTTACTAATCCCCTAGAGATGCTTCCACTTAGGTTAGTAAACTCAGAAGTACACAACCAAGTTTTCCAAATTGATTCACATTCAGGGTTGCTAATCCCCTAAAGACGCTCCCACTTAAGTTATTAAGCTTAGAAGAGTACAACCAGATTTTCTAAACCAATTCACATTTAGGGTTGTTAGTCCTTTAAAGATGCTCCTACCTAGGTTAGTAAGCTCAAAAGAGCACAGCCAAGTTTTCTAAATAGATTCACATTTAGGGTTGCTAGTCCCTTAGAGACGCTTCTGCCTAGGTTAGTGAGCTTAGAAGAGCATGGCCAGGTTTTCCAAATCGATTCCAATTCAGGGTTGCTAATCCCCTAGAGATGATCCCACCTAGGTTAGTGAGCTCAAAAGGGCATGACCAGGTTTTTTCCAAATCAATTCCAATTTAGGGTTTACTGGTCCCCTAAAGACACTTTCACCTAGGTTAGTAAGCTCAAAAGAGCACAACCAGGTTTACTAAATCGATTCACATTTAGGGTTACTGTCCCCTATAGATTCTCCCACTTAGGTTAGTGAGCTTATAAGAGTATGACCAGGTTTTAATTTCTCAACTAGCTCTTTAAGCATCTCCTCTCTCTTCCACCTTTCACCAAATCCCCAATAGACCAAACTTAGGTTAGCTAGCTATTTGTAGTGCTTCTTATGGCAAATTCCACCTTTAGGGCAAAAATAGCATCACTTTTATCTTTGTAGTAAAGTCTTATTCAAACTTCACCACAAATAGGGGTAGCTGTAGACACATTATTTTTGCCTCCCTGTAATTTATTTATTAAGGGGTCTTAATTTAAAAAATAATAATAAAATAAAAAAAGAAAGAAAAAAATTTTAAAAAAAAAAGATCTTTTATCTTAGGTTAATGATGTGTCGCAGTAGGTCACAAGCCCATAATGGGTTGAACGGGTATGAAGAACAAGGAGTAAAATGAGAGGTTTTGATAGTGAATGTTTATCGATACTACGCATCAAGACATAAGCACAATCAATGGATGAGCTTGAAATAGGGTTTGATATGACTCACAAACACTAAATGTTGCTTGGGGTTATAAATGAGAGGTTAGATATGACTTACTAACTCACTCAAATGAAAGGTTCATCACAATCTCAAGAACAAGATTGATAAGAATGTAGGGAAGAATAAAGAGTTTAATCACCACTTAACAATCAGGCTAAAAAGGTAAGCTTTGAGAGCTCAAAAGTAGCCTTACTCGAAAAGGGAAAGTTCCAAGTGCAAGAATATACTTTTGTTTATTAACGTATGATGATCTATAGGCTATTTACAAATGTTGCTATTTATAGCAAGTCGTAAACCCTAGTGGCAAAATTGTAAAAAATGTACAAGACCTTAAACCTTAAAAAATTAGGCCCATAAATAAAATAAAGAAAATATGTACAAGAATACAAAACTATGCATTTAATAGAAGTCGACATGTAGTCACTCGGCCTGTCTTGGAAGGAGTAAGATCCGAACTTGGTGGGGTGGGTAGTTGGATGTCTGGGTCCGAAGAAGAGTCTTTGAAGTCTGACATTGCTTGGTCGAAACACTAGAAAGGTCGGTCCATAATTGCTGAGTTTTAGAATTAGTTGATACTAGTCTCTTGGTGTCATGCCAAGTAGTTCTTTGGTCTCAAGTGCTCGGCCATGTGGTCTCCCATCTTCTTGACAGACAACAAAATTAGTGCCAAGTGTCTCCTTTTCTTCCCTTCAGTCTTCTATTATTAGTTTGTCCTTGGCAAAACTTAATTGGTCTTGGCTTGTGATTGGTTGGCTTTGACTTGGATATAGTCAAAGGCCGATTCCTATCATTACTGTGGTTCTAAAAGGAAGTTGTCCTCCACATTAAACATTAGGCATGGGCTGAAATGCAAAACAAACTTCTTTTCCCTTTTCATTTCACCATGGGTACCGAATGTCTCTAGATTTCCTCAACACTCATTAGGGTCATGCAATAGCTCTTCCCATCCTTTCGAACAGTGTAAGTGTTGAGGAAGCCATCATGGATCACTTTCCAATCATACTCCCATGGTCGGCCAAGAAGTAAATTTATGGCATTCATAAGGACTACATCTAATTCAATCTCATCCTCATATCGCCCTGCCTTAAATGCTATCCAAGCTCTTTTATGCACATAGACTATACCCTTGTCATTAAACCACTTCAATCCCTAGGGTCGGAGGTGCAGGTAGGTTAGCAATTTCATCATCTTTTCCACTAACTTGACAAAGACAATGTTGGTGTAGCTATCTCCATCGATAATTAAGGAACAGGTCTTCCTATTCACTAAGCAACGTATGTGAAATGAATTTTCCCTTTGTTCGAGATATGCTTTTAGGTCAGCTTGCTTGTTCGTTATAGCTATGAGGTCATCCAATTTTTCAGCATATACCTCTTATTCTATCAACTCATCTTCCTAACTCTTATCACTCTGACTCTCTACTTGAGCATTAGGTCCTTCGCCTTTCAAGACGATGACCTTCTTATTCAAGCATTGGGACATAATATGTCTTCAACCTAAGCATTTGAAGAATGTCACTTATCGAGCCTTGTTATTGGGTCCCTTTTCTTTCTCGACCCTCGTTGTTTCGGCATGAACAGGTTGGCTAGACTCACCTCTTTCCATCTCCGCCTCTAACCTTCTCTTGGCATACTTGCCAGTTTCAAGGCTAACTAGTTGAGGTCAGTTAGTCGGCCTCTAATGTCTCCTTCTCCTTTACTACTCTACTCTCAATGCTAAATTGATCAACTCGTCCAATGAGTTGAATGGTTGCAGTTCAACTATTTCAGCAATGTCATCTCGGAGTCTACTAAAAAACCTAGCAATGGTATAGTCCTATAGCTCGACAATCTCACATCTAGTCATCAAGGTCTCAAACTCTTGCAAATGTTCTTCAACAATGTTTTGATCTTGCCTCAGGTGCTGAAAAGCATAGAGCATCTCTTGTTTGAAGTAGGTTGGCACAAAGCGTTGATTCATCAATCGCTTCATAAGCCTCCAAGTTTTGATTAGCTCTTCTCTTTTAGCATCTTGCTTGGTAATCAACTTATCCCACTACAAAATTGTACATTTAATAAGGAATAATGAAGCCAACGTAACCTTTGTTCGATCATCACACTCGTAGTACTGAAAAAAACTTCTTGACTCAAGGAACCCAGTCAAAGAACTCCTCAAGTTGGCTACTTCTACAGAAGGTCGGCAGTTGAAGCTTGATATTATGAAGTCCTCAGCTAGGTGCTTAAGGTTCATCCCTTACATTTCGAACTAGTCGATTCACCTCAAATTAGCCACTTTAGTTAGAGCTCTGCTCAACCACATCTCTTCTTGGCCTCAGCTCTCTTCTTCGGGCTTCTTGATTCGCCTAGGAGTTAACACCTGTCATTTCTTCTTCTCGGCACAAGTTGGTTTTCTCTTCTTCTCAACTCGGCAGCTCTTCTTAGCTATCGCTCATCATTATCTAGCTCATTGAAACCACTTCTACTAGTGGGTGTTTGCTCCCTTCTTTCACCTCGACCAATTCATCCATGGCCTCTGACTAACCCAATAAGCTCCTAGATAGAGTTAGTGAGATTCTGAATCTAATATTCAAAGTTATCAATACATCACCTCAAACTTCTGCGAGGACTGTCTCTACTATTATTGACATTATCTTCTAACATTATGGTTTGTATAATAAATCTTAGAGAGAAAATTTAACAAATACGTAACATACTCAACTGTACTCGACTTAGAACTACCACTAAGGCAACTATACAAATATCACTATAATAGAATGCAACTAACAGTAACTTAGAGATTACTGCTACTTGATTCAATAACCCAGTACAAATAGTACAATACTACGACTACCAAGAACACGAAACAACATACTATACTATAGAACGAGATCTAATATATGTTCAAACCATGAATCAAACTTTGAAGAACACTAATACGCATGTCTCTCCAAAGCTCTAATACCAAGATGATGCAGTGCAATAGGTCAAGAACCTAGAATAGGTCGAATGGGTATGAAGAACAAAGATTAAAATAAGAGGTTTTTACGATGAATGTGTATAGATACTATGCACCAAGACACAAGTACAATTAGTGGATGAGCTTGAAATAGGGTTCAATACGACTTACGAACACTAAATGTTACTCAAGGTTTCAAATGAGGTTAGATGTACTCACTAACTAGCTTAAATGAAGGGTTTATCACAATTTACAGAACAAGATTGATAATAATGTAGGGAAGATTAAAGAGTTTAATCACCACTTAATAATTTGGCTAAAAAGGCAAGTTTCGAGAGTTCAGAAGTAGCCTTACTCGAAAAGGGAAAGTTCCAAGTGCAAGAATATACTTTTTTCTATTAATGTATGATGATCTATATTTTTACAAATGTTGCTATTTATAGCAAGTCGTAAACCTTAGTAGCAAAATTGTAAATAATGTACAAAGCCTCAAGCCCTAAAGAATTGGGCTTATAAAAAAAATAAAGAAAACATGTACAAGAATACAAAACTATGCGTTTAATAGAAGTTGTCATGCAGTCACTTGACCTATCCTAAAAAGAGTAAGATCCAAACTGGGCGGGGTTAGCAGTTGGATGTCTGGTTCGAAGAAGAGTCTTTGAAGTCTCGTATTGCTTAGTCGAGACACCAAAAAGATCGACTCATAATTGCCAAGTTCTAGAATTAGTCGACACTAGTCTCTTGGTGCCATGCCGAATGATTCTTTGGTCTCAAGTGCTCGGCCATGTGGTCTCCCATCTTTTCAGCAGATGACAAAATTAGCATTTAGTGTCACCTTTTCTTTCCTTCAACCTTCTATTATTAGTTTGTCCTTGGCAAAACTTGATCAGTCTTGACTTGGGATCGGTCGGCTTTGGCTTGGATATAGTCGGAGGCTGATTCCTATCAATTAACGTTAGCGTGTTTTCACTCATTTTGTTTATTCATTTTTTATCTATCTATTTATTTATTTATCTTTCATTAAAGAAGGAAAAGGGTGGGGAAGGGGGGGGAGGGGTGGGGGGTGGTGGAATAAGGGGGTCGGACTAGGTCAAAAGCTTGGTCCATATAAAATAGGGTTGAGGACCCTGGTCAGGCTTAAGAAGATAGTAGGTGCTTTCACTCCCACTTTTTATTTTTAGATGGGCATGTTCCACTTACGTAACACGTGCCTGGCTAGATTTTCAGTCATTTTCTCCCTCATTCCCTCATTTTCCCCAACTAGCACTTTTAAAAAATGACCCAGTAGCTCATGTTTGAACCACCTTTTTAGGCATTTACTACACGATTCCATCAAAATTATTAATGAAATTGTATAATATACATGGCTTTTTTTGAATTTGACCCATGATATGGCCTAAGAACATTCATTTAATAAGTCAAGATTGGATTGAAAAATAGAAAAAAGTTTATTTCGCAGGTCAAAGCTCATCAATGCAAATCACCAATTCAATGTGTTTTTTGACTTTCTGAGCTTAAACAAAGATCTAACACTATAAATTTGAGGAATGGAGACTCATTTCAATGATCAAGAATCACTCAAAATCCTCTCTACAAGTTCTAATTCTCTCTTCACATGCTCCACTCTCTCTCTAGCCTAACTCTCTCCTCTTTTGCTAGTGAAGCTCGAAACAACCATCAATACAAGCCCTAGCATCCCAGCTTCTGATAGTCATTGTAAACCTTACTATTTAACGAGCATGTGAATCAACTAAGAGTACTTCTCAATTATTCCTAAGGATTAACTAAACGATGAATTTAAGTTTATGTTTAAAAAATGAACTTAGTTTTTCAATTCAAAAGTTCACTATGAATAAAAACTCGAATACGCAAACAACGAACCTAAAGTTACCTAAAACCCTAAACCCTAAGATAATTAAGAACTTGTAACCCTAAGCGACTAATTAAGAATTTAATTTGAATGATTTTATTCAACTTTAGAAAATTTCATAATTTTATGAGAAATAAGTCATAACTTATAAGTTGATTTAAGAACCAAACTCTAAAAAAACTTCATATAAGACAATCCTCTTATTTTCATGCATAAGCTACGTACATATGGATAAGTAAGCCAACCAATCACATTAAATAATTTATCAATTAAGAGTTTGAATCAATTATCAATTGATAACGTATCAAGAGTTAGTGATAAGAAAATTTCCATATATCACCATAACCTTTACGACATAAGGATAAGTTATCTCTTCAATTTATCAATTTAATTTTCAAACAAGTGACAAGACAATAGCCATGGCCTATTGTCCCTTACAATGGCCAGTTTGAAAAGAAAGAAGAGGGAGTTCATGCCTTGTCATTCATCCATCAATCCATTTGTCATTATCATCAAATCATTACAAAGTGAGACTTATGTGATAAGTTTGATGCATTAAAAAGGGACTTTATGGATACATTTCCTACCCATTTGAATCGGCAAACTCTCTCTCTTCTTCCCTCATCTTTCATTTTCTTTTTCTCACTTTAAGCACACAAAACAAAATAGAAAATCAAACCCCACAAAATCTATACTTGCAGCCACTTGTTTGCATACACACTCACGGCACAAAGTTGTCTTTGTTGCCTTCATTTTGTCTACTTCAAAATAGGAAACCTTAAAACATCCCCAAACCCTACCTCAAACATCAAGATTTTGGAGCTTGCAAAAAAGGAGAGGAAAATAAGGAGCTAAAAGAGGACCCTTAGTGCATAATCACCTATTTTTACATATTGAGGATAAGTAAGTTTATTTCCTAATTAAGTATTTTAGTATGCCATGTTTAGGAGACTACATTTTCATAAAGATGCTAGCATAAACATAAGGTGATAAAATAGCTAAACCACTCAAGGAGTAAGGTTATGAATCTCTTACATGAAAGTTGGAATATGAGCATACTAAGCTGGTATTTTGTACAATGAATGTCTAGCACTTAGAATAGAAGTTTATAAGTTGAGAAATTCATGAAATATGTATATGGAAGAGGAGATAACATGCTAGACGTGTAGAGTATGTAGGGTATTTAGATGTTATTTTTTTACTTCATGTGGTCACCTATGCTCAAATCTAGCTTTAGGTAAAGGAAAATCCATTACATGAAGTTTTTATAAAAAAAAAAAAAAAAAACAACTTTTGAGATGTGAACAATGGCATAGAGTTTATGATAAGTATGTGATCTATCATTTTTATGTAGTACATAAGCTAAATAATCATCTTGTGGAAGAGAAGTTAAGTTAGAGTTAGAATATGAGTAGCATAGGTTCATGATCTAACACTTAAACCTAAGGAAGTGATGAAACAAGTTAGAGACCCTTGAATCAAACTGACTAGATCTGGAACTACAAAGAAACTTACCCAAAAATATGATAAAATCAAGTAAACAATGTGAAAAAACCAACCAAAGCAAGTATAATAAGTGTATAAAACCTAAAACTCAAAATTGAGCCTAAAATACTCAAAACAAGCTTAGAACTCCAATTCTTACCAGCACCTTAATCTATCAATAGAGGCTGTTTTGTTGCCTATAAAGAGTCCACATAATACTCCCTAAGCCCACCAAAATGACTAACCTTAGTTTAGACCAAAAACAAGCCCATTTGACTACTTAAGCTCGCATAAAATTCTAAGAAAATATCAATAGCACTAAGGCCATAAGACAAGGGTAGAAATCTAGCCTTAAAGAGTATTTTAAGATTAGAAGAAAGTCTTAAGCTCAAGCCCAAAAAATTTCCTAAAATAACAAAAAGGCTAATAACCAATCTAAGCCCAAAAGAGTTCTAAAAGTTGAAGATCGTAACTGTTTTGATTAGTAGACAGATTTATGTGTCTCATCTAAAAAATCTAACCATAATACGTTAAAGTACACTAAAAAATGATGAAAATCGAATTTAAAACGAGAAATTTATATATGATTGAAGTTATAAGTAAAACAAAAAAAATACAAAACTAAGTTAAAAAGTATAACTTAAAGAATTTTAGGTTAGCCTTTCAACTTTATTTCAAACTCCTAACTTTATTACCTTTACAATGTTCAAGGGACTCGATTAGGGAGACAACCTACCTCCAGATTACTACGATTGATCTACTATGGCTAAGTGAGTGATTCTTAATAACTTCATACTTAATTTTGCTCATAGTGTAGTCGTCCTTAAATTTATGAAATGAACTTGAATGCTTATGGGATATGGGAAATGCATGTGTACTGTATTATGATCGAATGCCATGATTTGCTAATGAGATAATAATGGGAATTGTTGTGATAATAGTATGCATAGATTGTATGGAATGAAATTAAATTAATTAAGCATTCAACTAAGAAAACCAATTAATCATACATTTCTCATATTTGCATTATAACTATACTGACTACTACCTCACGCAGAAGATGAAAAGGGGCTCACAAGAGTGGGGTCTCCTATTAAGATTAGGTAAATGTTCCATTTATATTATTAAGTCTCTATCTTGAGCTTTCAAGCTTACAAGGCGCCAGGGGACACTAACTATTAGCGAAGGGTCGTGTCTTGTAGCTTCCACTTAGGGCGTGTAATGTGGATTGTAGAGGCTACCGCACTATTAAACTTGGAAATTTGGCTTAAAATTTTGAATTTTTGGAGAGGAAAGTATATTTTCCTTATGAAAAGTAAAGTTGTATATATTATATATTTGTTTGAGTTAATTTGAGCATATTGGTGCAAGTAGAATAAAAACCCAGGTGCTAAGACCCCATTGATGGTTTATGTCGATTAATTATCTCTAACCCCGACTACAGGTGCCATAATTCTGAGTTACATGCAGTTCCTAGGTTACTGTATGTATTGTTTATGCATTCATATGTTGTGTATTTAAATAATATTGTTTGTATAGCATAGCGGAGGGATTTACTCACTATGTGTAAACATACACCCCCAATAAATTTCTTTTAATGCAAGATCACTTCTTCGTTTATCCAGGTTGAGGAATGCTCAAGGTGAGTCTTATGCTGAGACGAGATTGTGTATTCGAGAAGCAAAGAAGGAATCTTGTTTATTTATTTTCAGTTATAAATGTATTTGTAAACAAAAGAAAAAAAAAGTAAGAAAAGGAAAAATCGAAAAGAAAGAAAAAAAAGGTAGAATAGCTTAGTTTTCAAATTTTTATTTACTTTTTATATTAAAATTTAAATAAAAAATTATATAATAATAATAATAAGAATAATAAGAATAAGAATAAGAATAAGAATAATTTTATAACTTAGAAAAATTCACTTTCCAAATAAATCAGCCCTTTTCTGATAGTAGGATTTCTTTAAAACTTTTCAAATTAGTAAAACACTTGATCAATTAGAGCCCTTTAGAATTTTCCTTAAATAAACCAAAGCTAAATTAAAACATAAAGTTGACATTTTTTTCAAAATTAAAACGAATTCAACATACTAAATTTTTACAAAAAGAACTACATATGTCTAATCCCGAATAGTAGGTACATATGTACTCATACGCTAATATGAAGCGACTTAAAATATGGAAAACAAATTATTTACCCCTTTAGTAAATATTTCTTTAAATTCTTGTTTTTGTAAACAGATATAATTTTAGTCATCACTTGTAAATAGACATTATTATTGGAAAGGTATTTGAAAGTAAAATTAAATTCAAAAAAGTTAAAAGTGATGCACATTAAGGGTTTAATAGGGTAGCCCTTGGACTTGATCTTCTAGTTTTCAAAAAATCGTTTTTAGAAATCGATTTTTTCAAATGGACTAGTGATTAATATAAATTGGTCTACCTAGCTAATTTAACCTAACCTCTTTTTCCCTGCTCCAGTCAAGTGGCAACTTTAAAGAATTTTTTGAAATATGTATCAAAATAGAGCTTTTCATAACTCTTAGTTGAGAGTTAATGTTAAACAGGTTAAGGTTTAAACTAATTAGGTTAAGGAAAATTATACAAAACCAAAAAAAAAAAAAAATTAGGCTCGACAAGGGGTTAGTCATTTTTAAATTATGGGACAAAATTTAATTATTATAGTCCATAGTCAGTTAGGCTTTCTTTTTTTGAAAAAAGGAAAATTAAATGAATTAATACCCTTATATATAAGTGTCCATGAGCCTTATTTTTTTGAAATTTTATTGTAATACACTTATATATAAGTGTAACCTTGATCGTGCATTTATAATAATTCTTATAATTTATTAATTGAAGACCCTATTCCATTGCATGTGTATGTGTCATATTGCATCATATGTTCTTTATATTTTAATGCTATTTCTTACATTTCATATACTTACCTGTGTATATTATCATGTAACCTATATTTTATGTGTTATAATTCTTATTTTATTTTACATGTAAGGTAGTGCAACAAAATTCAAGATGCTATCTACTAAGTTACATTAAATCTTTTATGAGAAAAGTACAAAAAAGTTTCTAACATTTATCTATATATACAAATTAGTCCTTAACATTTTATTTAGTCTATTTTAGTCCTCAACGTTTTAATAAATTTGCAAAAAAAGTCCCTCCATTAGTTTTCCATTATGTATGGATACGTTAAAGACTAAAATAGATTAAATGAAAAGGTTAAGAACTAATTCATATATACAAGTAAATGTTAGTGACTTTTTTGTACTTATATGGACCAATTATATGCTAACACGTATCCACAATAACGAAAAATTTAATAGATTTTAACAAAATGACTTATTTGATATGACTTGAAAAAATTGAGGACTAAAATGGACTAAATGAAAAGTTGAGGATTGATTCGTAAAAAGGTGAAACGTCAGAGACTTTTTTATACTTTTCCCAATCTTTTATGGCCAACAAATGAATAGTAGTGTGACATTTGCAAAAAATATATCATGAGCAAGAAGTTGGAATTTTATTATTTTCCCATGCAATATAGTAGTCATATAATATTTCCATTTTTTTTTTCATGCAAAAAAGATAGTTCCCTATAAATTATTAAATGATATTTGTTTTGTAAAATTTTCCCCTTACTTTATTGATATTTGTACTTGATAAAAAATTCTATATCTAACAAGGGCCTAGCATTTTATACTCAAATTAATCTAATCATGGCATTATAATAAAGTCACAACCCAAAAAATTTTACAGTAATAAATTATTGCACCATTATTCAGTCACTAACTCAGTATTTGCATGTATGTGCTTTTACTATATGTTAATTATTTGTTTATTTTTGTTACTCTATTGTTTGGTGTTACTTATTTGTATTGGAAATTTTGTACAATGATATACTCTCATGTAAATTAAAAAGGAATACATAAAAATCCTTAAAGCTGTGAATATTTATTACTCATGATCTATAGATCACTAAATTGTCCTCCACTCATGTTTTTGTAACATTAGGCACCCCTCTTGTAAAATTATCACCTTTTAATCATCAATTGTCCTTTTGTAACTTTATCGTCCTTATCATGATGTCTTCGTAAATGGCGTTTCTATTCTTTATGCAATATAAGCAATCCAATTTTCTATAACATAGGTCTTCTTTAGCTTCCATTAATAAGTAAGGTTTTTAAGTCCTTTTATAGCTTTGTTATCTTCATTATCATTATCTTCGTAATTGATTACTTCTATTATTTGGGCAATATAGACAATCCAATCATCTATAGCATAACTTTTCTTCAGTTTCCATTAATGAAAAGGTTTTTCGGAACTTTTTCATAAAAAGAAAAAAGCTTTTACATTTAAATAAGTTATAATCGTCGATTGTTGACTTTGTAAAATAATAATGCATTCCCATCAACTCTATAACTTTTTCATTGTAACATAGTTTTGTAAAATAAGTGTTTTCTAAAGCTTTTTTTAGAATAAATTTTTCAAAGAAAAAAATATGCTAATGAGTACTGGTTTTATGGACTTTGAGTTATTACTTTTGAGTAGTTAAGCCCATTGTTGAAGCCTATAGACATTCATTTTTTAAGTTAAGACAATTGGCAACAACGACTCTAGCCCAAGCCTAATCCTTACAATCACTCATTCTAAGTCCAAAGTGATGTGTAGCCTATGAGTTAAACTTGATACTGAGGCTAATGCTAAGGGGCAAAAGGGGAAAGCATATTGGAAATTGATAAATGAAAATGGTGGAGACATAGCCCATCCTTAGGAAAATCCCAAGCCAAATACAATCCTTGAAGGAAAGCCCATTATCAGACCTTTTTCAAAAGCGTAAACATAAAAGCCCAAACATAAACCATAAATCTTCCCATCTATTCCAACCCACTTCGAGCTAGAAAAAAAAAAAAAAAAAACTAAACACGTGGCTTACTAACTTCACCTAAAGCTTTATCCATCTACACCAATTCCCTCCTGGCCTAGAACTTTCTAAACACTCACTCCACAAAAACTTACCCACTTACTCCAACCCTAAAATGGAATACAAAGTTTGTTTCACTATGAATGAGCAGCTTTAACTAAGGGGCAATAAAAGGACCCATTTAATTGAGTCTAAAAGGGCAATTTTTAAAGGTAGAGGGGCATATAACCGGTTAGAGCATCATAGAATATCTAGTCTTATCTAATGAGACTAGGGTAGATAAGGGTAAATAAAACATAAAATGTTTTATTATCAAACTAACGAAAGTATCTCATTATTTGAAGAGTTTGGAATGATAAAAAGCAAGCCTTAATCCCAAACATTAACCAAAAAAAGAATCTGGGAGCTAATAAACATGAAAGTAAGGATAAGACTTGTTCCTTAGAGGAACTCTATCTTGCATGTGATATACCAATTGAAAGGACAATAGGCATTCATTTCGCTCCATAAACATGTTTATCCTTTGTTACCTCCCTTTGAGCCCTTAAGGGAAGTTTTTCAAAAAATAAATAAATAAATAAACCATGTCAAGAACCATCCCAAACTAGGACAATCAGGAGGTTAAGGCCATCGATTTTGGAGAAAATGGATAGGTTAACTTTTTCTTACTTTAGTCGTGTCAAGTCATGAGCAATAATTGTCATAAATAACTTGTTTCTTTAGAATGAAGAAGAGCTTCAAACCGTATACACCTCACTCAAGACCATACTCTCATTCAAATACCTCAAGCCCATAGACTCTTCCCAAATAGTCCAAAGCTATGAACACTTTACTAAGTTTATACACTTTAAATTCATGTTGTTAGCGCATTGAATCTGTTCAAATGGAAACTCGTACACATGAAGGGCGATTACCTTGGAAAAAAGATGGAAAAAGAAAAGAAAAGAAAGGAAAAAAGAAAAAAAAAAGAAAGAAAAGAAAAAAGAGGAAAAAAAGAAAACAAAAAGAAGAAAACAAAGGTAAGGTGATCACATCCCAAAGGGTAGTTAAAAAGAGCTTAGGACCTGAATATCTTAGGAAAGCTATATCCATGAATTCTAAGATAAAAGATTAGAGTTTTCCTAGCATCCTTTAAAGCACAAACCTAAGCAAGGGATTCTGAGCCCAAAGGAATGAAACTCTAATCTTATGGTCCCATCCACTATACTACCCTTAATAAAGTTTTTTTTTTTTTGTTGAAGAAACTGACTTATCTCCAGCAATCATTACTCATGAAACTAGAGCAAGCCTATCTTAGCTTTTCCCATTAAGGTTCCTAACTTATAAACTCGAGTTGGGAGATTAATTTTTCAAAATTTGCCAATACATCAATATTTCTCCTTTATTTAAACCAATTACCAAAAGCCTACGTTATAACCCGAGGAAAAGACCTATCAGATCAATTAAAGTGTATCGCTTACAAGACTGACTATAATTTTTGAAATCATAGTCAGGAGTGAAAGCAAATCATTTAAGAGTGTAAGGAAGTCCTCTTGGACTAAACAATTCAGATAACTGGGATGCTTTTCTTAGTATGAAACTTATGAATGCAAAAGTCAAGCATGCCCAAGGGCTACAAGAAGTACTTTGCCCCAATATCAATGGGAATTCTCTACAACGAGAAGAACAAGGTGTTCAGTTGAAGTTTTTTTCTATTCCATCATCATAGTGGACAAGTAATTAAAGATGAAGAATGAATGGCTAATGGGCTAAAAGAATGAGCATACCACTTATTTATAGCATTTAGAGCTGATATAATTTCATTACATATTAGTAAGAAAAAGATGAATAGTTTTTCAAATAAAAAAGCATCAGTCTTTCCTTTAAAGTTAAAAAGCGAAATTTTTGAGAACTTGCAATGTGAACTTTAGTCACCCTCAAGTTAGAAACTTTAGTAATCCCTTGAGGAAATTTCAAGAACCTTAATGATCCTTTCAAAACTTTGGTCATCTTAACAGGAGTCTTAATTATCCTTATCTAAGGAACTTCAGTTATCTGATGATTCAAGAACCTTAGTCATCATTTCTTACAAACTTTGGTTATCTTATAGTCTAGAATCTTAGTTTTCTTTCATTAGGAACTTTAGTTATCTCATGTTTCAGAAATCTTACTTATCCTTAGGGAGCTTTGATCATCTTATAACATCTTAGGAGCCTTAATTATCCTTAAATTTAGAAACTTCAGTTATCTTATCTAAGAATCTTAGTTATCCTTAAGGAACCTTAATCATCTTATGACATTTCAGGAGCCTTAGTTATCCTTTTTTAAGAACTTTAGTTATCTTATGTTTTAGAAATTTTAGTTATCCTTTGGGAGCCTTGATTATCTTATGACATTTTAAGAATCTTAGTTATCCTTAAATTTATGAACTTTGGTTATCTTATAATTCAAGAACTTTGACTATCCTATGGTGTCAGAACATTTAGGAGCCTTGGTTATCCTTAATTTAGGTAATTCAAGAGTTTTGGCTATCCCATAAAAAGAAACTTCAAGAGCCTTTATCATCCTTAATCCAAAAGTTTGTTTATTTAAGAGCTTTTTTCATTATGCCAAGAGCTTAAGCTATCCTAGACATTTTAGAAACTTTAGTTATCCTTTGTTTAGAGTTTAAAATGTTTCACTATAGGAACTTTTGTCATCCTACATTAAGGAATATCGGTTATCCTAGGTATAAAAAACAATTAGCCATGCCTTCAAACCCTTATATTGAGTTGTTTTCCTTGAAAGATCTATCATTCAAGCAATTAATCCTTGAAAAGAACTATCCGCTTTGAGATATCCATCAATTTAATTCAGGACTTTTCTCAGGTAAGTCTTAGAGTTAAGTTTTTACCCTGCCAGTTCAAGCCAAGATTCAAGCAAAAATGGTGTTGTCTTTTAATTTTTGTAGCAAAGTTTTTACAAACTTCACTATAAAGAGAGGCAGGTATAAACACCCTATTTTTGCTATCCTTTTATATTAGGTTTTTATTTTTTATTTTTTTTATTTTAGACCGGGTTTACAAAAAAAAATAAAAAGAATAAAAATTAAAAAATAAAAAAGTATAAAAATTAAAAATTGAAAAGGGAAAAAAATAATAAAAAGTGTCCAAGTTGAGTTAGTTAGTTAATTTAGAATCAGATCAAACAAGTAGTTGAAAATATGCATGTAATTTAATAAATTTCAAGTCTTTAAATAATTGAGCTTAATTAGAAAAATATTTTTTATTCAATTTGAAAATATTTTAATTAGACTAATTAATAGACTCAAGATTTATTAAATAGATAGTATGTGTATTTTGGGCTATATTAAAAGACTATAATCAATTTAAAACCAGTTGGACTAAATCAGGCCTAAGATAGAAAAGCCTAAACAAAATCTAGGCCTTCCAGAACTTGATCTTAAGAGTAGATTAAATAGAATCGTAATTGAATAATTTGAGAAATTAACAAATCTAAAGCGAATATTGTCATATCTTATAAAAATCAAGTTTGTTAAATCCTATCAAGATTAAATCCTCATAAAAAAAAAGATCTAAAAGATTCAAATCAATGGTTTATAAATAGTGATTTTCGGCTGTAAAAAAATTCTAAGCTTTACACATAATCACTTTCTCCCCTCTCTTCTTCGTACACCAATCAAGTCATAATCCCTCTCTTTTCACCCCCATACAATACGCCCTTAGATAACAGCAAGCACAATCCTCATTTCAATCTCTACTACACCTCCACACTCCTAAATGCACTAACAGCCTCCATACTCCTTATCGCACAATTTCTAATCCTACACATATAAACCCAATTCCATAACCATGCCCATTCACCCTTAAGTCACATACACAATTACATGGTTCTCAATCCCATTGGACAACCCAATTCACGTACATATAATAACACATAATCCAGTTCACACATGCATGAACAGCACACCCTACGCGTAGTGGCTCAACACATAGCGACTCCATACGATTAGGAGCCTGACGAATAGCAACTCCACGTACAATAATAGCCACACGATCAGTAGCTTAATGCACAATGACTCCACACGATCAACAGCACCTCGACGAACAACAATTCCACACAACATAGAACAACAACATGACCCACGTAGGTTTTCTCCCTACCTGTTTAAGTAATTGAATTTTTATTTTATTTATTTAATTGAATTATTTAGTTAATAGTGTTATTTTACTAACTTTCTTTTGTCTTTTAGTAGAGGTTTTTGTTTAAAAAGTAGATCTTATATAAATTACATTTATGTCACACTTTTAGATAAATCGCATCTTTTTCATAAAATTTGCATTTTTAGAAATAATTACATATTTTTTCCAAGATTCATATCTTTAAAGAAGATATCTATCTAAATCACATATCTTAATAGATTAACTTAAATCTTGCATTTAGGGTTTTTGAAAAATAAATTTTGGCACATGGTGTTTTCTTTTTTTAAATAATAAAAATCTTAACTAGAGTCTTTTCAAAAGATTTAGTTAGTTTTTTAAAATAGATTTATGAAGTTAGATCTTTTTAGGTTTTTTTTAAATAATAAATTGTTAAATAATGTAAATCTAGCTCAATTTTCAAAATAAAAAAAAAATAGACCTACTAAATCTTTTCTAAAATAATTAAACTACATTGGTTTGATCTTGACAAATAGATACGTAGAAACATTTAGGACAACAGTAAAATTTGTAAAATATTTTATATTCTTTTTATTTTTTTAGGGAAAATTCGTAATAAAATAATTAAAAAAATCATTTTTGTGCATTTTTACATGTTTTCATATTTTTAGAAAAATTCCAAAAATAAAGGCCCATTAATAAGTTTCTTAAATTTTTATATAATAAGTTTTGTCTTAATAAATTAGCCTTCAAGTTTATTTCTATGGTTAAATTTTTTGAAAAATTATTTTTTTAAAAAATCCATGTACTAGTGCCTTTATTAGGGTTTTCTCACCTGAAAAACCCTAATTTGACTTTTTACTGGTTTAATTGGTTAGCGACTCCAAGTTATTTTTCAAAATATTTTTAAACATTTTTAAAAACATTTAAAAAATGATTTTACTTTATTTTATGTCAAGTAACTTATATTAAGTAGGTTGACTTAGTATAGGTTAAATTAAGGAAAATTGAATATTGAGCTTAATATAAAGTGGCTAAAGGCAATCAATTTAGGTAAACCAATTTTCAACCCGTAACTTGTCTAACTTCCTAAAAATATCAAATTATGTTATTTAAGTATAAAATTTGGTGTTCTAAGGTTATTTTATGTGTAGATTAATTTAGTAATTTTATTTTAGTTAAATAATACTTGGAAATATAGGGTCCTTAAGAAAATGTTCCATTTAGGTAAAAATTGAATTAATTCTTATAAATATTAGATGATATCTTTCAAGCTCAACTTTTATATATAATACACCTAATATATATATCCTTAATTATGGAAATAATAATTTTCAAAATTAAGTATTTTTACTATTTTTTTATAATTGTTTTGGAAAAAATTGCCAATTTTGCTTATTTGTTAAAATAATTAGTTTTTGATGAAATTAATGAATGGACCTACATATTTTGACTTCTAAAGGTTTATAAGGATATTTAGAACACTTAATTTTAATCTCATACATAAATTTATCTATTTCTCCTGACTTTCCATAATTTCAAGCTAAAAGCGCTATTTTTGTAAAAATTGATAATAGCTAATTCAATGTAATTGATAGTCAATAATTAAACTACATATTTTTGTAAGTCTATAGAATTTTTCATGAAATTAATTGGGGTCTTATACTATTTATCATGTATTTTCTTATTATAAACTTATATATTAGCCTAATATATGATATAGTAATTAGTACTAGTGATATAATTATTGAATTTGTAAAAGAATGATATTTTTGGTACATAATAGATGCCAATCGGCTTGGGAAATATGGAATTTTAGGATTTTTAATTTAGATTTAAAGTTTATTTAAGTTAATTATGAAATTACAATAACGTATGATCGAGTTAATAGTAAGAGAGGGTATTTTCGAGCTTATAACCATATCGATCAATCTTGATTCTTAAGATATATTAATAATACTCAAAATAATGATCCTAATGATATAAAGTTTATCAAAATCAAATAAGGAATAAGTAAGATATAGTTAAATGAAGTTTAAAAACGTAGTAGTGAAAGCTTATAAGAGTTTGGATTTGACCCATAGTTAATTTGAAGATCATTGATGTGATAAGTAAGGAAGGATTATGTTGTGAAGTTTAAGATTTTACACCACTCTTAAGCTCAAGTAAGTAGATCTAACCCATGCTTGGAGTAAATATATTGCTACTCATAACACTTTGTATTATTTGATGCTGTGTTGATTGGATATGGCTATATCCTGGGTGAACTGATATATTATTATAGTAGATGGTAATGTGATGATTTTGAATGATGGTAGGTATATCCTGGTTAAATTATTATGTTGTTATGTTGGGTGTTGATTTGATCCTTACAAATGATTATATTAACTTGGAGAGTTGAGGGATTACTAACTCAATCTCCTAAGTGTCAACCTAAGTGAGAAACTAGATTTCTGCTATGGAGAGTTCAAAAACTAGAATCAGATAACTTAGTTGAACAAAACTTAAAGACTGATTGTGTGGAATGATATACTTAAGTGGTTATTGTATAGCAAATATTGTTATAGATAATTTGATTTCTTAAGGATGAAGAGGACTTTTAGACCATATACACTTAACTCAATCCTATGTACCTACTTAAACACCTCAAGCCTATGGATTTTTCCCAGACACTCCAAAGCCATACACATTTCACAAAGCTCATACACATGTACCTTACCTTTTGATGTTCTAAATCTCATCAAGTGAAAACTCAACAATGAAAGGTGGTTACCTTGACCAAAAAAAAAATAAAAAGAAAAATAAAAAATAGAAGAAAAAGAGAAAAAGAAGAAAATATTAACAAGGTGATCACCCTCAAGCACAAGCCCAAAACTGCCAATAGGCCTAAGGTCCAAGGGTATTCAAAGGCTAAACACTTTAAAATCCTAAGCCTAAAAGCAAGGCCCTCATTTTATGGTCCCACCTACTTTACCACCCTTAATGAAACTCTTTTGACTAAAAAAATCAACTTATCTTAAGCAAAATTTACTTATGAAATTGGGGCAAGCCCATGTTTAGTTTCTCATAAGTTCTTGGTTTGTAAACTCGAGACAAATCATATATGATTTCTTCAAAATTGGCTAAGTACATTAATATCCATTTGCTTAAACCTAGAAAAAGATCTAATTGATTCACCAGAGTATACCGTTTACAAGATAGGCTACAATTTTAGGAATTATTGCTGAGAGTGAAAATAGACTTGTAAGAGTACAAGGAAGTCCTCTTGGACTAAATATTTCAAGTGATGATATCTATCCCCTTAGTGGAAAATTAAAGAAAAGTTAAATGCTTTTTCGAGATAATGAATGGTCATTTGCTCCTAATTTTGAAATTAGTGCTTTGAGAGATTATAGAAATCATGATATACACTCCAAGAAACAAAACTAAAAGAATGAATGATCAATGAGTAAGGAGTAAGCTAACCCCTTATTTGTGATCTTTAGAGTCTTCAAGATTTTCTTACTTGTTAACAACACAATTTTCCATCAAAGAGTGTTTTTTTCAAAATTTTTATAAAAAATAAAAACTTTTCAAAATAGAAATAATACCTTTTTTAAAAATTATCAAGAGAGATTTCTTTAAAAAATAGTTAAAATTTTCAAAGAATCATCAAAATATCTCAAACTCAAGTCTTAAATCAATTTGTCAAAACTCATGAAAGTTCTTGAAATTCTTAGATCACTTTCCCTTTAATGCTCTGTAGATTTCGTAAAGTAATCTTGGACTGCTTGCTCATTAAAACACCATACAATCTTTTCTAGGATCGCTTGCTCAAAGGAGTGCCATCCTATTCATTTTTGGGTCACTTGCTCAATGAAGCGTCATCCAATCCTTTCTAGGATTACTTAATTAAAGGAGTGCTATCCTATTCCTTATTGGATTGTCTGCTCGTTAGAGAGCCATCCATTCCTTTCTAAGCTCGCTTGCTCAATAGAGCGCTGTCATATTCCTTTTTAGGTTACCTGCTCATTAGAGCGTCATCCTATCTTTTATCGAATTACCTGCCCATGAGATTGCTGTCCTATTGTGTCTTTAATAAAGCTTCATCTTATCTTGCCTTCAAAAAATCTATCCTTTCAAGCAAGTGATCCTTAAAGAGATCTATCATCTCAATACTCGACCTTTCAAGTTGAGACCTTATTTGTCTAATGTTTAAAGTCATTTTGCCCTAACTTATTAAGCTGGGATCTTATCTTTTTTACCTCGCCCTTTCAAGACGGGATCCTTTGATCTTTCAAATTACAACTCCTCATCATGTCAATTCAAGTTAGGACCTGGCAAAAATAAGTATGTCTTTTTATCTTTATAGTAAAGTTTTTACAAACTTCACTGCAAAGAGTTCATTATAAAGAGGGATAACTATAGACACCTCATTTTTGCCACCTTTTATTTTAATTTCAGTCTCTTTTTACTTTTAAGCTAGGTTTACAAAAAAATATGTCGAGGTTGGATTTTCATCATCCCAGTTCTTTTTTAAAATAGGCCTTCTTTAAACCGATCGGTACTAAACCATACCTATTTAATATTGATCATCGACTAGGGTTTAAAGAAAACCGTTCCTTTTTGTTTTGAAAACAACTTCAGAGTCGCTCCCTGATCGGAGTCGGGAAAAACAGTTAAGTTATAACCAATTGGGTGGATTAGCTATAACTTAGCTACTAGTCTAACGATTAAAACTAATTTTACAAACAATTTTTAAAACCAAAGAATTTAGATCCAGGGGATAGGAATTTTAAACCCTTACGAATACCATTGACTTTTCAAAATTAGAATTAAACTTAAAAATCACCTTTTAATTTTGAAAGACAAAACTAGATTATTGGTTACTCTAATAAAATAATCTAAACTAAAGAAAAAGGGAAATTAGTTTTTTTTTTTTTAATTTTTATCATCGCCCCATAGATTCATACTTACCTATTATTCGAGATTAGACGTATGTAGTTCTTTTAATGAAAAACTTTAGTGGTTGATTTGATTTTAATTTTAGAAAAACAAACTCAAGTTTACGTTTTTACTTTATTTAATTTATTTAAGGAACATTTCTATAAAAAAGTCCTAATCAGGGTTTTGTTTTTTTATAGCAAAATCTAAAATATCCTAATTTGAAAAAGGGTTCATTTATTTATATTTTTTATTTCTAAAAACTTTGATTTTTCTAAGTGTTAAAAAAATTTATTCATCTCCTTATTTACTCATTTTATATTTTTATATTTTTTATTTATATCTATTTATTTTTTTATTTAAACTAAAAATAAATAACTAAATAAACTACTTTCTTTTTTCTTTTTGTAGACACTCGATTTTTGTCCATAGTAGTTATAATTTTTATTTTTAGGGTCATAATTTAGAAAATAAAAAAAATTGAAAAATGATTAAAAAAAATAGAAAATTGTTGGAAAAAAATAAAAAAAAAAACTAAAAAAGAAAAAAATCGAAAAAATTAATTTGATAGAATCTTGACTAAATAGTTATAAAAAAAAAACGAATATGATACGATGACGTTAAATCTAATAAAATCAAGATTTGTAAGATTCGAATCTATTTTAGATCTTTATTAATTTAGATTCAATTTGATTCGATTCGATTTGATTAAAAAGATTTGTTTTTGAGTTTTATAAATAAAGGTTGAATGGTGCAAACAAAAAAAAAATTATACATTTGTTAAAAACATACTTGAACCTACTCCTCAGACCAATTCTATAGTTGTACACACGATAGAACTAAGGATCTAATCTGTTCCTTTTTATCAGCTTTACATGCTTTGTCTTGTAGGTACATAATAGTGGTTTTTAATTATTGCCTATAACTTGTCTTATTTATTTATTTTTATCTCAATTAGTATATGCGTAGTTATTTTTAAAACTTGTACTAATTTTTATTTATTTACTTTTATCATATTTTTAATTACTAGTAATTAGTTATAGTATTAGTGTCTTGCGAACATGTGTTAAGTTAAGTTTTAGTTTATTTATTTTTTTTAGATTTCATATTTTCAAAATGATATTTTTTATAAAATCTCATATCTTACAAAATCTTGTTCTTTGCATGTTGTATTAATTTAAAAAAATTGCATTAGGCATGTTAGGGTTTTCTAGACAAAAAAATCATTTTGATGTTCATTAAAAAAAAATTCTTTAATTGACTTCTTTTTTACGGTAAGACATCTTTTCTATAGTTTAAGTTTGTTTTCCATTATTTAGATATCTTTTTCATAGTTTAGATATCTCTTCTATAGTTTAGGTTTCTCTTCTATAGTTGGAACATCTTTTCTATGGTTTAGACATCTTTTTTATGGTTAGATATTTTTTTCCATAATTTAGACTTCTTTTCTATAGTTTATATATCTTTTCCACTGTTAGGTTTTTTTTTTTTATGCTTCAGACACATTTTCTATAATTTAGATTTTTTTTTCTATAGTTTAAACATCTTTTCTATGGTTTAGATATCTTTTCTATGGTTAGGCATCTTTTTTATAGTTAGGAATTTTTTCTTCTTCTTCTTTTTTTTTTATGTTTTAAGCATCTTTTCTATATAAAAGATTTATCATGTAGAACATTGCATATTTCATAAAAATTGCATATTTCATAAAATCTTTAGGGCTTTTCTTGAAAATAAAAAAAAATTATTATCACATAGTTGTTTTTAAATAAAAATCTTAATTTGAGACTTTTCAAAAATTAAGTTTTTAGGTTTTTTTTATAATTAAGAATAAAAATTAGGCTTCTAGGGATTTTTCTTAATAAAAATAAAATGGTTAATAAAAATGCAAATTCAACCAATCATTTTTTTAAAAAAAACCAATGCATTAAAGTTTTCGAAAAGAACTATGATCGTTTGATCCCGGCTAGCAGGTACATATGCACTTTCGAGGCAACGATAATGGTAGAAACTTAGGTCCCTTTTTTTCTCTCTTTTGATTGTATTTATTTATTTATTTTTTAAATATTATAATTAAAAGAATAATCCTAATTTTGATAAATAAATAGTGGTACCCATTAGGGTTTAATAGGTTAGCCCCCGAACTCGGAACACTCTGGTTTTTCATTCAAATTGAAATTAAAGACCGGTAGCCAAATCGTAATTAATTTACCCAATTGGTTATGGTTACGGTTTCTTTCCTTTTCCCGACTTCGGTCGGGTAGTGACTCCAAAAATTATTTTCAATAAAAAAAAAAAAACAAAATTTCTCAATTTTTTTAGTCGAGGATTAATATTAAACAAGTTAGGGTTTAGTATTAATCGAAAATAGGGAAATTAATTTTAAATAATAGGAAATAAAAAAAAAACAGGCTCGACACTTTTTTCTTTCTTTCTTTCTTTTTTCTTTTTCCTTTCTTTTTCTCTTTTCTTCCTTCTTTCCTTTTTTTTTAATTACATTTACAATTGCATATTTCAACAAATGGGTAAATAAATAAATTTAAAAAAAAAGCGATCAAAACTAATTCGAACTAGGAGAGAAACGTGGGTTGGATCAAGGTACTAGGTCGGACTCAAGTCAGGTTTAGATCAACTCCACTGGATTCGAGTCGAGCTTCCACAGTAGCAATAATCACGACGTGCTTTAGCTTGTTTTGATTACAGAAACAAGCAAGTAAGGAGTGTTTTGTGTTTTTTATTGGGGATTTGGGGGGGGGGGGGGGGTAAGTCGAACGCTATGGTGGTTGGAGGTCGTTTGGGCAGTAGCGTGAAGTGGTAGTTGTCAATGATAGACGTGGTGTTCGGGTAGTGCTTAATGAACTTAGTGAAGGGTTGGGTTTGGTGTTTTAGGTGGTAAGGAGCTCAGTCGTGGACTTAATTTAGGGCTAAGGTGGTCGGTAGTAGTGATTCGAGAAAGGGTAGTTACGACGATCAGGGTTTGAGCAATGGTTGTTGGTTGTACTGGTAGGGGGCATGACGAGGCATAAGGGTAGTCGCGTTTAGAAGCTCATGTAGTGGGGAAGCCAGTAAGGGTAGTGGTATGGCTCAAAGTTGGTTATAGAGAAAGAGAGAGTCATAGAGAAAAAGTAGGTTCGATGGGTGTTAGAAAGAGTGTGAGGATTTGTGAGCGATTTTGTTGATTGTGTGAGGTTATATGTCATGGTATGAGCTCTCCCAACACTCTTTTTATACACGAATTGATCCCAGAAACATGGAAAGATCGAATTTGGATTTAATGAAGAATATCCAAAAATCAGTTTTTTTTTTTTAATTTTTGGAGCTTAAATTAAATTCATTTTTAATCAAATTTGGATGTGTTATTGTGTTTGATTCAAAGTAGGCCATGTGGAGGATGAATTCGCATAATTAATTGGTGTGTTTCAATAAGGAAAAAGCACAAAATAAAGGGCTAAAGTAAGGAGGTCAGGCTATTCTTCAGAAGGAAAAATAAGGAAAATCGAGAGGGGGGGAGGGACAAGGGGAAAGAGGGAAAGTGCTAACGTGGCGCCACGTCGACCACTCCCAACACATAGCACTACATCAACAAGGCCGCCCAACCCAACACTACTACTTATTAGAACATGTGGCGCAATCAAATCCTGATACGTGGTAGTATGCTAATTAACAAAAAATAAAAAAGGTTTCCCTACCTTTACCGAGATTTGAACTCAAGACCTTACATTCAATACCCAAACATAGTCCATGCTCTTAACCGTTAAGCCGTTGGCCTATGGCTTATCCATATGTGCAATCAAATTGTACATATCGACTCAGTTAGCCTAACCTAGATTTAAATCTAAGCTTAGGTTTAATGGCTAAATTTCTAAACCAAAATTAAAATTAAAAATCTATCCTAATAACATGTTATTTTATAAAATCTTTTATTTTTTCAATTTTTTGTGATTTTTCAATTTTCTAAACTTTTTATCTTTTACAGTTTCTCTCTAAAATTTCTTATTTTTTATGTTTTTTCTTTATTTTTACATTTTTATTTTTGTATCTTCCTAAAATTCTTATTTTTTTTATAAATTTCTTAATTTTTAGATATTCTTAATTTCCAATTTTTTTGAATTTTTTCTAATTTAGGACCCTATAACCTAATCTAAAAAATAAAAGGGGGTAAAAATTAGATGTTTACAAAATAAAATTAAAAAAAATTGAAAATTGAGAAAAAAATAAAGGGAAAAATTTAAAAAAATAAAAAACGATGAAAAAAAATTTAAAAAGCAAAAATATATAGTGTCAAAGTCGAATCAGTCAGTTAGTCAAGTTAGAGTCGGATTAAACAATAGTTAAAGATGTATGTACAATTTAACAAATTCCCAGTCTCTAAATGATTGAGTTTCGTTTGAAAAAAAATATTTTTTAAAATAGTCTAGTGAAGTATAAAGCAGATTTTTATCCAATTTGAAAATGTTTTAATTAAGCTGATAAAAATAGACCTAAGATTTATTAAATAGTTAACATATATATTTAGTTCATGGTTAATTTAAAATAAGTTGGACTAAGTTAAGCTGAAGTAGAATGCCTAAAAAGATTGCGGACTTTCTAGAAACTTGATTTTAAAAATGGATTAGATTAAATCTTGAAATAATTATTTGGGAAAACTAACAAATCTAAATAGGGTATTATAATATTTTATAAATATTAGATTAGTCAAGATTGAATCATCATCAAAAAGATCTAAAAGATTCAATTTCATTGTTAGTAAATAGTGGATTTCGATAGATGATAAAGAATTTCAAGCTTTACATGCAATTACAACCTACTCTTTTCAACCTTGCCTAAACCCAAATTCATCTCATTTGACAATATCTCTTCTTCCTACATACAATTCAACCCTTGCTCCTTCGTTCTAACATACCCCACATGTACTCTAAGTCATAACGATTCATGCAACTCACTACAACATACAGTTACAACCTAGCCATCCTAGACCCCAAGCCTAGCAAACTAAGCACACGACAAATCAACACCACATGCCACTGCAACCCAATTCCCTTAGCCATCCATCGCGAGCCCTTCTCTCTCCACTAAACCTAAACACCATATACATAACCAACCAGCCATGCAATAACCACCCTTATGTGACTATAACCAACCCCTAACACCAGACCCTCTCTCACAACTATTGTACAAAGCATTATCGTCGCTGCCTGATTCTTCAAACACCGTAAAATCACCATAAAACACCATAATGTTGGTGTCAAGCTCAATTTCACCAATCACTTCCTCATGAAAGTTAAAGTCCCTATTCGATCTTATGTCCAGAAGTTCCCGTGCGAAGTTGAATTTACTGCTGCCATTGGTGCCCCGAACCTGAGCTAATTCCACCCGTAAACAACTTTCCAGATCTACTATTGGATTCGACCCGTGCGCTAGTAATTGTATTGGTTTTATTTTAGTGCTAGTTTTAGTTCTTTTAATTATATAATTTATTTATTTATTGTTATCTTTGTGAGTTTATGTATAAATTAACGTGTCATATTAGTTTTTACACAATTAGGATTTTGTGTAAAATCATTACTAATTTAAGTCTTTGCAAGTCTTTATGTCAATTCGCATTGATTCATGCCTTTCACATCTCTGGTATAAATTGCATATTTTAGCATAAAATTGTGTACTTTTAGTCAAAATTGCATATAAAATTCAATATTTTTGTTAAAATTGCACTTTTATAGGAAATTTGCATCTTTTATTTAAATTTGCATGTTTTCATTAAATCTACATTTTTAAATAAAGTCTGTATTTTAGGGACTTTTAGAAAAATCATTTAGCCACTTGTCAGTTATTTTTTATAAAATAAAAAATTTTAATAGGTGTTTTTTTTTTATGGATAAAGATCTTTTCCATGATTTAGGTATATTTTCTATAGTTAGGCATATTTTCAATAAATGGGCATCAATTCCATAATTAGGCATCTAATCTATTATTCAAATATTTTTTCTATGGTTAGGTATTTTTTTAATAGTAATTATATTTTTTTTCCATAAAACGGTACGTTTTCCATGATAATTGCACATTAGTATATTTTTATAAAACTTGCATCTTTTTTTTTTTCTCATTTAGGTGTTTTAGGATTTTTTTTTTAAGTTTTGTCACATAGCAGTTTTTCCTAAAATAAAAAAAAAAATACTAGCTTGGAGTCATTTTCAAAAAGTTAAGTCTTTAGTTTTTTTTTTAATAGGGAATAAAAATTAGGTTCCTTTTTAGGATTTTGCTTAATAAAGAAAATTAGTTAAAAAAATGTAAACTTGACCCATTTTCATAAATAAAATTTGTTAATGCAAGAAATCTTTTCTTGAAAAAATAAGATTACGTTGGTTTGATCCAATTAGTAGGTATGTAGATACCTTGGGGACAACTATATAAAAAATTAAAAAAATTATTTTAAATTTGTAATAAAAATTATTAAAATTTCATTTTTGTACATTTTTTTTATATTTTCACATCTTTAGAAAAATTATAAAAATAAAAGCCCATTAGTTTTTTTTTTAATTTTTTACATAGTGATTTGGTTTTCATAAGTTAGTTCTTAAATCCCAATTAGACTAGTAACTAAATTAGGGTTTTCCTACTCGAAAACTCTAATTTAACTTTTTTGCTTGTTTTACTAATTAGCAACTCCAAATTCTTTTTTCTAAATATTTTTTAAAGAAAAATATTTTTTCCTCAATTTTATATTGAGTAACTTATATTAAGTAGGTTAAGCTCAATATAAGTTAAATTAAGAAAAATCGAAACAGGACTCAACAATAGTGTAAGATATAATTATATATTTTCGTATCATTTTTCTTCTTTGATGTAACCAAGCTCAGTATGCCAACTCGCCAAACTGTGTACTCCACTTGATCAGTAAAATAAAGTCTTCGTGTTTTAATCATTACTTCGCATCAATTGATTTGCTTTTCCTTGGCTTCTACAATTCAATTTCACTTCGAGTTATGTTTAATAACTATTATGATAGTATTCTTACATAGATGAATGATTGAAGATAAAAGATCAACTCGTGTTTGTGGGTATTAGGTAAATCAATGCTCGGCCAAAGTACCTATGCCATAAGCACAGGAACTAACTTGGGTGAAGCTCGGGGATGTATCGACTCGATGTGGGAGATCAATGTGAATGGATACCCAAAAAAGGCACTTACGTTATCAGTGTAAGGATTGACCTGGGTGTAGCTTGGGGATGAAAATCAACTCAAGATTAGGGGCTTAAGGTAGATCAAAGCCCTATGATGATGCCCGTGTAATTAATATAAGGATTAACTTGGGCCAAGCTTAAGATGAAAATCAACGCAAGATTGAGGGCTCGATGTAGATCAAAGCCTTATGATGATGCCCACGGCGTTAGTATAAGGACAAACTTAACCAAACCTTGGGAATGAAGATTGACCCAAGATTAGGGGCTTGATATAAATTGAAGCCCAAGATAGGTGCCTATGTAGTCAATATGAAGACCAACTTGGGCAAAGCCAGGGGATAACAATTGACCCAAGATTAATGGCTTGAGAGAGGAAGAGGAGCAACTGTTAAGAACTTCATTAATTCATTATACTTAGTAGTCGTTATAAATGTTTTTAATTCTTGTTGCTGTGTACAAAGAAAGTAAGGTCTTAGATTCTGGGCATTCAATGCTCTAGAGATTAGTTGTCTTTCCATCATCTCAAGCTTGTAAGCACCATTTCTCACATCATCAACCACTCATACAAGATCTTCCCAATTAGGGGCAAGCTTACCTCGTCTTTCCTCGGAGCTAGTAGCTTATAACTTCTTGCACACTAAGTCACCAGGGTAGAAAACCCTATGTTGAACCCCTGGTGTTGTAATATCAGGCGGCTCATTACTAATATGCCCAGTATGTGCTTACATAGCATCTCAAACTTTGTCAATAGTATCAAGATTCACCTATAAGGCCATGTGATTAATGTTTACGTCGAAGTATTGTACCTTACTGGTGGGTAGCTCCAATTCAATGGGGAAGACAACTTCAGCTCTAAATCCGAAAAAGAATGGAGTATTTCCAATCAATGTCTTATGCATCATGTAATAGCCCAAAGTATGCTAGGAAGCTCATCGGCCCATCCGCCTCTTACTCATTCCACTATCTTCTTAAGATTATTAAGAATTATCTTATTAATGGCTTTAACTTGGCCTTTAGTTTGAGGGCAGGCAACCGAATTGTAATGTAGCTTAATGTTATGCTTGCTGTAGAAGTTCCTAAAATGATCACTATCGAGCTGCCTTCGATTATCAATAATCAATCTGTTTAGTACTTTGAAGCAGGACGATATATGGGTGAGCACAAAGCCTTCAATGGCTCGAGCCGTAATAATCATGACTATTAACGTTTCTAGCCACTTAGTAAAGTAATCTATTGCCACCATGATAAACTCTCTGCCCGCTAAGGCTTTAAGGAGAGAGTCAAGGATGTCTAATCCCTACTATATCAATGGCCATAGGTTAGTTAAAGGGTGTAACTCTGAGTTAAGGGTGTAAGTAATCGGTACAAGCTTTTGGCAAGAGCGACACCTTTAAGCCATGGCCTAGGCATCTTCTTTTATCCTAGGCTAGTAATAACCTAGCCTAAATGCTCGAAGGTACAGTGCTTACGACTGAATGTAATACTACAAATCCCCACGTAAAGCTCCTTAAGTACTCGAGCACCCTCTTCTATTCAGAGGAATTTGAGGAGTAAAATACTGTATCCTCATTTGTAAAGTGCATCATCAATGAATATATAATTGGCTGCAACATAGTCTAGCTTCTTTGCCTCAACTTGTTCTTTAGGTAGTACCCCAATCTTGAGGTACTGCATAAGGGAGTCCATCTAAGAAGGCTTTAAGGCTACTTCAATCACTTTGGCGACCTATTGCCGTTGTACCTTTGTACTTCTTCTAGAGAGGTATTGTATGAAGAGTGACTTGTCACAGTCGTATTGTTGTAAACTGTAACCAAGAACAGACAAGGCCGGTCGCTAGATAGATCCAAGCTTACAAAAAGCTCGAAAAAGGTTAATGGGGAAAGGTACAAAAAGGTAAAAATGACAAATGAAACAGTAAACAAAACCCACAAACAGCTTTAGAGGATATGACGCACCAATGGAACTTCTGAGAACTCACGGCACAATTTGATATGATGTATGAATTGATCCAATGAAGTTACTTATCTCTTAACCTTGCTTAAGGGAAAGGATAAGAGTGATACCAAGAGTAAACAAACGGTGTTTACGCAAGGAAAAAAATACTCAAGTGTATTGAAGGTAATCCGATCTCTTACAGCTACAGGTACAAGGGTATTTATACCCGTAAGTTAGGGCAACTTGCCCAAAAAGGGAAAAGACAATAAAGACATTTCCTAAAGAAGTAATGTATATGATACAAAAGGGTAAAAATGAATATACAAGGAAAGCAATCATTGGTGCTACGGATTTTACATATGATATTGTACATGTGGCGATGCTGCATTGGCAAGGTTGTTAAGAGATGAGGACAAAAAGTACGAACAGACGGGCTTGTCCAAGCAGAGATGGCTTAATTAGTCCAAATTCTCTATCTCTTAGCTTCTCGGCAAGGATGATGCCGAGTGATAGGTCGGCTCGGTACTAGAGTGTAATCATTAACTCGGTAAACTACAGAATAATGGATTGTCATACGGCACCGCATTAAAAGTGACTCGGTAAGGAAGTACTTAGCCTCAGTAAGGGATGGTTGAAACATAAAGATTTTCGTGCCAACCCCTCTAGTCTTCGGGCTTGGCTGTATGTCAGAGGTCTCGTAGCTTGATTCCCATCACATATGATGCAAGGATAGCGAATGAAGCTTTTCTAGATAGTTAGTCTGCTTCTACATTTTCCATTTAAAGGATTTTGTTGACTTCCTAAGAGGCGAATTCCATGAGAAGGCCTTACACTAAGTGTAAGTACTTAGCCATCATTTCACCCTTGGTCTTGTATTCTTCTTTGACTTGTTGTATAACCAACATGGAGTCTAAATGTATGTTAAGTTTTTTTGCTTTGATATCCTTGGCAATCTTTAGGCTAACAATAAGTGCCTCATATTTGTCTTCATTATTGTTCGTTGCGAAACCAAACTTCAAGACATAGAGGATCTTTATTCCGTACAGACCTTGTAACGTAATACAGGCCTACTCCTTCCCCCACTTAGTGGAGGAGCCGTCAATGTGGAGCGTCCAAACTAGTATAGTGAGTTTTAGTTGAGGCTCGTTTACTCTAATATATTCTACTATGAATTCTATGAGAACTTGTGCTTTGATTGCTTATCTTAGGTGAGATTGAACTTTGTGAGCACAGAGCTCGAGAGAGTACTTCATCATTCAACTTAAAGTATCGGGCCTTTTTAGGGCTATTTTGAGTAGTACATCCATTAGTATGATGATAAGATGCAACTAAAAGTAGGGCTTAGGCTTATGGACGGCAATGACTACTACAAGGGCAAACTTTTCTATCTTAGTGTATCAAAGCTCAGGTCCTTCCAATATGTGGCTAATGTAGTAGATTGGGTAGTGGTCATAACTAATAAGGATTACGGACCAATCATCTGCTCCTAAACTCAAGGACTTGCCTATATGGTTTGGCAAGTTATCCAAGGAAAGTTAAACTCTGAAGAATGCTCCTTTCTCCAGTCTGACCAGTTGAATTACTCTTCTCTCCATCCCATTAAAGAGACTCCCAAGGTAACCGACTTGTTGCCAAGCCGACCCCTTCATAATACATCAACCTAAGGTTAAGCACCAAACACACCTATTGCTGACCTGATACATTGTCGAGGCCAAGCTTCCCTAGATCATAAGCCAACCAGATATTGGGCCACTTCTTGAACCAATCCTTCTTCAATCCGAAACATCCGAGTTGCTAATTAAAATGTTACTTGAGATAAGAAGATCAGATGAAGAGCTGCTACTTACTAAAGTAAAAACCTTGTTAGATGAGTCTGCTGATCTTTTCTCAAGTGAACTGCTAGAAGGTCTACCTCCTATCTGAGGCATTAAACATGCAATTAACTTGCAGTCTGGAGCTACTATGCTAATCAAACTTGCCTATAGGCTAAATCCTGAATAAGCTTCCAAACTATAAAGGCAAGTAGTGAGTTGATAAAGAGAGGGTATATACAAGAGTCCTTAAGCCAATGAACCGTGCTAGCTTTGTTGGTACCATAAAAAGATGGGACATGGAGGATGTGTGTAGACAGTCAAGCAATTAATCACATTACCATTCAGTATCAGTACCTTATTGCAAGGCTTAATGATATACTTGATGAGTTGAATGGAGCAAAAGTATTCTCTAAAATTGATCTCAAATATGGATACCATCAAATCCGAATGTGAGAGGGAGATGAATAGACGACCGCATTTAAGCCTCGTAATGGATTATATGAGTGGCTTGTGGTGCCTTTCGAACTATCAAACACGCTAAGCACATTCATAAGACTAATGAACCATGTACTCCAAGAATTGATAGGAAAATTTATGGTTGTACATTTTGACAACATTCTAGTCTACAACCATAACTTGAAGACTCATTGTAAGCACTTCTAAGCAATCTTCTCAAAACTGTTATCTAAGAAGCTTTATGTTAATTTGAAGAAATGTAACTTCTACTAACCTAAAGTGATCTTTCTAGGATTTGCCATGAGTGATAATAGTATAGGAGTCGATGATGAGAAGATAAGAGCGATTACTGAGTGGCTTGTACTGACCTGTTCAACTGATGTGCAAAGCTTTCATGGCCTGGCATCATTCTATCACTGATTTATGAAGAACTTCAGTACTATTGTAGCCCTATTCACCAAACTATTGAAGAAAAATGTTCAGTTCAAGTAGGCAGAGAAGGAATAAAGGAGCTTTGAGGAAGTAAAGATGTGGTTAATTACCGCCCTTATCTTAGCTCTACCAAGCTTTGACAAAGTGTTTAAAGTAGAGTATGATACATTCGAACTTGACATAGGTGTTATATTGATGCAAGAGGGCCGACCTATTGCCAATTCAGCTAAAAGCTTAGAAGAGCTACAATCAACTATTCTGTATGTGATAAGGAGTTTTACTCCTTAATCCAAGCCCTAGCTGTCTGGCAACATTATTTGATACTTAAAGAATTTGTGATATATACCGATCATGAATCTTTGAGATATCTAAAAAACCAGCCTAACTGGTCTCAAAGACAAGCCAAATAAGTTGATTTTATGGAGGGATTTTCTTATGTTGTCAAGTACATGAACAGTAAGAACAATGTAGTAGTTGATGCCCTATCAAGGCGACATTCCCTTTTGATCAAACTATAGACTAAATTACTTAGGTTTTCTATGATCAAGAACTTATATGCTAAGGATCCACATTTTGGCACGATCTATGCCAAGTGTGAAGAAGGCCAAACACTTTATGACTATCACAAGGAGGATGGATACTTATTCATGAACAAGAGACTATATATCCTGAATTGTTCTATGTAAGAATTACTGGTGCACAAAGCACATGGTAGAGGATTTTCTAGACATTTTAGCAAGCATCGAACTCATGAGGTACTAGCCTCTAGATTATTTTGGCCAAAGATGATGAGAGATGTCTAAGCCATATTGGAAAGATATGCTACCTACAGAAGGCCAAAGAGCTGAACGAGGGCCATATTTACCTTTGTCAATCTCGACCAAACCATAGCTTAAGCTAAGCATAGATTTTATGTTAAGCCTACTGAGGACATTCCGAGGAAAGGACTCCATCATGGTGGTCGTGAACCGATTTAGTAAGATGATACACTTCATGCTCATATCTAAAACCAACAATGCTTCGGCTATCTTTTTTCTTTTCTTGTAAGAGATTGTTAAACTCTGTGGAGTGCCTGGGATCATTGCTTTAGACTAAGATCCAAAATTCATGAGGTACTTTTGGAGGACGTTATAGAAGCAAATGGGAACCAAACTCTTATTCAACACATCCTATCATCTATAGATGAACAAACAAACCAAGGTTATCAATAGGATAGTAGGGACTTTAATCCGAGTTGTTGTGGTCAAAACATAACTGATTAGGATCAATGCCTACCCATAATTGAGTTTGCCTACAACAGGACTACCCACAGCGCCCTAAGCATGTCACCATTTGAGATCACCTATTGATTCAACCTTAAGCTTCCACTAAACTAGACACCCCTTCCAAGCAAGAATGAAGATCAAATAGCCGTAGAGAGATATCAGGCCATTAAAGCCATGTACAAAAGGGTTGTTGAACAACTGAAACGAGCTGTCACCAAGCTCAAGAGGTAAGGCAAAAGACCATAGAATTTCAACTTGGTGATTTGGTCTAGATCCACCTCAGTAAATATTGATTTCCAAGTTTATGAAAGAGCAAGTTATCTTCTAGAGCTGATGAACCATTTAAAGTGCTTGAAAGGATCAATCCTAATGCCTACAGGATTAAATTACTCAAAGACCATAGGGTCTCAAGCTCCTTTAACATTACTGACCTCCATTCGTATACCCCCAAAGACGAGAAACAAGTAACCAAGCTAGGTTTGATCGTAAATATCAAACAACCGAAAGAGGATGGTAGGGACCATAAACTAATCATTTGCTCTTGAGCTTGAGCACTCGCCCATATGGTTTGCCAAGCTATCCAAGGAGAGTTAAACTTTGAAGAACAATCTTTTCTCCATTCCAACTAGCTGAATTACTCTACTCTCCATATTATTGAAGAGACTCTCGAGGTGACTAACTTATTGCGCCAACCCCTTTATAATACATTAGCTTAAGGTTAAGCACCAAACCCACCTATTACTGACCTGATACATTGCTGAGGCTAAGCTTCCTTTGATCTAGAGCCGACCCGCCAAGGATGAGGAGACAATGGGCCACCTCCTAAACTAATCCTTCTTCAGTCTAGAACATCTGAGTTATCGAGCACTCGACCTCAACCTAATCTACCTAGAACTTGTTCTGTTTAGTAAACAGCATCATTGGGATTATAGCATGGACTATTGACACACGCCCCATTTTCTAATATCTGTATTGTCCTATTTATACTCGAATATCCCTTTTTGTCTAATTACAACTCTACTATTCTAATTTATTCCTTTTTCCTTTTCTAATAGGAATTCTTTTTGTAATTTGCATATATTTAGGACTTGCCTTAATTAAGCTATGTAAATACTTAAATAAATGATAGCTCAACAGTTAGTGATAATTGAATTTCAGACACTTCTTTCTTTCATCAACTAAGTATCCTTTGACTACTTTCGTTTGCTCTTATCTAATCCATTGTAAGCGTCGATTAGTAGTAAATACCCTATACTTGTATGTAATATCAAGTGCAACCTTAGCTTATGTAAGGCATTGGTACATTACATCTACTGTTGATGCACAAGGACCCCTACTCAACCTTCGACTCCTATTTACCTTTCAGACTATCTCATAGTTCAAACTCACCCCCTCGCAGTTCGTGTAATACTGGACATCATGTATTCATCCATGGATCTTTATCAATGACTGTTAACTTGAATGAGTACAAACAAGAATGCTTTGTTACTAACTACGAGGTATAAGAGCAATTCCTCTCTGGAGATGGGTTTGGAGAGTCTGGATGGGGTTACAAGGAAGCTCTTCAAGTCTTAGAAGGAAAACTGGCATGCTAGTATACATTTAAACTTAACAAGGTGTTTAAGCAAATTGAAAAATTTTGTACACTTGTCTACACTTCGAGAGACGAAGCAGTTGAGGGCAACCATCCTTCCTGTCAATCGTTGGACCTCCTTTACCTTGGTTGGTGCTTATATGTCCTAAACTACCTTAAACTTATTAGGGTTTGCCTCTATCCTTCACTTTGTGACCATTAAACTGAGAAACTTGCCCGAAGCAACCCTGAAGATGCACTTCTAAGGGTTAAGTTTCATTTGAAACCGTCAAAGGGTTTGGAAGATTTCTTGGAGGTCGTCGATATGGCCTCTTCTAGTTTTGCTCTTAGCGATCATGTCGTTAATGTAAACTTCGATGTTCCTTTCGATTTGTGGCTTAAAGATATGCATTACCATCCTTTAATATGTGACTCTAATGTTCTTTAGGCCAAAGGGCATGACTTTGTAACAATAAGTCTTGAAGTCTATGACAAAAGATGTATGAACTTCGTCTTTAAGAGCCATTGGAATTTGGTTGTATTCAGAGTAGCCGTCCACTAAATTGAGATGTGTATGACCTACTGTCGAGCCAATGAGCTAGTCTATATGCGATAGGGGAAAGTAGTTCGTTAGGCATGCCTTATTAAGATCAGTGTAGTCAACCCACATGCACCATTTCCCATTTACTTTCTTCACAAGCACCATGTTGGCTAGCTAAGTTAGATACCTCTTATGCTGGATGAAGCCCACGTGAAGTAACTTCTGTATTTCCTCCTTAATTATAACCTGACATTCGGGTGTGACATATCGCTTCTTTTACTTGACGGGTCACATGGTAGGGTTGACATTATGGTAGTGGGTTGCCTCGGCTATGTAGATGATCCCCGACATGTCTTTTAAGGAAAATGCAAAGACATTTGAGTTCTGCTTAAGGAACTCTGTTAGCTTGAGCTTATCTCTATTTGGATATTCAACCCTTATTTTGGTTATCATTCATAGGACATCACAAATATGAAATTTGATGCTCTTCTCTATTAGCTCGGCATATAGTACCAAAAATGGGGAGGGAGGGGGTTAGTGGAGTTGATGTTCATGACATTGTCTCTGGATTACACTCTCAAGTAGAGCATCCTGGACAGAGCTTAATCACCTCTAACCTCACCAACTCTAGTTGGGGTCATCTACTTTGCCTTGAGGCATTTCTAACTAATGAACATATCGAATTTTGTTATGCTTGGACTACCAAGAATGGTACCATATGGTAACCAAATGTCAACAACAATGAAGTCTATAAATTAGGTAGCAACATATTCACCTTCAACCAATCGAACAGGTAGGTGATCATCCCCTTTACTAGTATTAGCCTACTGCCTCCGAACCATGTGAAGTCGTATTTGTGCTCAAAGGCATTATAGGAGAGTATGTCTACCGAACTCCCACTATCGATGAAAATCTTTAGGATGCTAAAATACCTAATTTCAGCACTTATAATGAATGTGTCGCTATAGGAGAGGTTGAAACCCTGCTTGTCTTTATAAGTGAAGGTTATTCCTATGTCGATCTTTAGTTTCTTACTTCTGACAATGTGCACCTTATGCTTCGGAGTAAGGGTGGTGTCACTTGAAAGGAGGCTAAGTCCACCAAATATAGTATTAACCTGACTACGTCATCCCTCAAGTTCTATTCATTCGTAAGGGGATTACCCTATTAATGATAGGGTTATTGTTAGTTATCTACCCAGCAATGTTAGGTGGGCCACTGGATTTGATTTTTCTCATCTGCGACGAAGTGATTGATGCTACCTTTGCAAACAAGGCATTCAATTGCATTCTTGAGATGGCGACACCCGTTGGTGTTATATCCGTATGCTTTGTGGTAGTCATAGTATTTGCTGCTTCTATCATCTCACAAATGCTTAAGGGTCTCAGAAGTTGATCTCAAACTTCATACATGATTTCGTTAAGTGGTAGAGTTAAGTGATGGGAATCAAGCTACTAGGCCTTTAACTCTCAACCAAGCCTAAGGACTAAAGAGACTGGTGAGGCAAATCTTAATGCTCTAGCCAACTTCTATTGAAGTCGAGTTACACCTTACTACCGATCAATTCTATGTGCTAAATTGAATGACTGCTCATCTCTCAGAAATTGTGTGCTGACTTGAAGAATGCCATGACAACAACTAAACCTCTTGCGCCCGCTCAATCATGTTCGAGCCAACCACTTGCTTGGCTCTATTATTACCGAGAGGTCGAGAGATCTACCCTAAAATAATCCTCAGTCACTCCTGCTCAAATAAGTCCATGCCTACTCAGCACCCCTGCTCGGACATTCGATCAACTCGTACTCTTTTGTCTACATCCTCCAATAGCGCCACCAATGTATTGATGCCACGTGTTCAGGACCACTCATAGAATCTACTACTTTAATCGTTACTTTTTCAATGAATATTTTTTTTCCCCACATTGGTTCATTAGGACAATACCCTTTTGGTCTTTTCCTTTTTAGGCGAGTTGCCTTAAATTCTTAGGTATAAATACCCCTTATACATGTAGTCGTATACATCAAATTATCATTAATACACTAGATATTTTTCCTCTCATAAACATTATTTGTTTACTCTCATTTCACTCTTGTCCAAACACTTAAGCAAGGCTAAGTAGTGAATGCCCTCATCGGATCATCTTATGCGTCATATCGAGCTGTGCTGTGAGTCTTCGAAAGGTCAATTGCTGTGTCATATCCTTTGGAGGTGTTCATGGGTTTTACTTACTTTTTCATTTGTTTTTTATCCTTACGCACATTTCTCCATCACCCTTTCAAGCTTTCGGCAAGCTTAGACCTATTCTTGTGACCGCCCTTATCTATTCTTTGTCATAGTATGCATCATTAAAGGTGTATACGAGGTATAGTCTTAGAACTTATGCATTTACTTATTACGCTTTTCTCGTGCAGTGGGTTGTAATATGAGGTTGTAAGGTCCTAAACAATCCTTTATTAAGATACGAATGTTATTCTTTACCTCAAATCGAGCCATAATAGCATCCACTTAAGCTATGTATTTCTCAATGACTCTCATGAATTCATCCACGAACTTAGGCTTATTTAAAGATACAACATTAAAAAGCCTTATATTTAGATCTATACTTATTAGGAGTGCTTATAAAGCCATCCTTGTATCTAGCTTGAAAACTTGTAGCTTCATTCAGTTTAAGTACTTAAGAAATGATCATAAGCTTTCATTGGGGCATTGCCTACCATTATAGAGGATAGAGGAATCTCATCGTAGGACTCAAGAGTTAAGGAAGTGTTATTGGAACTTGCTTCCTAAGTTTATCGAATGAAGTAATTAGCACCTTGAGAAGCGTGTTAAACAAAAGCAAGGTGACTTTCGCTAATGTATTAAGGAAGGCCTTACGTATGATGGCATCTAAGAAATTGTAGAAGCACTCATCACTGTCTAAAAGTGGACAAGGTGGTTGTCTGAATCGATAGTATTATCATAGGTGTTGAGATATGATAGCTTCGCACCAGTGGAGAGTGTCTCCTTAAGGATTAAGGAGATGAAAGGGCTTTTTGTCGACATAAAGCGCAATGCTCATCTGACCAATTCGACGTTCTTCTGATCACACACACTGGAAGCACGATAGATGTGTTCATTAAGCTCGTCCATGTTCATATCTTTGTAATCTTTTGGCAATGGGCTCAATGATAGACTATCAATTGGTTTACTTGTCGTTGTCCATTAGCCCTCTGCATATGTTTTACTATAGTTATGGTTGAGTTGCTGGTGAAAGTCTTTGTGTAGTTGGTGGTCGTGCTAAATGTGTTCACGTAAGCGCATAACACTATTCATCATTTTTTCTCGATTGTAAGGAGGACTTGTATCATGATCCGAATAGTATCATAGTCATGGTAGATCGTCGTATACCATACGAAGATCTACAATCAACCCTCTCATTGATCATAGGCCTTCCATGCGATATATAAGACCCCTTCTACTCTATATTACCATTGAGTATATAGATGAGTAATATCAAGCATATAAACCGAAATTACCAACTAACTTTGTAAATTACCAAAAATAAAGCATGGAATTTGGAATTTCATGACAAAGATATTACAGTACATCAACAGTTCGTCAAAGTCTATCATTAGTCTGTATATTTACATAAAAAAATTAGCTAACTAAAAGAAATAGATAACTATTGGCTATACTAAACTTTTCTCTTCACTCTATTAACCACATGGCCCTGTCCTCGCACGAGACTCACCTTGGGCATTCTTCGACCCGAATGGACAAAGAGAAATCCTACATCAAAAGAAATCTATCGAGGTGTAAGCTTATGCTTAGTAAGTTAATCTTCTCGTCATACCGCATAACAATTGTATTAAATGAACAAACATATGAATGCATGAACAGTCAAAATGCCAATTAATACATGCAATAACCTAGGAACTGCATGCAACTTAGAATTACGCCCCTTATAGTCAAGGTCGGAGATAATTAATTGATACAAACCATTAATCAGATTCTAGTACTTGGGTTTTTTATTCTACTTACACCAACATACTCAAATTAACTCAATCATATATGTAATATCTACAAATTTTACTTTGCATATAGAAAATATGCTTTCCTTTTCAAGAATCAAAATTTAAGCCAAAATCCCAAGTCTAGCGGTACGATGGCCTCCATAGTCTACGTAACATACCCTAAGCAGAAGTCACAAGATACGGCCCTTCACTAACCATTAGCGTCCCCTAGCACCTAGTAAGTCCAATAGCTTAGACAGAGACTCAAATATATCATAATGGCACAACTGTTGGCTAATCCCAACAAGAGCCCTTGCTCCTATGAGCCCCTTCCCATCCTCTATGTAAGGTAGCAGTTGGTATAGTTATAATGTAATTATGAGAAATGCATGACTCATTGAATTTCTTAATTGAATACTTACTTAATTAATTCAATTCTCATTGCGATAAGATAATTTCATTCCATACAACTATGCATAATTATCATAAAAAACAATCCCCATTATTATCAAATTAGTAAGCCATGACATTCAAGCATAATATCATGCACATGCATTTTCCATATCCTATAAGTATCTAAGTTCATTATATAAGTTATAGTGCATCTACATTACAAGCAAAACCAAATATAAGGTTGTTAAGATTCACTCGCTTAACCATAGCAGATCAGTCGTAGTAGTTTAGGAGTAGGTCATCTCTAATAGATTGGTCCCCTAAATATCACAAATATGATATTGTAAGAATTTGAAATAAAATTAGAAGTCCAACCTAAAATCTTTTAAGTAACACTTTTAACTTAGTTTTCGTATTCTTCCTGGTTGTATTAAAACTTCAACTGCATATAACTTTCTCGTTTTATATTTGATTTTTATGATCTTGTGGTTGATTTCCATCATTTTCGAGTGTAATTTAATGTGGTGTGATTAGATTTTCGAGATAAGACCTGAAATTTTATCTATTGATCAGAATAGTAGTGGTCTTCATGTTTTGGTACTCTTTTGGGCTTAGTTTGGTTGTTGGGCTTTTTGTTATCTTACGAAATATTTTGGGCTTGAGTTTAGGACTTTATTCTAAGCTTAAAACACTCTTCAAGATCATATTTCCATCCTTCTCTTATAATCTTGGTGCTATCAAAATTTTCTTAGACTCTTAAGTGGGCTTAAGTAGTTAAATGAGCTTATTTTTTATCTAAACTAAAGTTAATGACTTTATTAAGCTTAGGAAGTTTTATGTAAGCTTCTTATGGGCTTTAAAACAACTTTTCTTAATTAATTAAAGTACTGGTCAGAAATTTGGTAAGAGCTCAAATAGAAGTTCAAAGCTTGTTTTGAATGTTTTTAAGCCCGATTTTGAGTTTTAAACTCTATACACTTATTATACTTGCTTTAGTTGGTCTGTTCGCTTTGTTTACTTTATTTTATTGTATTTTTAAGTGGGTTTTCTTGGGGTTCTAAATCTGGACTATTCTGTTCAAAGGCTTCCAACTTGGTTTTTCAATTTGTTTCATCATTTTCTTAAGTTTAACTAATAGATCAAGAACCTACACTACTTATATTCTAACTCCAACTTAACTTCTCTTTCATGAGGATTATTTTGCTTAAGTACTAAGTAAAAGCTATTAATCGCATACTTATCATAAGTTCTATACCTTAGTTTATATTTTAAAAAGTTAATTTCCTCATAACACATCATGTAACGGATTTTCTTTCACCTAAAGTTAGATTTAAGCACATGTAACTCAATAGAAATAAAAATAACACTTAAGTACTCTTCTAAAGCTTTACATCCAACATGTTCAACAATCTTCCATTTTCATATTTCATGATTTTCCTAACTTACAAACTTCCATTTTAAGTGTTAGACATGTATCCTGCATAGTACTAAACTTTATATGCTCAAAAACCAACTTTCATATAAGAGATTCATAAGTTTATTACTTAAAGTAAACTAGCTATGTTATCACCTTATATACATGTTAATATCTTCATGAACATATATGAATTCCTAAGCATGGCATAATATAGCACTTCAAGTCTTACAAACTTACTCATCCTAGGTAGTATAAAAGGTAGTTGTGCTCTAAGGATCCTCTTTTGCTCCTTACTTTCCTTTCCTTTTTCGTAAGCTCCTTAGATTACCAAAGTCTTGATTTTTAAGGTCGGTTTTAGGGTGTTCTAAGGTTTCCTAAAATAACTTTTGATGTGAACAAAGTAAAGGCAACAAAAACAAGTTTTTACGCTGTGAGTATGTATACATATATGTTATGACAAGTGTGGGTTTATGAGACTTGGTTTGCTTTTGTGTTTAGAAGTGAAATGTATTTGAAAGATGATTGAAAGTGAGACGATTTACAGTGAAAAGTGGTCGATTGAGAGTGTGTATATATGAGCTCTAACTAAGTCCTTTTTATTGTCTTTGAGTTAGTACATAAGTCATACTTTGTAATGATTTGATAGTGTAAGCATGAAGGGGCAAATAGTACTTATGAAAAACAATTAGTTTGATGTGCAATTAATAAGGTATAGCCTCTCTTATCCTCCTTTTCAAACAAGCCATGTAGGGGTCTTAAGGGTTTGGGTTTTGTCTTGTCACTTTAAAAATTAAATTGATAAAGTAATAAGATAACTTATCTTTATATAGTATAGATTATAGTAAGATAAGGAAATGGTCTTATCACAAGCTTTTGATAAGTTAGCAAATGATAGGTGATTCTAACTCTTAAATGATAAGTTATTTCATGTGGTTGGTTGGTTTACCTATCCATATACAACATAGCTTATATGGGGAATAAGGAAGTTATTTTAAATGTAATTTTTTTAAGGTTTGGTTCTTAAATTAATTCATAAGTTAGGATTTACTTCTTATGGAATTTTATAATTTTCTAAAGTTGAATAAAATTATTTAAATTAATTTTTTAATTAATTATTTAGGGTAATAAGTCTTTAATTATCTTAAGATTTAGGGTTTTAGATGACTTAGAATCCATTATTCTTGTATTTAAGTATCTTAGTTAATTACATGTCTCTTAAGTAGCAAGATTTACAAATCAACTGTCACTTCCTCGGTTAGGCACTTTTGAGATGCATTCTTAAGTAGTGTTACATCTTTATACAAAGTTACAGTGGATTCATGGTATTTTCTGTTTTCTTCCAACATTTACTGGATGAGTAACATGAGCTCTTGGACTTAAGTGTTTTCATTTTGAGGTGGAAGGGATTGATTGCCTCCGCTTTATTGGGAGGTATTAGTGTCTTCTACATAGGAGGCATATAGGTTAGTGTTTTTGCTTTTAGCCATCATTGTTATGGTGGCTGAAACGGTAGGCACCAAAATTTTGATCGAATGAAGACCAACTAAGATAGATGAGATTGGATTAAACTAGGCTTCACCTACTACTCCTTAATAGCTACAAAAAAGCCTCTTATGAGCAAAGTCATAAGGGCCCTTATAACGCTCAAGTCAACAAAGAGGTCCACGAAAGGGGGAGGCGAGTACTGGAGACCTAATGGGTTGTGCTCCCCTAATGTATGTATGTCTTCAACTTCTCTTCTCTAAGAAGAGGGGGAGAAGAAGTCTGAGAGGATAGGAATAAGAAAGAGAAAGGGGCTTAAAAAAGCTCGCTTACCTGTTAGTGCTTAACGCCTTTTGTGTGATTTACCTGGATACATGAGATCAAGGGTTCATTCGTATTGGTTGCCAACAAACTATACGCTTCACCGTAAGGAACATTGCTTCACTGAAGACAGCATGCCATGGCCAACTAAGCTAACTAAGCCACCTAATTTGTAACTCGGCGATCTAGTAGGCGCAAAGGTACTCAACACGCTAACCGTACCATGGATTTCAGATGCTCATTAATGAGTTGTAGTGAGTTGTAACTGCTAAAAACAAAAATCGAGTTGAGACACTTATTGAAGGGTCAACCGATGCTCGATGGAAGAAGTTCAACTTCGAGCTTATGCTAGACGGTCGATAAGTGTTGGTTTGTTGGTTTAGGACAAATTTGCTTAGACATTTATTATTTGGCTTATTAAGCGCATCACGATGTAGGGAATTAGCTTGCCTTTGGTTTGCATTTTTTATCAACACAAGCTCATTAACTCACGAAAGAGACACGGCCCATGGGACACTACTCACTCTAGTGCTGATTGGGTGCATCTTGTGATGGGCTTCACTCGATAGGTCTTGATTTGAGCAAGAATCGAGTGTTAACATTGTCAAATGAAGTTTATTTCACCACTAACTTTAACTTAGTATCATTTTTATATAAAAGGGATATTTTGAAAAATAAATTCAAAAGATTTATATGATAATTATTGATATTTTAATATGTTAGCTTTCAGACTCAAGATCTCCAACTTTTAAACATTTTTTATAAAACGATTTTCTCGTAAATCAGTTATTAAGTTAAGGGTTATTTTGCCATTCAATTCTAATTTACCAATTTTTCCACTCAGTTAAGTAGCAATTTCAAACTTAAAAATAAAATTATACAATTAGTATTTAGTTGATGGTCTATAGTAAGTTGGTATAGGTTTTAATATGGATTGAAAAATCAGACAAAAATTTGGCCGACAGCCGACACCTAAATACGTGCTTAGGAAACAAAAATATATTTGGTGCACTTGGATTCTAGGCCGGACCAACACCTTCGTTTCTTGAATATACGCGTGTCCGATTATCGATTAGTCATATATTTCCAAATTATAGAACCGATTACGGTTGCAGGAGCTAACCTCGTTCGGTTTGTTTGTTGGTTCCCCGGTAGGGTTTTGCTCTTATTCTTGTTAGTTAAGAAAGGAATCGATTCTTGCAGGTCATAGACCACTGTTGTTTGAATTTGATTGATGATGGAGAAAGAAGAGTTGCCCCTGGAGAAACTGAGTATTGCTGAAAAGAATGGGGAAGAAGAAGACCGCACTGTGATTAATGAAGAGGACGAGGGAAAGAGTATGTTTCATTCCTTTCCTTCCTTGTTTTATGGATTCATTTCATTTTGTATTCTGATGTCTCTCGGGTTCCGTTCGGAGGGGAAGTCACGAAGAAGAAGAAGAAGAAAAGTAAAAGCAAGTAAGGAATTTCTCTCTTTCTCTCCCTCTCTCTCTTTCTTTCTCTCTTATTCCGTGGGCGTTACATTATGTTGACTCACAGGAAAAAGAAGGACGTTCTAGTGCAGACGGACCCTCCTTCCATTCCGGTTGTGGATCTTTTTCCATCTGGCGAATTTCCTGAGGGCGAAATTCAACAATACAAGGATGAGTGAGTCTAATTTCTTTCTTCTTCATGAATGCATCCATCCACTTATCAATTACTCTAGTTCTGCACTTCCTTCAATGAATTTAATGTTCCAAACTCCATCTTTTTAGCAATTTGTGGAGGACTACGTCCGAAGAGAAGAGAGAGCTTGAGCGCCTTGAGAAGCCAATCTATAACTCTGTTCGCCGAGCCGCTGAGGTCCATCGCCAGGTTGCATCCTGTTCTTAGATTATGATGTGCATCTGGATTGTATGTATATGGCCATCTCTGTGTCTTTTGAATTAATGGTGGCTTTTTATCCTTCTGTTAGGTGAGAAAGTACATCAGGAGCATTTTGAAACCCGGGCTGTTGATGACGGACCTTTGTGAAACATTAGAGAACACTGTTCGTAAGCTGATATCTGAGAATGGTTTGCAAGCTGGGATCGCTTTCCCTACAGGGTGCTCTTTGAATTGGTAAAGTGTTGAAAATTATGTCAAAATGCTAAAAGCTACAGTATTCACATCAGAAACTATACCTGAGTTAAGTTCTACTTTAGGGTCGCAGCTCACTGGACTCCCAATACAGGGGATAAGACTGTGCTTCAGTATGATGATGTGATGAAGTTGGATTTTGGGACTCATATTGATGGTAATATTACCTGCAGTGATTTCACCTTCCAACTTATTCCCGTGAGATTTGAGTCATCTCTGGTAACAGTTATTCTTTGGTTTACAGGGCATATTATTGATTGTGCATTTACAGTGGCCTTCAATCCTATGTTTGATCCACTTCTTGAAGCTTCACGTGAAGCAACCAATGCGGGTATTAAGGTACATAAATCTTTTCCATACTTGAGATGCTCCTTGCTTTGCGACCTTTGGGATTACTCTATAATACTTGGTCAAATCTCATAGTGAGAACATGCTTAAAGTTTAGTTGTTGCTTTATTATGTAAAATGGCAGAGAAATTTTCTCTAGTTTGATGTTCACATTCATATATATATGTCTATATATATAGATAGATAGAGATGAGAGAGAGAGAGAGAGAGAGAGTTTGGATGATGCCAGTACTGCAAAAGTTCACCATAAGATTGCATTTATGTGGAGTCCATGAGGTTTCCATGTCCAGTGACTACCCCCCAAGGTTTTCATGGTTTTAGAGATTTCTAATTTGATGCATGAATGTAAGAAGAGGGAGAGTTATGGAAAATTTGGAACTCAAGCTGTTTCTACCAATGATAAAGGGGCCAGGCTTTTGGAAAGCAAAGATAAAGGACAGTCTAAATGACTGGAAATTTGTGAGATTATTATATAAAATGTTGTTAACAAAAATAGATGGGCTGTATTTGCATTACTGATGTCCTAATCCTTCATCACAATCAACTCTCTCTCTCTCTCTCTCTCTCTCTCTCTCTCCATATGGTTTTCAGGTTTTTAATAGTTGTTAGAATGATTTAGGAATCTGGGATAGATGTACGTCTTTGTGATGTGGGTGCTGCAATCCAAGAGGTCATGGAATCATATGAAGTTGAAATTAATGGCAAAGTGTTTCAAGGTAAAGTTCTTCCGCAAGTTAGTATTCTTGGCATTTTCTTTGAAGTGGTATTTAATATTTCAATAGTCAGATTTATGCGTGTTCTTATAAGAAATTGTACTGTTGCATGAGCTAATGGTGTTTTAGTGACATCAGAAACTTATAAAATGTGAATTGTTGCTTGCTTGAGGAGTTTATGATTGCTCTTTCTATGGTTGATTAGTGAGCATATAACATCAGTTTGGCATCATAAGATCTGAGAGATTCCCTCTTTTGGTTGGCAAGCTTTATCAGGACTTAAGTTTCATGGTTTCCAATGCATGATTTCTGCAAGTGCACATATCATTTCAAGTAACAAAGTGCTGGTGAATTATTTACCCTATTAATTACCAAGCTCGAATTAATCCTAATTCTATTTGAGCAACCGATATTTAAATTGAAAGTGAAATAAACAAAACAGTTATGCCAGTCTTAAATTACCGTTGGATTTTGGCTAGAATGCAAATATGGCAAATTGAATCACACACATAATGCTACGCCTCTCAAATTAACACCATGTGTCAAATTCACATAAATGCTGAATAAATCATGTAGAGAGAATAAGATATGCATGAAGAATTTATGTAGAAAACCTTGGAAAAACCACCGATAACTCGTTTGCCAAAATCCTGTAGAAGTCTCATAAAAGGAACCCACCGAAGGCTCACTCACTGTGTGAGAGATCTCTAAAAAGATGCCCTTTTCAAGTCTGCAGTGTTAAATTCTGAGGAACCCAACACCTGTGTGTTTTGTCAACCATTTGAAGCATTTCTGTCTAGCCACACCCTTTCAACCAGCTGGTCTATTTAGTTACCATGTAACTTTGTCTCAGCATTCTCTTCAATTTGCTCAGAAAAATTACCCTCCTTGCCTAATAGCTTCCTTCAATACTTTGGTGGATAACTTAAACTTAATCGTAGCTTTTGATAATGCATGTGTAGCGTATGAAGAAGCGTTCCGATTGATCATTCAACTTCTTTCTTTATAGATCCTTTTGTACTTTTGTCTAAATTGTCTACAAATTTTGAATCGACTTGGTGAGAGGCATTACAGGCTCATTAGGCTTCCCCCAACTCTGAGCAAGAATCAGAAGGCACCTTCTATTCTCTTAGAATCCACTTTACTGCCTGCCAATGATACTTCCCAGAATAATCCATGTATATGTTAAACATGCTAATTAGATGTGCTATATTTGGACAAGTAGATAATCATAGCATTAATAATGCTGTGAGACACACACTGGAGGAAGGTTCATTAGACATACATCTGAAATCATCAAACCATGGTGACTTGCGGCTAAAGTTTAAAATTTGCAGCAAATAGGAACAATTACATCTATCTATGTGAATAACTATCTCCAAAATTTAATCTTGACTACTCATATTTTGTGCTCAAGATATCATTTACATAAAACAACAGATAGGCACATGTCGCTACTAAGCTTCTGCAAGTACATACAGTTATGATACTTCTGGAGAAATTGTTGCTCAACATAAACGCATAAAAACATCCCACTACTCGGTGACTCCTTAAGTCTGTATGTAACTTGTTCAGCAAATGCATTTGGTCATCCTTTTCTGTGACCTCAAAACATTCTGATTGCTGCATTTGAATTTACTTATCTGGATGACCCTGCTGCAAAGCTGTTGTCACGCCCAATGGCTCCTACTCATAGTCATGCATAGTGTCTAAGACATGTAAAACACAAATAAATGTATGTTTGATAACACTGGAGAACACATCAGAAGATCAACCCCCTTTATCTGAATGTAACCCTTGGCTATTGAGCTTTATACCTTTTGTCTTTCTACTGTACCATTTACTTCTTGTAAAGTCACTTGCAGCCAGCAATTTTTCCTACATGTAGGCTGTGTAACTAACTCCAAGTTCTACCTTTATGAAGAGACTTAACTCTTCTTGCATAGCAACATTTTTCTCCTGTGGTTGGTTTCTATGCAAAACGTTTATTTGAATAGTAGTTTATGGAATAAACCTAGATTATTCTGGTAGGTTTCCATCCTTCAATATGGGCGCTATTTCTGTTGAACATATCTTGTAGATTGGAGCTAAAATGTAATGCAATAAGCAAACCATTCACAGGCTCCTCGAGCTAACTATTGTTGGATTTTTCGTAGTTGAGATGCATCTCTTGCTTTAAGCAAATCTTGTGGACTGTTGTAGTTGGGTCGATCAGAAGCTCCATCGCAACAATCTGAGACGATCATATCCTGTTTTCCCTCGTGAGCAAATTGTAGTCGATTTCTTCAAAGTTCAACCTTGTGATGTAATATGCAATCCTGACGCCATCTTGGAGTTTTGTCAAAATCATTACCATATGTGAACTTGTTAGCCTGAGCTGAGAATGACGATGGGCGATGTAATGTTATTTGATTGCACTTTAGCATGAGATGAACTTCTTATTTAGCATTTCAATCATTGTACATTTGATCAAATGAACAAAGAAAAACGCCTTGCTCCAATTTGCTCTAATTTAGATATGGGCACATCTGAAAAATTATATCTTTTGCACTCGTGTCACATTCCTATTGTAAATCTCTGTTGTTTTCTGTCAGTCAAAAGTATCCGAAATTTGAATGGACATAGCATTGGGCCTTATCAGATCCATGCTGGGAAATCTGTCCCCATTGTTAAGGGAGGGGAGCAGACAAAAATGGAAGAAGGGGAGTTTTTTGCCATTGAAACTTTTGGATCAACAGGTATATGGCCTTCCCATTTGGCAGCAGCCACCATCTTGATAATGCACACTTTTTGTTGGCCTAGCATGCTTTAAATTGTAATTTTCTATATGTTATCAGGGAAAGGATATGTCCGAGAGGACCTAGAGTGCAGCCATTACATGAAGAACTTTGATGCAGGCCACATCCCATTGAGGTTGCCCAGAGCGAAGCAGCTTCTAGCAACAATCAATAAGAATTTCTCTACATTAGCATTTTGCCGACGGTACTTGGATCGACTGGGGGAGACGAAATATTTGATGGCACTGAAGAATTTGTGTGATGCTGGCATTGTGCAGGTGATTATTTTTATTTTTGCAATCTTTTCAATGATCGTATTTTCTAGGTGCTTTAGTGAGTAAGACATGCTGTTATAGTTGAACGTTGGAATCTTGAGATAAATAATCTGCTTATATTGTGTTTCCTTATTGCAGCCTTATCCTCCACTTTGTGATGTAAAAGGAAGCTACGTCTCCCAATTTGAGCATACAATTTTACTGCGGCCTACCTGCAAAGAGGTCATATCTAGAGGGGATGACTATTAAAATGTGAATTTTGTGTTGCCTAAATTGTGCCATTATATATCGATGATGGTCTGTACACGTACTGCTTGTTTACTTATATTTTCAATCTTAATGACTTGATTGCTAGAGATTTCCATTCTCTGTATCCTAAAAACCCACTTCTCTCTTTTTATTTCAATATTGCTGGGATACATTTACCCAAAAAATAAAAAAAAACAACGTTGCCTGGACACTGCATATGTCCCATAAGAGATTGTCTTAAATTTTCTGTATCCACATCAATAATCAGCTTGATTTTGATGTAAGGTTTTTGCAGCCTTTTTCTTCTGGCAAAGTGCTAAAAACTCGTGACTTAAAAGTTCATTGCCAATAGTTTTTCAGAAGTTGTAAGTTTTCAGAATATCAGCCTCTTGCGGTTGTATAGGATTTATATGTTCAATTTATTTCATCCTCTTGGAAATCTGGCTTGATTTAAAGTTGATCAGTTCTCATATGTTATACTCTATCATGGGGACATGATTTGTGAGTTAGGGAACGGCAGTCAGTACATTCTGCTGGTGAGTACTTGCTGCACCTTTCTTCGGACTTCATTTCCTTCTGCAGCCAAAGGGACTGTAGCAGTATCCTCCATCCATTGTGTGGAAGGGGGGAAAGCGTGGCCACAACTCGGTGAAAGAGCGATTATGTGCTCAACTTTGGATATATGCTCTAAGACGGAACAAGTTTCTAGTGGGTCATCTAAATACGTCGTGTAAGTTGTAGTATCTTGCTCTTTTGTGCAGGACGCTGCTGGTTGTGGCGCTGTTCTTGGACTTTCTTTCGTCAAGCTCAAGCATTATAGCCAAATTACTTTTCAAATCCCATGCGCCATGACCATTAAGTGTGCCTTCACACTGGATCCAAATCCCTCTTATTTCGTCTTGGACATTTTTAAGATCTCCATAATTGCCAGCCTTTTATGTCATGCATATGCAAGCCCTTCAGTGATCCTTGCTTCGTTTTTCAATGGTACAAGTCCCTTTTCGAGACAACCCTTTAGGTACAGCTGAATGTGTGATAAACAAATGAGTCTACCGTAGGCACCGTCCGATCTTTTATCCGGCTATCCTTTGGTTGGTACTTGCCTTCGTACGTATGTCACCTTCTGGCTTCCGGTTTGCATTTCAAGTTGTCATTCGACAACAGGTTTGCTTGGTATGATATGTGCGTTTACGGTGACCTGAGTGGTCCGCTTATGGTCCATCCTTAATTCTTGGTTTTCTTATTTGGGTGTTTTACTACAGGACCTAGAGAGATCTTAGGGTTTGTTTATAGGTGGGTATTTATAAGAGGCGTTTTAGGTACCAGTATTTTAAACGCTTCTTTTTAAATACCCTTCTATGGATGGAGGGTTGTTTAACCAATGGAGGGTTGTTTAACCAAATTTGCTAACTAATTTTTTAAATTATTTGTGATCTTGTGTTATCATTGCTGTTTCGATTTTTAAAGTATAAAAGGTTATTTTATTTTTATACGTTATAAGTGTAATATTTTATTTATTATTATGATGAAAAAAAAAATGCTGGAAGAAAAAACATTCGGAGTGGCTGTTGCTTATGCAATGGTAGAAGCGCAAAATGGAAATTAACAAAGCTTGACAAAGTATGACTAAAAAGGAAAGGAAAAAGTCGATGGTTCCGGTACTTAAATAAGTACTCGGGTAAGCACCCGTCTTTATAGGTAGTTTAGGATACTTGGAATTAGAATATGTCCTAAATATCCTTTATATTTATAAATATACTCTTAGTTGGTTTTCTCAAACTCACTAATTTCATTAATGTAATATTATTTCTTCTTGATTCAAAAAATTTTAATCTACCACATTTCTTCACTTATTGAAATAGCTAGCAATAATATATATATATATATATATATATATGCGTGTTTGTGCGCATGAGCGTGTGTATGTATATATGCATGCTTGATATTGTATAGTACAAGAACATGAATATTAAAAGTCAATATTAAATTTGCAATTACTATAATTGTGTAGTTCCTGGTACCATTTCAGATTTTACAATTCGGATCTCTCTATGCTTAGCAAATTACACTTTTTTATCACTACACTTTCTTTGATACGAGGGAAGAAATGCGAAAGAAAAGAATATAGAAGATAAAATATTGAGTGAAGGAATTATTGAAGTATTTGATTTCTTCTAGTGTGTTTAGTTAATTAAGGAAAGGAAAATGGAAAGAATAGTAATAAAATAAATATAAATTAAAATTATCAATATGCCCTAATACTATATTTGGATTGAAGGAAAGAAATTGGAAAGGTAACAATTGCTTTCTTTTATTTGAAAAAAAATAAGGGAGAGTGGAAGCGGTTGAATTGAATTTCGAAGCCAAAAATTTTCCATAAACTCCTAAAGAATCATCCTCTTCTATGGAGAGAATTTGAAAGGAAATGTATAAAATTACTTAAATGCTCTTTTACTAAAAGGACATTTTCAATGTTGGGGACAATTTGATACTTTGACAAGTTTAAAAATAAATATTTAATGAACTTTCCATCCTCAATCATTTATGCCTATCTAAATAAGTACTTCTCCTCTATTTTTTTTTCTTTTTATTTCTTTTCCTCTCATTTTCTTTCCTTTATTCCAAAAATGATCTAAAAATAATCTCAAAAAGTAAAAATGAAAGGTAAATAGATAAATAGAGTTCTTTTTCCTCCATTTCCCTCCCTATTCTTTCAATTTTTAGAGGAAAAAAATATGTGGAGCTCGTGGAAACAAATCCTTCCCTTCTCCTTCCACCCTTATTTTCACGCCATAAACCGTACAATTGAATTTGAATATTTTCCTTCACGTTTCCTTGCCTCTTGGTTGTTTCCCTCTCTTTTTTAAATCTTAAACATATTATTAGAGGCTCGTTCCTATATATTTTGTAAAGCTGAAGTAGGACAGCAGAAATAAAAATTATAAAAGAAAGAAAAATTAGAGGAAAGCACAAATATCAATGAAATGAATCAATTTGAATAATTTTTTAATGAAAAAATAATAAAATCTAAAAATATATATAATAATTTTATATTATTAAATTAAGATGATGATCTTATACTATTTATAAATTGTATGGTTTCACATCACACGAGGATATCTTAATATCTCACATCATCGATCAGAGAAAGGATTGCTTCACACTATTGGTGAAAAAGAAAAAGTATCACACCAATTCAAAAATATAATTTTATTCAATATTTAATTATTTTTTTAATTGATTACAAGCTTTACATATAAATAAGATTTTATATTCTAAAAAACTAAATCTTGATAATATAGAAAATAAAAGATTTCAAATTTTCAATAAAAAAATAACTTTTTAACTAAATTCTAAAATAAAAAAATATTAATAACACGATATCTACTCTTTCTAAAACCAGTCCTCGTAATAAGTACATGTCAATAGAAACGAGATATACTGCAAGTTTTTATTGTCATTTCCGTATAAGATCACTGTTGGTAACAGCAAGCCATGGTGGCATCCACTTCCACAAGACATTCGTGTATAAGAAAGTATCTTATTAGCTCTGAGATCTAAGTGAGCTAATGCAAATAAAACACTGACACTTGTCAAGTATTCCATAATATATATGTATATGTAATTGTTGTTATAAATTATTGTTATTTTTTTTTCATCAAATTTGTCTTGAACTATTAGAAGCTGACACATATTCTCTAACTAATAGTGACAAATAATGACGCGAAATAGGTATGCAAAATATGGAAATATATGTATATTAAGTGACAAATGGTGAAGAGACGTACATTATTTATATATATATATATATATATATATTAAATGGTGATGTTAATGGGAGTGATCCAAATGTCGTTCTTCCTTCTTGTCCCCAATAACTAGAAAATTTAATTTCGTTCATTAAAAAATTATCACTAATTAGATAAATTATTTTGGGACGCTATTCACTTATAAGTAATTGCAACATAAATAATAATTATATTATCAATACTGTGAACGCTTTGATGTTGCTGTATAAAATGTTAGTAATTAATAAGAGTGATGTTGCTTGATATACCAACTCTTTTTGCTTGCAATTAGTAAAATGAAAATGAATGTAAGTCATTGAGTAATTGATTGTATAATTATTTATATTAAAAATTATACTTTTTTGTAGTATTACTATGAAATAATCTTGCGAAATCATCATAAAAAAATTGTACGGTACTTTTATTTACGTTGTCCTGCTCTCTTCATCCACATGTTCTTATAGATAACAAAACTTATACTAGAATGAAGTACTCGTCCACGAGTAACCATCTTCTTAAAGAATTTCAGGCTTCCTTCCTATTGAGTAATAGATAGTACTGTTGATGTACCAACCATAACAAAAACCGAGTAGATCAAGGGCATGGCCTTAGGGTGTTGCATCTTGTGATCCAGTCAATGTATGTTTCGGCAATATGCTTAAACCAAGCTTAGGAGAGAATAAACCGGAGAAATGGTTTAATAGATACGTGAATAAATTAGTAATGAATAAATATTAATAAAATTATAATACAAAAATATATGAATTCATTTTTATTTATATATATATAATATATATTTAAATATCAATAATATTTATCCATTATCTATTAAATCACATAACATATTAAACTGAGCAATCCTATTTAAATACCTTACCTCCCAAGGATTTTGACCAAGTAAGATGGTTTGTCATTTTCCACACGGCTTCCCACATGGAAACTACTAAATGGCTTTAAATCCACCGAACATCTACTACATACTCTGATATCAATAAATGAATTTTCCATAAAAATGATTAGACTTATATTATTTACAAAATACCATGACTCAGATTACAAACTTTTCTTACATCATCTTCTTATATGAACACGAACACTTTCTTATCGATATTCAGTAAAGCTAGCTTTACAATCGAAATGAAATTCGATACTCTCCGGGTTCCCATGCTACAGTGGCGCCCACCATCTTACTTGCGAAAATCTGGATATAAAGCCAGATATTCCTCGACCCTGCTAACTAAGTGATGTGAAACGCTTGTAGGTCGAATCTTCAAACCTCAATAAACTTTATTGAATGAAAGCAATTAATTGTAAAGTATGCATTGGAATTGTGTTTTTTTTTTTTTTTTTTTTAAGGGCTTTTATGGTTTTTAGGAAATATGAGCAATCCACTCTAAATATGATGCACTGATGGAATTCTCACTACACTCATCTCTCCCGGTATTATGCACAAGATTAATAAATGATTTATTCGTCACAATTTAGAGAATTGATAAGAGCATGATTGAGTAAGATACAAGTACCTTTAAAAGAGTCTAACAAAGTTATTTATATGACAGTAAGTTAAAACATATCCAAGAATAACCCAAAAGAATAATAAATAAAACAAAAGTTTCATAACTATCAAAAGATTCACAGTTGAGGATCACGGCATGATCCTTACCATGCTTCCAAACATAACTCGAAAATTCACACAACAACTAATCCGACTTGGAAAATTCTATCGAACGACGGTTATGAACCTGGCCATGCTTCTCTCGTCAACCCTCAGATGCCCTTTATGGTTGAAGCACAAACGTGATCCTCCTCCACTTGCATGTGGTCCTTCAATTCGTGTTCTATTTCCTACCAAGCTAGACTGTCGATGCGAAAGTACGGTCTGGAAAGAAAGGAAAATCGAGCTGGTTGAGAATGCTTCCAATGATTTGGATCCCTTTAATTAAACAAATTTGTATTAAGAAACATAACTAAAGACCAAGCAAGCCAGGAATACACCCTTTAGGATAAGTTCCCATTAACCAAGCCCAATTATATCCAATGACGCAACCGAAGCCACGCTAGCCGAGGGTGCAGCCTTGTTAAAGGACCCCATGAACAAAGCCTCACCATGTTAAAAGATACAAGTCCATAAAACGAAATTTTTGTAAAGGGGTTTTTTGAGTGTTGTATCTATATGAAAAAAGAAAAGAAAAAACATTGAAGGACAAGCTTTGTACTAATTTTGAAAATTTAGGTCCTTCTCATGCTATACCATGCCTTTATTGTTGTTATATAATAAATATAACAGTTCATATCATATCGTATCTATAATTTTAAGTTTTTTAATAAAACAATTGTAGTACAAGTTATAACATGGCACTAGAGTAGGTGATCTTAAGTCCAAACAGCTACAACGTCAGTCAACCCCCTATTTAATTAAGTCATCCACTTGCTAGGTCTTAATCAAAGTTTAGCTCGTAAGTTAAGGAGAGTATTATATAATAAATATAGTAGTCTACACCATATTTTTAAGTTCAAACTTTTAGATTTAGATAAATTGGTTGTGATACAAGCTACAACATTAACCACACAATTTTGAGACAATGCCATATAAAAAGTTACTAAACACACTAGAATAAACAACACAAAATCCTTCTAAAAGAGGGAAAAAAAAATTCTTGGCGAGTTAAACTTGATTTTCTCACTTCTCCAAGGCACCGATCATACTGCATGAATTGTCATTTATGTCACAATCTGTTTAGCTTAACAATAAGCACCAAAAGGTTACTTCTCAATCAACAATATAATTTCATGATAGTTCCTTACAGCTGTCAAGTTCCAATCACCACTTCTGCATATAACCTAAGATTCTTCTTTTTATTCCTTAATGGGTCCTTACAACATTCGTAGCAAATTCATGCCTACATAAACGCAATAAAATCACAAATAAAGGTAATCGAACCTAAGATCTAGCAATTAACCCATTGCGGCACCCACTCATACTCTACTTAGCCAGATAGTTTCTTGGTGAATATTAAAGATTATAAGATAGGTTCTCGATAATCATTTTTTACTTTGTTTATATGGTTGATTTGTCATTACTCAACAGGATAGTTAAGTTATAGCAATACCACCGTATAATACAGAAAGATCCGAGATTAAGCATCGTTCTTGATCAGGAACCTTTAGCACACTATACAAGCCATCTCACAATCCTATCTTTCACCCGAAGACTAGTAACAAGTAATAATGGAGCATTTAATATAAGTTAAACTGTAATACTTAAATCTAATATAAAGTAAGATGGGGTCAAAGTTTCCCCTAACTTAAGTCATATATAACCGAAATAAGATAATACTGGTAGTTTATGCTATTCAACATACTAAAATATGTAAATAAGTTTAGTGAGTCCAAATAACATATAAGTGATCACTTATACTCTCTTCCTCTTACTGACCATCCCCAAGTTGTTTATGATAGCCCTGGGCATCTTGCGACCCTACACCAACTAAAGGTCCTACTGCAACAACAAACTATAAGGGGATAAGCTACAACTACTTAATGAGTAACCTTCCTATCCTACCCACAAACGAGTAACAAATAAGTAAATTAATAGCATATGCAATGCAGACAAGCATTCAAAATGCAATATCACACACAATTTCCTAGTAACTATGCAAAGCATGGTATTATACTCATCGTTGCCCAGGTTATGAAGTATTTAGGCACGTCAGGACTTAAGTCTCTATATCTATCATCCAAGCATGTTCATCTCTTTCTCAGTAGACTTAAAGCAACAAACATAGCTTGGCCTTAAGTAAAGGACAACACTCCCTAAAGCTAAGTAAATCTCAAAGGTCAAGGCAAGAACATGTCGCACAAATATGGCATACGAATCAACAACACACATAATAGTAAGGTCGAGTAGTTATATTCTGGTTCACAAGTGACTAACCAAATATACATGACAAACAATCCAAGGCCCTATTTACTAATGTAGCATCCAATTCGTAATTCAAATATATTATCTCTTAACAAGCAAGTACATTCAAATCAAACACATGCATATGATCCCAACCCCTAATATATTCATTTCTTGCATATATATAATTTAATGGTGCTCTACACTACAACCACAAGTAAGATAAGATAAGGGTTGGTATATTTACTCTACCTCGAAACCTAACAGTCCCATTAATCCTCAACTGTGTCAAACTCAGGGTCTTCGTCACCTGAAAAATACATTTAAAGTATCCTACTTGTACTAATTATCTATGCTTTCTTACCTTAGATTCCCGTTTTAACTATTTTCGTATTTCAAGCATAGTTTCCTCATTTTAAGTCAATTTTTTTGTGATCTTATAATCGTTTTTCATCATTTTCGAGTGTTCTTTCAATTGGTGAAGTCCTTTTTGGGCTTTTGGGTTAGTAAGGTTTCAATTTGGGCTTTACAAATTCATGGCTCTAAAGGGTAAGTTTGGTCACTTTAAGGCTTAAGCCTAGTTTTGGGCTTTGGTCTTAGCTTTTGATCTTGAGCCTTACACTTAATATTTTAGATTTTCTTTTAAGTATTTTAAGTAAATTTTTTTGCCCAAGACTTTAAATATTTATCTTAAGCCTTAGTATTACTATTATAGACCTAAACGGGCTCTTTTCTTAAGTCTAAAGATTTAACTCACTAAGGGGCCTAGAGAGGATGTCTTAGACTAGCTTTAGGGTTTAGTAGGCCTCTTAAATATCTCATTTTGAGCTTTTTAAGGTGGGTCCAAATCTGGTTACTCAACTGTTAGGCCTTAAACTTGGGTCTTTTGGAGATTTTTGGTCCTATTTTGTGATTTAGGGCCATAATCCGGATTCTACCTATCTTTTTAGGCCTAAGCCCACTATGGGCCTCAAGTTTGGCAAGCTTTACCTAAATTTACAGAACTGTTCTTGTTAATTATGATGGCCATTGACACTATTTCTAAGTCTCTAGTTACTAACTAAGTTAGTTTAAGGCCCTAGCTTATCATTAACTTACTTAACTTAGTTAATTAAATCCTAAACCATACTTAATACTAAATAATCTTATCATTAAGTTAATAAATGAATAATTACTGATTTGAGCTCCTCATGCGTCATATCCTAGCTTAGCATGAAATGTACCATCATACAAGAATACCTATTGAAAACTTAACTCAACCTACTCATTCATTAAAAGATAACTGGGGGTGCTATAATGAAGTTTAACCAATTATTTGGTTATAACTTGTATGTACAGCCTAATATTTACATCAAAAGATGAACCATTTATTTTCTTATCTTTAAAATAATAGGACATTTATAGGTTCCATACAAAAGTCACTAACTCTGATTAACGCTCTCAGAATACATCCCTTTGGTGTCACACCCTTTAAGATCCTACTAACTTGAGGATAAAATATTTTATCCCCTCAACTACAAAAATCGAGTAAGAGTAGATAACAAACAATACAATAGATAATATCACAACTCAAACTTTTTTATCATAACTAATAGGTTCAACTTCCTACATACATTAGCTAAACTAGGCATTTATTGTTAGTAATGTAACAAGCAATGCTCATACACGTGGCATATATCAGTACTAATATCTTATACCTTTCTAATATACTCATCTGGTTGATCGATCTACCCAAGCATCTGGATATAGCATTCATGAACCTAAAGGCAATAAGGAGCTACTTAAAAGTAAGACCCCCAACTCTATTTTTACCAAATTAGACTACAAAATAGTCAAGTTGCTAGGACAATAAGAATCTATATACTTCCAAAATTGAGTTTATAAAGCCATGATTTTTCTTGATCACTTAGAAGCCTCGTTTTGAAATTTTTGACCTATAAGTCTCTTTTATGTCATGCCATGCCATGCCCTGTTATGTAATAATAACTCAAGCATATCATTTAGCACAATTAGTCTTTAGGTTTCATTCAACTCAGTTACTTGAGTCTAGTTTTCAACCTCCTCCTAGTGGAAATCTAATTTCTTACTTAGGATTCATATAGATGAACACCTAGAAAATTGGGTTAGTAATCATTCAACTCTCTAAGTTAGTACAATCATTCATAAATATTACATCAACATCCAACATAGTAGCATAAAAGCTTAACTAAGATATAGCTACCATCATTCAAAATCACCAGTTCAACATCCACTATAGCAACATATCAGTTCAACAAAGATATAGGCATATTCAATCAACACAACATCTGAGCAGCAACATCCACCAAGCATAGATTAGATTCACTTACTTGAGTTTAATAGTAGTGCAAAATCCTAAACTTCATGACATTGCCCTTTCTTACTTATCACACCTAAAAAAATATAAACATGATCTCTAAGTCAACTAACAGTCAAACCAAACTCTTTAAACTTTTACTATTACGTTTTTAAAATTCATTTGACTGTATCTTTCTCATTTCTTATCCAATTTTAGTAAACTTTATGCTCTCATGATCGTTATCTTGAATACTATAGACTAATCAACATGTTTATAAGCCTAAAAATACCCCTTTCTCGCTACCAATTCAATCATACGTTACCATAACTTCGCAATTGACCTAAATAAACTTTAATCTTAATTAAGAATCCTAAAAATTACATTTTCTAAACTTAAACAACATCTATTTTATACCTAAAATACTAATGTTATATTATCTTATCAATTATCATAATAATACTATTTACCATTTTACATATTACATTATTATATAAGCTTATTTTAGGAAAATACGTAATAAATAGTATATGAGCCCAATTAATTCCACAAAAAATCCAATATACTCACAGAAATATTTAGTTTAGTTATTGACCATCAATTACACTAAACTAGCTATTATTTATTTTTACCAAAATAATATTTTTAGGTTGAAATTATAAAAAATTAGGGAAAATAAAAAAAAAATTTATGTGTGAGATAAAAACTATGTGTTCCAAATATCCTTATGAACTTCTAAAGGTTAAAACATGAAGAATTTATTCATTAATTTAATCAAAAACTAATTATTTTAACAATTCAGTAAAACTAACAGTTTTAGCCAAAATAACAAAAACAGTTAAAAAATTTATTTTTAAAATTTCTTGTTACCAAAATTAAATACATATATATATTAATTACATTATATACAAAAATTGAGCTTAAAACAACATCATTTGATATTTCTAAAATTTAATTCAATTTTCGCCCAAACGAAATAATTCCTTAAACACCCTATGTTTCCACTAACTATTTAATTAAAATAAAATTACCAAATTAATTTACACCTGAAATAACTTTATAAAACATTTTTTCAAATTATTCTAAGTAGATTTGATATTTTTAGAAAATAGGAGAAGCTTACAAGCGGAAAATGGATTCGCTTGAACCGACCGTCGCTCCTTATCAAAAACACCTCCTTACAGCCAACCTTTAGACCACCAAATCGCTTCACATCAAGTCATTGATAACCTATTGAACAACCTTAAAATATATTCACCCCTATTTTTTTGTTCTATTTTTATTTTATTTTTTTCTATTTTTCTAAAATTATGTTCTTGTGTTATCAGGTTCCTAAAACATTATAAATGAGGTTTGGGGCCCTATTTATAGATTTTGAGGAGGTTAATGTTAAAAAGATGAATTCCATATGTCATTCTCTTATTTTCCTAAGTGTTTACTAGGTGATATGTGTCATCCATTGTTATTTAAGTGTTGACTTATCACTCCAAGTGATTTAAAGCTGTTACATCATTTAGTGACTCACTAAATAATTTTTAATTAATTTTTCATTGTTTTATATTAATTTACCTTATTTTTATAATTTATTATTATATGTATATATTTAATATATATAATACATATCATATGTAAATACATATATATTATATATAATTCAACTTCATTTATTATTTTTATAAGTTAAATAACTTATCTTTAATATCTTGCTATATCTCAAAGCTCAAATTTTATATTTTCAATAATTATCGGCTTTATCAATAAATTGGTATTTTCCTTAATTAATTTTTTTATATAACTTATTTTGATAAATTGACTTTATTAGAATACTTCTTCTAACTTTCCTGACCTTATTGTGAAGTTTGGACTAAAATAAATAGCATTGCTCGACACCCTAAATTTAAAGGCTCGGAACCTAAGGTTATTGCATTGGTTCAAAACCTTAAGTTACTACATCATGTCAGTGGCATCCCACTTAGTCTTCTAAGGTTTCCATTTTTTTTCTTCATTCAACGCTTGTTTTAGAGTGTCTTTTTTTTTTATCAAAACTACATTTTTACTTACTTATGACCACTATTATAACATAATATGATGATCACAAATGGAGTGAGGATCCTTAAAGTGGTGGCATGCAAAAGAATATGGGGGTTTGGGTACTTTCTTATTGATTCATTACTAAAAATATCAAGATGTTAAACTTCCTTACATATTAGTATTAGAACTTCAACTATGGAGTCTTTTCCTATCATCAATCATCAACTATACTTATTTTTCATAAAACATCTAAGACAGAGCTATACATAAAGTTGGGAGTGTCTAAAATGCAAGATATTAGCAAGAAACTTAAGGAGAAATAAGAAAAACCTAGCTTAGTTACTTATTGGAGTTAGGAGTATTGCCTTACTTTTAGGGGGTAGTTAATGGTTTGTGGAAGGTAGGGCTTGAGGGTGTGGTTGTTGGTGTAAAGTGGAGTTTGTGCAGATGGTGTGGCTCTTAGTAGCACTGGACTTAGTGAAGTAGTAGTTAAGGAATGGGAGGTAGCAATGGAGTGTGTTGGAGAAGTGAGAAGTGTGTTTTCAAGTGAAATGTGAGGGGTTTTGAGTGAGTGAGGCTTAAAAATAAGAAAATGAGAATGTTAGGGAGGGGGAGTGGCCGGTACAACATAGAGGGGAAAGGGGGACAAGATTTGGGTGTTTTGGGAAGGAAGTACAAGGCCACTTTTTAGGACCATGGTACTTGTTGCCTTTTTACCAATAGAAGAAAGATCTTGTCTCCCCATGGTACATGATATTTTGATGCCCATTTAATTCCTTGTACTCTAGTCTTTAACTAAGTTTGACTTGTTGTTAATTAAGATGTAATTAGGGTTGGTTATGGATTAGGGTTTGTTTAGGGTAATTAATAGTGATTAGGCATAATTAGGTTAGTTAAATGCAACTGGGGCATGTTTAGGGTTTTGTTGTGTTTTAAAGCTATACTTTAGATAATCCAAGTAATCTACACGTGTACTTAAGGTTTCCTTAGGGTTTGACGTCCGTTTCTAGTTATTTAATTCGCATACGTGCTTGGAACTTAGGGTTATAGGCGATTGGTAAGTTTGATTATTTTTAGTGATTGTTGAAACCTTATGATTAAGGTTAATTTATCATGCTAAGGTATTTGGTCATTCAATTAGGGCTCAGCAATCTTTTTAGGGTTGTGTTATCGTTCTAGGATTTCTTGTATATTAGGGCTTCTAGAGTTTTACTCGTATAGCCAGGATTTTAAGGTCTTGTTTTCTCTAGGGTTTTGGGTTTAACATTTAGGATTCGATTCTTTTACTTAGGGTTTCACTATTATGTTTGAGTGGTTCTAGGGTCAATCCAGAGACTTTCTTATTTAACTTTTCTTTTGGTTACTAAAAACCCGCAAGGTTTACATGGTTTTTAATTATACTTAGCATTTTAGACTTAGACATCTAGATTTCAATTTAATTATGTACATGCACAAAAAATGACCACATTTGTATGTGTTACAATTAGGTTTGGCAATTCATGTTAACAATTTGTGTCTCGTGTTCAAGTTTCAATAGATTCTTATTTAAAAATTTTCGACTCATAACATGACTAGTTTATTATTCTTGTACAAGAATCTAAACCCATAATATGAACTATTTAATTAGCATATTTTATGTTCAAGTTGAACCCATTTATCAAAGAAAATTCTAAAATAAATATGTAATGGCTATTGAATGATAAGATTAAAGGTTGCATAGCCAATAAATATATGAGCTTTTCGAGGAATTAAGGTTTCAAATGAAAAAAGGAAATTATGGATTTTCTAAATAAATTTAACAAAACTACATAAAATAAAAAGGATGTAGATAACTTTTAAGATTGGATATGAAGCACAATTCTAAGAAACGAACTAGAGTTTTTATTAATTTCTAGAGATGATATGACATACAAATCTACAATAATTAAATTGTGGTTATAATTCAATATGACTCACGAATTATAATAATAGGGTTTTCTAATCAAGCATTTGATATGAGCATGGATGATCAACATAAAGAGGTTGTTTGTTGCCACTATTCAACAAGATTGATAATAAGAGGGAAATATAGAAAAATGCTCTTATGAACGGTTCCATTAATCAAAAAGGTCTAACTATTGTTACAATGAATAAATGGCTTTATATACTAAAACATGAAAGTCCCTAGCTAATGGCAATACTCATAAATAGTATAACTCTCAATAAAATAATAATGAGAAATCCTAAAATACATGAATAACTCATAACAAATATCAAATACGTTCATGTTTGGGATCATGACCGGAATCCTTGACCATGCTTTCAAGAATGTCTCAACTATAGTTGTCAAAACCATGATTCCATTCATACAATTTTATAAGTTTATTCATACGATTCTATAAGTTTATGATTTTTAGAAGTTCTTCCAAGATAACTCAAGTATAAAATCATTCATCTAGAAACTTACCTTCTTAACCAATTTTACATGACAAGCTCTGTAAAAACTTTTGTTTTATTCAAGTTTACTAATTTTGCATATTTAAGTTGAATATGCCAAAAATTCAGAAAAAATAATAATAACTAGGCTTTTACTAACCTATTAACTATTAAAGTATTAAATCATCTTTCCTATCCTATTCTAATTTGTTTCTTCTTTCTCTTTCTCCTAGTCCCTTTTTCGATATAGCTCTCATTCAAGTTTTAACTCGAATATAATAATTTATAAGAAAAACTATGAATAATTCAAAATGAGTTGAAATATTTAATTCCCTTTAATTTATCACTTTTTTCAAACAAAATGGTAGAAAAAATTTAGTTTCAACTCTATTTGTCCTTATTCCTTAAATGTTAAATTATAGATTGAGATCTTTTTTATGAAAAAAGAACATTGTTTCTACATTTCTTTATTTCAATCATGTATTTCAAACTTTTTATAAATATTATAAATGTATCTATAGTTTTTTGAAAGCTATCTAATATAGATTATAGATACTTACATTTCTATATTTCGATTTTATATTCTGATTTTCCAAAATCTTTAGCTATTTTAAATAGAATCACGACTTCGATAACATTGACCTCAATAAAAGGTTCAGACCCTAAGTTCATGGCCATTTTCTAGGCTGTAATCTTCTTTGGTGCTTCTTTCTCTTATTCTTTGGCTCCTCAACACTCCATTGACACTTCATATCATTTGGAGGATGTTCCTTTATACCTCAATTCCTATCATCACCCTAGAGATGACAAAGATTCGCCCTCAAACCTCTATCAACTTTCCTCTAAGGTAAAAAAATATCCTGTAAATAAGAAGCTTAAAAAGTATAATCAAGTCATAACAACTCCTAGGTTTAAGCTCTACTCTCCTCTCCACTTCAAATACCATGATGTGTTTAATAAAATCTCTCTGAACATGTAGTTCTCATATCTATTTATCATCTACTCCCAAAAAATCACTTCAAAGTTCTATGAGATTCGATGCATTTGTGTTCATATAATCACACAAAACACTACCATGTAATCCCGTCAACAGATCAAAATATTCCAATCGCAATGGTGGAGGGTGAAAATCTAGATACCTATAATCCCCATTATCTATAGGATCTGATAATAATAACACTATATCAACAATTGCACTAAAATCCTCCACTATAACCTCTTCTTCTTCACCATTCTTTACATTATCTTTTTCTTTAATAATTTCCTATGGAGGCCCCACAATTTCAAAGTTTTCTTAGTCCTTATGATTATCTAAAGGCCTTGGAAAGTCTCTATTCTCCTTAAAAATAACAATTTCTCACCTTAGACACTAAACAGTAAAGTGTCCATATTCTACATACTTAAAGCACTTCTTCTTGATAGGCTTTTCTTCATTTGCAACAATTTTTGTAATCTCTTTATTCACAACCACTACATCTCTTTGCCTATAGTGCATAGGTATGAGTGCAAATTAGCTTTGCAATCTTTCCTTCAACTCTACCCAAGAAGTCAATTCTTCTATCCAACACCTCTCGTATAACTTTATACGAGTGACCACTAATCTTAGGCATATCCAATAAATCCTTTAGTCACCAATTATACTCTCTCAGGAACTCTAAGACTATACCAATCAAATACCTTCGCTATTTCATCTAACCAACCTAAAAATCATTAGGAGTATCTAAGCCATCAAAAGATTGAATCTTTGGCTTGACTTTCTCTACCATAAAAGAAAGCTAAATCACCTTGCTTCAACCTTCATCGATAACCTCTCCACCCATACAATAGTGTAATAGGGATTCAGGATTCTTCAACAACTCCCATAAAGGACCCTCCATAATTTTCTTTTTCTTTTTTCTTTTTTGTTTAATCAAAGGTTAGTTTCCTAAGACTGAAATTTAATAAAATGATTAAAATTACCACTTACCAATAAAGTACATCACACCATAACTTTGATACCAAGATGATATGATTAATAGTCACGCAACCAATAAAGATCTAAACCTTTAAGGAATTAAGATTTAAAACAATGAAAGGAAATGTTTTCATGGATTTTATGAATAAATTTAACGATACTAAACAAAATAAAAGGGATATGGATGATTCTTAGGATTAGATATGGACCATTGATATAAGAAATGAAGTAGGGTTTATATTAAACCCTAGAGATGATATGATGTACAAATTTAGAAACTAATCAAACTGTAATCATAATTTGATATGACTTACAAATTATAATAATAGGATTTTTGAATCAACATCCAATATGATGCATAGATAATCAACATAAAGAGGTTGTTTGTTGCCACAGTCTAACAAGATCGATAAAATAAGGAAAATTGAGAAAATGTTCTCATGAACAGTTTCATTAATAAAAAAGGTCTAATTGTTGTTACAATGAATAAATGGCTTTATATACTAGTACATGAAAATCCCTAGCTAATGGCAATAAATGTAAATATCATAACTCTCTAAATAAAATAATAACAATAAACAATCCTAATAAACGTAAATAACTTGTAACAAAAATCAAGCACGTTCATGTTTTAGGATTACAATTATGATCCTTAAGCATGCTTCCAAGGATGCCTCAACAGAAGGTTGATACCTTGAGCTCTTATCGTAATCTTATCTGGTGCCTCTTTCTCCTTTTCCTTGGCTTCTTAGTACTTCATCAACACTTCCATTCATCTAAAGGATACTCCTTTGAACCCTTATCCCTATCATAGTATCTCTATCTTAAGGACATATTTCCAAAATTGTCTTAAATATGCAAAATGCTTATAACAAAAATTACACTAAAAAATATACTATTACTAGCAAATATAACTTTCTATTTTAAGCCCCATAAACTTGCAATTAGGAACTAGCACCTAAATTTAAGGTTTCTATAAAAATTCTCTATTTTGATTTGAAATCCATGATGAGGCCATAAAATTTAGTCAAAGTTATCCGATGAGCTTAGATTTTAAAAGTAGACTTATAAAATATTATGTTGATATTACTCATTATTAATTAGAATCACAAACTTTGAGTTTCAAAAATCAACAATATCTTAGAGTAAATTAATTAAATAATAAAGTTAATGGTATATCATGAATTAATATTTAAAGATAATATATACTTGTTGAATATATCCAATATATATATTAATTAAATAATCATCAAATAAACACTAAGAGATGTCTAAAACCATTACACATTACTTAAGGTAGGCATGGTAGGTAATGGGAATATTTAACGGATGGTTAAACTAGAATGAAAGCTAGTGTCAACATATAATCATTTACATAGACTAAAAAAATTCAAAGATTAAGCTATATGGAATACAAAGTGCATGTCTACTAACTTCTACTTCTATAAATTCATCCTTCACTTTTATTTGAGATTTTTTACATAATTGCACCATCATAACATAGAGGAACATCAATCAAAATTTAATAAATTTACAGCAAAAAAAAAAAATTAAGGAAATTTTAGGCCTAACTGGGTTAAGTGCATGATTTTTACACCAAATAAAGACTTGCTATTAGACCAACAAAGGTCTTCTTAGATTGCTAGGAGACTGCATGGCTTGGCAAACAACCCGCCATCAGAATCCTCCTAATTCTTTAGGATGTACACAAAGCCATTAGCATGGTCCCCAACGTAAGATGTGAAGCCAAGACTTCTTAGGCCATTATTAAAGTGCCATTTGTTAAAGCTAGAAAAGTCCTACGAAGTAAAATGCAAAACAAGAAACTTCCATCAGTAAGGAGTCAAAAAGAAGACCTTTAGGACGAATTAACTCAACTACCTTCAATACATGGGTTGCCATTAATTGGAGAAACCAAGGGGCTTGGATTTTCTCCCCTACCCCATTGAAGCTTACATGACGGAATTAAGAAAAGTAGTAAAGAGAAAGGAAACAAAAAATGGGACCTTAAAACTCAAAAATATGTATATATATATATATATATATATGAATGACTCCATATTATGGCTAACCTCCAATACAAAGCAATTATTTATAAGCTAGTGAAGATCTTAGGAAAGCATATCACAATATATGCAATTGATGGAGGAAGTTAAAGAATCTTTAGCTACGATAAGATCATAAAACACTAGGTTATAACCTAACTGTACATGTGACCTAACCAACAAGACCAAACATCCTGGTGTTCACGGATTACCATCACACCTAACCCTTGTGGTATCACATCAATCGATATGAGAAGCCCTTCAAGAAGTGCAAGGGACACATTGGGAATGTGTGAAGACATCAATGGAAGCAATTGGATCGCTTTGAAAAGTGACCTTAGTGCCTTAAAATACCTTTAGAAGGCAAAATCAAGCACTCAACCTAAGCCACTTCGATTGAACCTACCTAACCATGGCTCATCCCTCATGCATCTCATACTTAAGGGGTAATAAACACATAAGCCAACACTTCATTGAGGTTGGCTTAAATGTAATAGCCTTGATGCTACCCATGATACAAGCTCATATAGGCTACTCAAGCTTAGCAATGTCAGTCCAAAGTACGAAGCAACTTGAATGCCAGCTCTCTAAGTCAAAGCATCTCGACTGTTTAAATAAGATATGCTTACTCTATGTACCAAACCATTGCCTAAGAGAGTTAAGGGGGAGGGGCACATATTGATGGCCAATTTCAGATGTAAGTCTTAAGGCCTAACACTACCATGATCCATTAATACATCATAGTTGAGCCTAATGGCTCAAGAACAAACACTTCCTCTACTAGCCATATGGTCAACTTAAGGGTATGCTTATCACCCATGCTAAACCTACTGGTGGAAAGCTACATACCTAGGGCATACGATACCTACAAATCATTAAAAGAGAAGGGAAAAGTATAAGGATTAGGGCTATTTGTGTCTTAACATTATCAGAAGATCACACCTACCTCGTATCCTATCACCCAATATGGACTTAGCATCCCCATCTTATAAATATCTAGGCTCCCTCTTCAATGAGATGTTCTAAAATATATTCTTATATAAATATAGATATACATGCACCCTAGCATTCTAAGATATCTAACTTACATTCTTTTTATCATATGCTCTTATTGTAGGTCACTTAAACCTTAAGCATAGATATGTGGAGTACATTGTATAAACCTGTAACCATGGCAGGAGTTCCAATCTGGAGGTTGCCTTGCCAACCCTCTTTATGACTCTAAAAGGACCCACATACCTCTATTTTAACTTCCTTCTCAAACCAAACCTAACTACTCCCTTAACTGGTGAAACTCTTAGTAATACCTCCTCTTCCACTTAGAATTCTAAAGAGTAATGTCGTTTATCAATGTAACTTTTTTGCATAATCTAAGTGGACTACATCTCTAATGAATCAACCCGATCTTGTCTACTACATCTTACATTAAATCTAGTCCTATCAACTGTCTCTTGCCTACCTCCCCCCAATGAATAGGCGACCTACACTTCTAACTATACAATACTTCAAACGGGGCCATCTGAATGGTAGCTTGGTAGCTGTTATTCTAAGTGAACTCTACTAAGGCTAGATGCCCGCCCCCCTAACCACTAAAGTTAAGTACTCATGCTCTTAATAAGTCCTCCAAAATCTAAATTTTGCACTCTAACTGACCATCTATTTGCTAATGGAAAGCAGTATTAAACCGGAGCTTTACACCTAATGCATTCTATAGACTTCTCTAGAAGTAACTAACAAACCGAGTGTCCCTATTAGAAGTGATAGACATCGATACCCCATGAAATCTCCTACCTCTTGAATATACAACTTATTGAGCATTCCTAATTGGTACTTGATGTTTGTAGGAATGAAGTGAGCAGACGTAGTCAAATCTATCCACTATCACCCACGTAGCATTATGTTTTGACAAAGTCTTAGGTATGGCAATGAAAAAATCCATAGTTAGATGCTTCTATTTCCACTTGGGTATAAGCAATGGCAGCTGTAAACCCCTAAATTTTTTTATCTAGCTTTTGAAGTAGACTCGAGTATGTTAGATAATCTAGGAGTTGACAAGGCTAATGAAAATGAAAACCCTAAAACACTTAATCAATCACGTATAAAAAATTTTCTACCCTAAATGTATATAAACACTAAAGATTTCATTTGAAATTGATAAAAACCCTAAAACTAAAACCTTAAAGACATACGAGCACTAATTTATCATAATATACCTTAAAACCCTAATTGATAATATATCCTTCATATTTTGTCAAATCATTAGTGAAAGATTAGAGATAACTTTCAAACATGCATATATATTTAGAATCCTTAAGTAATTCTTTAAAAACCAAGATATTGTATCATATATCACATTTATCTTCTAAGTATATAATTAAGATAGTGTTACATAGAGTTAGGGGTATAGTTGATGCTTAGGTTAAATGTAGTAAACCTTAACACCTTAATTAATACTTTTCATACTAGTTATATTAAGTAGCTTACCAAATTATGTATATAGGATATAAATACCTAAAGTAAGATATTATCATCTGTTTTTACTAATCAATTCACCAAATGCCTCATTTCCTTAATTTTTCTCTTAATTTTCCTTAACTACTACATTATGTATACTAAATAGCATATGCTTTTGGAAAGTTGACCAAGTTAACATATGTTGACTAAGGTCAAAAGGTTTACTAGGTCAACACATGTTGACTAAAGTCAACATGTAAAAAAGTCAACAAAGGACACTTACACTTTAGAAAATATTTAAGCCATCTAATGATTTCTTTTCTTTTCTTTTCTTTTAGCTTTTCTTTCCTCTTTTCCCCTTTAATTGCCGTCCACTTCTTTTCCTTCTAGACCCCACCACCTTCTTCTTTTCAAACACAACACAAGACAAAAAGAAACAAACCCTTACCCCACTCCATTGCCATGAACTTTCCCTTTCCCTTTCCCTTTCCCTTTCACTTTCATAATTTTCTAAATTTGTCTTCATACTTCAAGAACAAATTAAGGTATGTGATTATGTTATTATGTATTGCTTTATATTAGTTATTAGTTAAGTGAAGAGGTAGATTAGATAAGTAGTTATGTGTTATGTGTATCTATGTTGAAAAAGGCATAAAGTTGCTATCTTTAGGTGTAGAAGGGTAAAAATCATGGTGAAGTGGAAGGAGATACATATGTATATGTCTTTAAGTATATATACATAAGGATATACTAGAAAAATACAAGTATAGAGACCTTTGTACATAAGTATTCATTATGTACATAACCTAAACTAAGACATATACTAACTGTACATACCTATACCACGCTAAATACACTCTTAAAACACAAAAAGAATGAAATTAAAGAAGCTTTCTTTAGAGGAAAAATTGGCATACGAAATTTGTATAAAGATACGTATATGACCATATATGTATATGGGTATATGTACAAGTATAAATACAGTAGAAGTATATGTATGAGGATATTAGTATACATACAAGTAGAGTAATGGTATAAGTATATAGTTAGTTAGTATAAGTAAAGTGTACATAAGACACTTAAGTTATCTTAAGTATGAGGTAAGGCTTATGTAATTAAATGATGAGATAAGCAATGATGCAATTAAAAGATAACATAAGTCATGACAGAAGCAAATGATGACATAAGCAATGACACAAGTGATTGATGATGTAAACGATGATATAAGCATAAGTTTATAAAATAAGAAATAAGAAGAGTACATAAGAATTAGATACATAAATTAGTAAACCTTAATACACTTCCTAAATTAGATTAAACTTAATTAAGTACATGAATTAGTAATAGTAAGGTAAAATTCTCTAAATATAAGAATCTAAGGGCTAAACAAATCATTAAGTACAAACATAGGATATAAATATAAGTAATAAGAATAATTAAATTTTCATAAATTTAGTTCATATCATAAAATACGAGTCTTAACGTCCAAAACAGACATCACCATGTAAACATACATCCAAAAATGATGAAAAACGACTATAAATTCATAAATATCGGAAATAGAACAAAAAAGTTACATATAATTAATGACAAAGTCTAACCGAATAAAAGTTGATAGTAATTTAAGTAGAATTAGGTAAATAGATATTTAAAATTATTAGTTAATTCAATTACTTATTAGCGTTATTATATCGTAATGATCAAGTGATCCTGAGGTGGGTGAGGATCTCCCAATTAATTACTACGACTAAAGCGAATCGTCATGGTCGAGTGAGTATTTACCCTATGATTCCATGCTTGTATGTGATTGTAGATAGTGGACTTAAATGTTATTATTAATTGACTATTATGTGAGGTCAAGATATGCTTCTGTATGTTATTAAGTACTGAGTTGTGAATTTACCTTAAGTACATATAACACTTTGTTTGCTGCATAGTAGTTTAGAAAATGGTTATATGTACTATTCGATGGTCACATCATAAGTAGACTTAATTATACTCGGCTCATAAGAAAAAACTAGTACATGCATCAACATGCATTGCATAGACACAATTCCATCCGTCACATCACACAGAGGTAAAGAGAGGCCATTCGGGGGTTGATATTATGAATTTATTGGTTCTATATGATGCACTCGTACAAAATGACCTTACCCTAGCCTATAGGAATACTAGGCATTGGAGGCGCCAACCACTTGGCTAAAGGTTGAGTCTAAAGGCCTCCGTTTAAGGGTGAGTGTGGACTGTAGGGGTCCACTCACAATTATACTAGAACTTAGGTTTTTATGAAAATAAAAGACTTATTTAATTTAAGTACGGAACATGGAGTTCCATAGTAAAATAAGTTCTCGTATAATACCCGGATCTGATTGGTAGCATGTATACTCCAATCCAGACTTCGGAGGGCGTTAAATCTGAGTTACATATATGGACTAGTTAACTATACGTATTGTTTGGTATTCTATTTGATCATTCATTCATATGCGTAAATATAATGTATTTATAACTTGCCTGTGGTGTGGCTGTGGGTTTTGCTCATTAAGCTTAAGCTTATACCCCCTTAGATTTTTTATGCAAGATAACTTGTTCGTAAAGGTTGGCTAAAGGATGCTACAGGTTAGCTTGGGGACTTAAGCAAGAGCAAGCCATTCTATGTATTGAGAGAGAACAAATTATGTAGACTCTTACTTATGTACTTTTGTTTTACTAATAATATAGGCTTAGACATACTAAATTACTATGTATTGTAAACTTTGTAGTTCAAATTTTATATAAATATGTTTATATGATGATATCATGTAGATTTGTATGTTCTTGGGAAACTAATTGTTGTAAAGCCTTGTATATTGTGTAAAGAGTTCATGATTGGAAAGGTAACCAATCAGGGGTTCTTTATATAGTATACGGCATCTACCAAGACTAGGCCGTCCTCAGTTCGTGACCGCTGCAATTCACCAACCTGTCTCTTATGCTCAATTATAATTAGTTGACATGTCTAACACCAAGACACATACTTCACTATTTCCCTCTTCATATTATTCCACTAGTAGTGATCTTTCAAGTCCTTGTATATCTTTATGCTCCCTGGGTGCATAGAATAGGCTAAATAGTGTACTTCCTTCAATATCTCACTTCTCAACCCTAGTTGCGCTGACATATACAATCTGTCCTTAAACTTCACTATTCCTTTGGCATCTACTGCAAAGTCTAGAGCTTTCTCCACTTCTATTTTACCTCTTATCTCTTGGGTTCCCTAATCCTTAACTTATGCAGCTTTAATTCGATCTATTATGATGGGATGTATTTTCAAGCTTGCCAATCTAGTACTCACCTCTTTAGTCAACACATCCAACTCAAGTCAATGCATTTACTTAAGTAACAACCTCTATGAAGTTATCAAGCTAACTAGGTTTCCCCATCTCTTCTTACTCAAGGCATTAGCTACTACAGTAGCTTTTCCTGAGTGTACTAAATGTCTAAGTTGTAGTCTTCGATCAGCTTTAACCAATGCCTTTCCCTCATATTCAGGTCTCTTTGCATAAAGAAGTACTTAAGGCTCTTATGATCTATGTACACTTTACACATCTCACTGGCCAAGTGGTGTCTCCAAAGTTTTAGTGCATGCACCACAATTGCCAACTTTAGATCATGTATCAGATAATTCTTCTCATATGACTTGAGCTAGCAAGAGGCATATGCAATCACCTTACCATCATACATACGAACATACCCTAATCCTTGTATAGAGGCATCACTATAAATAATGAATTCTTCCCTATTGCAGGGTAAGGTTAGAATAGGAGCCATTACCAACCTATCTTTCAGTAGTTGAAAACTTGCTTCACATCTACTGTCGCATTCAAACTTTACCCATTTTTAAGTCAAGTAGGTTAAATGCATCGCTATTTTTTAAAATCCCTCTACAAACTTTTGGTGATAACCGGCTGGCCCTAGAAAACTTTTGATCTCCGATACTATTGTAGGTCTAGACCACTCAACAACTGCCTTTAGAAGTTACATTTGATGAATTTAACATAGAACCTCTCCTTTCTCAACTTACCCAAAACTATCCTCAAAGGCTCTTCATGTTCTTCTCTACTCTTAGGATAAATTATATCATCTATGAACATCACCACAAACTTATCCAAAAACTCCTTAAGACTCGGTTCATGAGATCCATGAACACTACTACCACATTTGTAAATCCGAAAGGCATCACCAAGAATTCATATAACCTGTACCTAGTTCTAAAAGCTATCTTCTCTACATTTTTTACTCTAACCCCAAGTTGATAAGAACTTTAGTGCAAGTCTACTTTAGAAAAAACTTGTGCACCTAATAGCTAGTCTAAAAGGTCATCAATTCTCGAGAAGGGGTACTTATTCTTAATAGTAACGTGGTTCAAGTCCTAGTAATCGATACACATCCATAAACTCCTCTCTTTCTTATTTACAAACAGTACCGGGTTCCCTAAGGAGACAAGACGGGTCTGATAAAAGCCTTATCCTATAGCTCTTGTAATTGCTTCTTTAGCTCTACTATCTCAGTAGGCGACATCCGATAAGCAATTTTTAAAATGGGTTTTGTTCTCGATACTAGATCAATTCTAAACTCTACCTCCTTATCAGGTGGAATACCAGGTAAATCCTCTAAAAACAAGTCTGGATACTTCTTTATTATTGGCATCCAATCTGACTTCAACTTAACCTTATTTCAATCTGCCACTAAGGTGGTTACAATTGGCCTTTCCCAAAACTCATATGAAACACATCAAGTTGGCCTCTGAACCTTTACTTGATAACTAAAAGGCACTTCTCCTCAGGTTTGGAAGGTTACTACCCTATTATAACTAATCATAATGCTTCGAGAATCAATCCATCCCCAAAGTGATATCAAAATCTAACAACTCCAACACTAACAAATCTACCAGCAAAACTTTTCCCTCAATCTTCAATTTCACATCTCTATAGATACGATTTAAAATCATTTCACTCCCCAATGGCAAATTAACAGCCAAATAAACATCCATAACAGTAATGTGCAAATCACATACAAGCATAGAAGATTCAACCACACACATATAGAATGTACCAGTATCAAAAAGTGTATAAACACTATGGGATAAGACAAAAAGTGTACTTGCCATGGTATATATGTCATAGGTGGTGTCCTCATGCTAAATGGTGAACACTCGGATTGGGGCTCTCTAGCGTAGGCCTGCTTACTAAGGATTTATTGCTCTAGGTATTATCGAAGGTCTCACAACTGATGCCCCTTGGGCTACTTGGCTCCTATACCCCTATTTTTACAATCAGCCAGATAGTATCCTCTCTGACCATACCTGTAGTAGAAACCCTAATATAGTATGGTAGTCTCCTTATAACCTTTACCTAAATGCCCAGTCTTCCCATAAAGGAAACATGCCCCTACTATCCATTTACAAGCCGAAACATCACGAGGCCTAAAACAATGGGTGCACTTCACAATTAGTATAGTAGCTCTGATCTACTCTACTACTGGTAACGCCATAGGTCTGGGCCATACCACTACTGGGTTGTCTCTACCCTCTCTAATTACAATCCCTAAGGCTGGTCTCTTCATCCTCTCTAGCCTTGGCAAGTCATAACTTGGCATAAGCCTCTACCCTAAGGCCACCCTCACCCTACAAGCTAATTGCTCATGCTTCCTCTTCATGAGCCGCTTCTAAATAAACTGTAAGCTAAAAGGCTGCTAACTTCTCCTGTAGCTCAAGCTCTAACCCATGTCTGAATCTGTTAACCCATGACTACTCATCCCTCTTAAAAGCCTTATGTATGAAATGAACCAACTCCCCTCATAAGCTACCACTATGACATTCCCCTACTAAAGTGTCCGATAAGACAACAGCTTCTTATCTCTCACATTAGTAGGGATGAAATGCTGAAAGAATCTGTCCTGAAACCTCTCATAAGTCTAGGCCTCTACATTAGGCTTCGTGCGTAGGACACTATCCCAGCACTTCAATGTGTCTCCCTCAACATAAAGGAAGCATAATCCACCTTTTTTATCATCCGGTACTTCAGCCATGGCAAAAGCCTTCTCTATTTGTCCAATCCATTCTTTAATAGCAATAGCATCATTTAGCTTAAGGTTAAACTCCTTAACCACCTTCGAGAAGTGATCCATACCTTGCTACCTAACCCCTTACCTCTCTTAAAGCCAAGCCTCAACATTAGCCTGGATTATCTGTACATCATGTCCGATCTAATCCTACTGTTGCACCACAACACCCATTAAATTATTCATGGTATTCAATAATTAGGCAGCATCAACTTCCATCAACCTGTACCCTTGCTAATCGTATTGCATAGCACCCTAAACATATGGTAACCTAAATCCTCTCTGAGCACCCTGACCTCCCTGCACATTCTGACTACCCTTAACATCTTTCTCATCAATTAGGTAATCCAAAGGTTGTGAAGAATTGCAACATGCTCTCTAAAGCAACATTCTAAAGGAAAGAAGTTAGAAACAAACAATTGATAGAAAGTTAGACAATGGATATATAAGGAAATATAGTAGATAACAAAATAAATAGAAAGCATTGAAAGTAGTAAAGAAAACTCAAGATTAATACTGAAAGACTTATCAATCCCAACTTCAAATTCAAGCCTAACCCTTAGCTACCCGTGCCTCACCACCTATAAGTTATAATCTTAGTTCTCTAAAGATCTTTAACCTAAGCTTTAGTACCACTAAAAGATGTAATGTTTCAAAACCCAGGAAGTCATATCCCTACCACATGTCAACCTTAGAGGCCAACACGCTAAGTCGTCTAGAAACTTATAATTTAACTAACAACCATATTATTAAATTATTTGTTTCAATACATAAACAATGATATGTCACACTAACAATGAGTGACATACTCAATGAGGCCACTCCATCCACTAAGTACATAAATGATGTGCTTAGGAGCTCAGTAATCACTAGGACTTACCATGAGAGATGGGAACCAAATGGGTCCTTTGTGATATCGAAGAAAATAGAATGGAGCTATCAGCAAAATGAAATGTAGTAACTTACATGAAGCTGCTCGAAGGATATGACTCACTAATGAACACGACTTGACTTGAAACTTCGTTTAATGTAATGTATAAGCTAATGTTAAGGTCCAACTGCCACTAATCTTGAGCTACTTGGCAAGATTAGATAAGAGTGTAGGAAAAAGTGCTCGAAGAGGAATATCTCACAAGAACAAGTATATTTAATATCTAAAAGGGATGTCATCCTTCGACTATAGTGAAAAGGGATTATTTATAGTCAGTCCTTAGGGCAACATTACAAATCAAGAAAATTACAAAAAGAAAAAGAATAAAGAGAAAGGGATTCCTAGTATGTACATTAGGGGTCAATAGGACAAACGATGAAAAGAAATAATGGTACAATATCAGAAAAGTAATGAATAGGTGGCAACTTGTCAATGGGTCTGTACAAGGAAATCCTTGGGCGCAGCAACCGAGTTGGGTTCATGTTACAACAATTGTAGATAGCAGTATTAGAAGTTGCTAAGACAAATGAAGCGTACCACTATGCAGTGGTAGGAGGAGGAGGAGGCCAAAAAAGGAACTGAAGTATAGGGGCCTCGGCCTCAACACATGGGGGTTCGGGTAGTTGGAGCAGGGCTTAATGAGTGTAGTCCTCAACTTCAATACTCAACAATTCAGCCTTAGTAAATGAGGTTTCAACATTAGTGTAAGTAATAGAACAGAGGAAGGTGTAGCCGAACTAAGCTCTTAAGGAGTTTGACCACCGTTCTTTTATGTACTGTATAGTGTCCTTAGCAAGCTAATGAGAGATAATCCATCTAGCGAAAGACTGAAAGCCTCGGAGGTATGCATGAGTAAGAGAGCTAGAGGTTGACAGTCCATTAATAAAGGTTTTGAATAATCTTCATAATTACAACTAATGAAGCTCATAGCTTAACACTTGATACAACAATAACAAATACTAGGGAGTCATAGTCACTTTAAGCAAATAATATAAAATACCAAGGGAGTCACAAGCTACTCTACCTAAAGGTTCAATAAGTAACATCAAATAACAAAACTAAAAATAACCAGAATCAAATTCCCAACTCCACATGATCAATGCCTGTCCACTATAAGTAACTCGGCCCATCATCAAAGTAGTAATAATTCTCATCTTCATTATAATAATAATAATAATTCTAAATGGCATCATCATAGTAATATTCAGTAGTATCCTCATAACATGTACCTGCAGCTAAAAAACAAAATCCTTGAAGGATAAGCTATGCCCAATATGGAATAATATAAGCATATGCGCATGATCAAGCAGTTAACAACACACATGCATAAATAAGCAACATTTAATATGCAACACTAATCGGTTTTTATCTTTATTAATAAGGTCCATCAATCAACACAGTCTTGATGTCCCAAGACTTGGGTAACTCATGACCCCTACACAAAAAAATATATAAATACTATATAAGTATTGGTATTAGATTCTCCCCAACAACTAAGTAATCAATCATTAACCTAAATCTAATAGGGTCCTTTCAATGTTGGACTCCAATTAGGACAACATCATGCAAAGATCGCCACATGCCTTACCAACAATACTAAACCCAACCGGTGGGTGGTTGAAGCCAAACACCAGCAACATGTAATTAATGTTCACGTTCGATTAAGTTCAATTTAAAGTTCTAGCCTAGTACACACAGCAAAACAACCATGTATCTCGTATCTAGAGCTCTTATTTTGATGAAATCCGATACCACACAACTCCTTACACCTGTTCAAAACTATAAATGCTAAGTTTAGAATTTATTAAATTCTTTGCAATTCAACCCAACACTTTTTTCCCTTTAACTCAACCTTTTGCCTCATCCTTTAAGCTTCCAAACCACTCTCTACATGTCTTTCTATATCCTCTTATTTACTTTCCGATATCTCATAATATATAGACATGTTCCTAAATACACATCCGATTTACATGTATAATTATACACATGCATAGTATATACACTATCACCAAGCCATTTCATATATATAATTAAAATATATGTGTTTATATATATGTTTATATATGCATATACATAACAAACCAACAATTTCACACATACTTATGGCAACAGAAAACATACACACATCAGCACTTACGTACACATACAGACCATATACATTATACGCATATATATTAAATACATATGTACATCCTATTATGTTATATGTTATAATACACATATATTATATTGAATCTACACATATATTGTTCTATATTATATATTTATTATATACATAACATTCACAACATATACGTGTATGTATACAACATCCTCATCATTCCTCCACTCATCCCTTTCTCTCAATCTCCCCCTCTCTCTATCTCTTACTCTCTCTTGCCGCAACCCCCCCCCCACCCCCGGGGGTCCTATACATCACATTCTCTCTATCTCTCATCTCCTTCTTTCTCTCTTTTTCCCTTTACACACACACATACATACAACGTTACTCTCGAATCACATACACATGGTACATACACAACCACACACATCATTGACACCAATGCACACACACATATTGACACCTATCATCCAAAACAAACACACTTACGTATACAACAAACACAAATACCATGCAATTAAATACACACATACGCATGAACCAAATTCATACACACCTCACCACCCATTGTTTGGACACATACAAAAATTCACCACATTCATTATACATACCATCGTGCTTACACACATGCATACGTATAACACCGATAATCAATACTTCCATAATCCAATCACATAGAATTCACCACCACTACACCAACAATTACAACCCTTTCTCCCAAAACTACCAAAAAAAAAAACCTAAAAGATATAAATTGACAAAGTAAAACAAAGATAAAATGAAGACTTGAAAACAAGAGAAAGATTACTTCTTGCTAAATTTTTCCTTCAATAATGCAAATCTTATTTAAGGTTTTAGGGTTGGGTTGAGAATTCTAATTTTCTTAGAAAAACTATTGATTACGGTTTAAAATACACAATTTTTCCTAATTTTAAAACCTGCTCTTATGCATAAATTTAGGGAATATTGATAAATTTTACGTAAAAATGGAGTTTATGCACAAAATGGACCAACATTAGTAAAGTTGATAAAAACATATGAAGAAGATTAAGTTTTGACTGAATTTCACTAAATTTATTCCAAACGTTTAGGTGCATAGGGTTACTATGGTCTCGATAGCCTCACTGTTCGATCAAGAGGCTAAGGAATATGAGAGTTTAGCCTACCGATTAATCGGTAATCGATCGGTATGCCATAGCGTATTTGGGGTATACTAGCCTAATCACCAATCAAATGCCAAGAGAGGATAGGAGCAAGCACAGAATGGTCAAGAAGGATTCTCTTCTATCGATCAATCCATAATGAAAACCCTAGGTTTTGTAGGAAAGAAACTTAGCATTTGAGGATGTTACACTTACTAGTCAATCAATAGCTATCGATAGGTGTTACTACTAATAGATCAATAGATCACTACTATAAAAAGTTGCATTTTGCAACTTGTGAAAAGGACACCACATTCCATATTTTTCTACCCATTTTTTCCTTAGCTTAGGGTTTCGTAGTTTAGGATAACTTTAGGTTAGATCTAGTTATTTTTTTATGGATTTCTACTCAAGAATATCAAAGAAACATCATTCAAGCTTGGATTAGAGCTAGGAATCACTCTTTGTCTTGATGTTTTTCTCTCCTCTATTAATTTCCTTCATTTAGGATGTTGTTCATACTTGATATTCCTATTGTAAATCTATTGAGGATTATCTTTTGGTTTATCATGTATTGTTTATGGGTTGTTATTTCTTAGTTAAAGAGCAAGTGTCTCATGTATTAAGAATGCTTGTAGATTAGGATTGTGTGCTAAAACATTGATGCCAATCATTCCTTTGACTCGTTAATATGGATTAGGACTTGACACATTCTAATTCGATTCAGGTTAATATTATTAACGATTAACAACTTAGTTGCAATTCATATTAGTGAAATAGCACAACTAATTTCCATTTGGTAATTCGAGTGATTAATTTATAAACATATTCATTTCAAGAGTTAAAATCCTATGTTCAGCGTAAATATATTAATTCATAGTTATAATTATATAAACACCAAGACTTAATTGCCTTGCCTAGATTAAAGTAGCAAGTCACGTCTGGTACTTAACTCTAATCCTTCTCCCTATAATTATGACCTTAACTCACTTTCTATACTACAAATGTAACCCAATGCACTTACTAGTTAAAACTCACTTAAAATTTATGTTATAAGAAAGTGTACATTTTGGGTTTAATTTTTTAAGTGTTAAAAAGCAAGTCAAGTTTTTGGTGTTGTTGCCAAGGAGAAGCAAGTCGACCTAATGTTAGATAGGCTTACGACTCTGAGACTAGGTTTTAATTCCTAATTTTAGTTAGTAGAATTGTTTAGTGTAGTTCTTACTTATTTTGGGCTGTTTAGTTAGTAAACTTTGAATCTTTGATTGTGTTCTTGCAAGTTTGGCCTATTATTGAGTTGTTGAATTGATAAAGTTTCAAACTTTCTTGTTGGGATTGATTGTTTTGTGCTGGAATTATCCCCAGCCAATTTGATATTGACTTAGGATAATGCTGGATATATTGCTTTATTTGTAAGTTGTAGTTTAAAGGATCGATCAAAATTAAAGGAGTAGATACTAAGAATTTTGTGTTGGGATACCAAGTTTTGGGATTGATTTTTTGAGTTGATGAGTAGCATGGGTGATAGAATGGAGCAGTCTTTTCCTTACTATTGTACTGATGAACTAAGATGGGAAATACACTCATTTACTTAGTACGATGGTGAATCATTAGGTGAGACATAGATGAGATACAAGGATTTAATAGGTAGATGTCCCTATCATGAATCCTTAAATTAAGCATAACTAGGAGTATTCTTTAGTAGATTAAGAGACCATGATAAGATGATGTTACTATTTGCTACTGGAGGGCCATTAATGAGCATGCTAGTGGAAATGGCGTTTTCAATAATTGAGGATTTAGCTAAAAGCTTAATAATGACCCTTAAGTATCTCATTCGATAGTATGGTCGAGTTATGGTAAACCATGTGAGAGAAATGAATGTTGAGAAAATAACCAAGAATGAAGTCCAAATGACTATAATAGAGAGTAATGTAACTAATAAGATGAGCTAATAAGTCAACAAGATACTGCAAGCTCGTTTGCAACTTTGATAACCCCAAGTTATGATAAAGAGGAAAGAATGGAAGAGTTATTGAATTGGTTAGAGTAGAAGTGGGTTGAAAGGTTTGAAAAGCAAGAATTCATCATCCATAAACTAGAGACTCAGTTAGCACTATTGACTAAACACTTGACTAGTATGGAAGGAAGTGGAAAGTCAGGTGATACCAAAGAAGATCCCTAATGTATGAAAGAAGAAGAAGCTTCCCCAGTTATAAGGAGTCCAGTTGACTTGAAAATAGATAAGGACACATTATAGGCAATCGAGGAAGAAGTTCAAATAGATGAACATGTAGTAAAGAGTTATGAACAGTAGGCACTTAAACAAGTCTGGACTACCGATAAAGAGGATGAGGTTACTTTTAAGAATAAAAAAGGAGTTAGGACTAAGAATGAGTCTCTAAGGGAAGAAGATGTAGTGAATGTATCTGAGGATATTGAGGTTGATGGTAATTATCCGGTGGTAAGTGAGGTATTGACAAGAGAAGAAAAACCTACCTAAGAAGCCACAATTGAGAGACTTGTCCATTTGACCTTAGAGGGGTTCGAGAGGTTGGAAAGGAAGATTTTTGATGTTGTAAGTACCTTAAAACCCATTTAGCAAGTAAAGAAAGTAAATATAAGGTCAAAAAAGAAGGTTAAGGTGAAGGATACTCTAGCTTTAGCATTAAGTAAAGAGGAGGAAGTGGTATAATAGGAGTACACTCCTATAGATGTTAAGCCTAATATCAAGCCTTGTGTACCACAAATACCTTTCCTAGGACCATTGAAGAAGAGTAAGGAGGATGAACACTTTGAGTAGTTCCTCGCGATGTTCAAGAAGCTAGAGGTAAAATCCCATTAATTGAGCTTTTGAAGTAAACACCTCACTATCTAAAGTTTTTAATAGAAGTTTTGATCAAGAAGAGAAGAATGGATGAGCGAGAGACAGTCATGTTAGCTCAAACATGTACAGAAGTTGTAAGAAATATCCTTCCTCACAAATTAAACAATCAAAGGAAGTTTATATTAGACTGCACTATAGGTGATAAGCTTTTCAGGAATACATTTTGTGATATAAATATTAGAGTTAATATAATTTCTCTATTTATGGTTGATGAGCAAGGGTTAGGGAAGGAACTAAAGAAGTTTGAGCTACCCATACAATTAGATGACTACTCTATTATAAGACCTAAAGGAATGATTGAAATGTGCTAGTAAAGATAGATAAGCTAGTGTTACCTATAGATTTGTAGTAGTTGATATGGCTAATGATTCAAGAACTTCAATCATCCTTAGGCATCCATTCATGGCCACCGTTAGGGCTATCATTGACACCAAAATCAATAAAGTAGTCTTGAGAATTGGAGATAGTAGACAAACTATAAATTTTTTGAAGAGATGAAGAAGAGACCAACCTTAAGCTATAAAGTCAAATACATCAATGAATGCTCCAATTGGAGAGGAGATGAATTCTAGAAAAGTTAAGCAACCGAATAGGAAAAAGGAAAAATAGGGTTAATGAAAGGAAATCCCAACAATTCGATCTACCTTGAGAAGTTGGAAGAGCCAAGCTGATGACTATAAAACAAGCACTTAACAAGAGGCAACTAACCTTAGTTTACTTTCATGTTTGCTTTATCTTGTTTACGTTTAAATTTTCAAATCAAGAGCTATTTCTAGTTTATGCTTTCTTTGCTTGTATTGGTGTAATGCACATAAACAAAGGAAAGAGGGAACCACTACAAAAGAATCCTGTTCCTCAAAAGAATCAAGAAGGGAATCGAGGACTCAAAACACACCAACAAACTAAGGGAGCTTTGCTCTAACCCTACCTCTTTTACTTTTCAATTATACATGTGCTAAATTGCTGAATATGTTTCTTAAACTTAAAGTTAAGGGTCAGGAAGGTTGTACATGAACTTAGAAGTAGTTATGTGATTCTAGTTGAGTAGTGACTACTTAAATTTATGCATGCAAAATTTCCCATCTATGTACATAGCAAAATGATCTTTATCTGAACCTAGATCAATTTTCCTTTAAACTCAAAGTTTTACACTTGAAGTATGTCATTATTTTTATAAAGTTTGTATGAATGAAAGTTGGAAGAAGTGATTATGGCTTATTTCTTTGAATGCATTCCCTTATAAAATGGTCACAAACACTTTTCAAGACTTTGTAATCAATTTATAGCATCTTTTCTTGTTTTGTTATGCTTGGTTTAGGCATGGTCTAGAGAAATGTTTTGACTTTGTAACAAGTTTTTATGTTTTCGAAAGTTGACCTCTTTATATACGCCATTCTTTTAAGGAATTGAGTAGTTTATTAATGTCTCGTAAACCAAAGTGGGTACTAGATTTTACCCAAATAGTCCTTGATAATTTATGAATGAAAGGCTAAAAAATAAATGAAAAGTAGAAGAAAAAGAAAATGACGAGACTCAATTGAAAGCCATTACAAAAAGTACCTACCCATTACAGAAAGAAAGAAAAATGAATGACAGAAAGCAATTATTAAGAGAGAGAGAAAAGGATAGAAAAAGTTGAAAAAGTGAAAATTCAAAAAGGAAATAACAAGTAAGGAATGAAATTTATCCTAAAGTCGAGGGGGCGAAGTAAGGTATAGATCAGTAGGCACTCTTTTTATAGGGCATTGGCATACTCAAGAGCATGATAAGGAAAAAAGCATATATATAGGCCAGCTAATTAAACACCGTAACCTCTCATTTAGTTTAAAATGTTAGACTTGACTCAAAATTTCCTAAACCTAACTTAAATGGGAATGTTAACATTTCTAGGCATCAATTCCTAAGTTAATTATATGGCTTTTTATTTGTATGCATTTGATTGGTCACAAGTGGAAAAAAATCAACATCACTTCTAAAAATTTTTGTGTCAAATTGAATCCATGCAACTTTGTGCTTTCAACGAAATGACATATTTCCATTTATTACTAAGTGTAAAGGAAGTGTGTACTGTCCTCTCATTTTCTATAAATTGATTTTAAGGCTTGCTTGAGGACAAGCAAGGTTCTAAAGTTAAGGGTAGTGATTACTGTTCAAAAAACACAATTTTTTCCAACAATAAAACCCATACTTGTGCATAAATTTAGGAAAAATTGATAAATTTTACATAAAAATGGAGTTTATGCACAAAATGAACCAACCTGAACAAAGTTGATGAAAATATATGAAAAAGATTAAGTTTTGATTGAATTTCCCTAAATTTATTCCATATGTGCAAGTGCACTAGGCTGCCACGTTATTGGTAGCCCTACTATTTGATCAAGAGGCTAAGGAATGTGAGAGTTTACCTTAACGATTGATCAGTAGCTACCAATCGGTGTACCCTAGAGTGTTAGGGGTAAACCAGCCTAACCACCGATTAAATGCCAAGAGAAGACGGGAGTAAGCATAAAATGGTCAAGAAAGATTCTTTCCTATTGATCAATCGATGTTCCTTCTACAAACCTAAGTTCTATAAGAAATGAACGCAAAGTTTGAAGATTTTATACCTACCAATCAATCGATAGGTCACTACTATAAAAAGCTGCATTTTGCAACTCACGAAAAAGATGCCACACTCCACATTTTTTTACCCTTTTTTTTCCTTAGCTTAGGTTTTCGTGGTTTAGGATAACTTTACATTAGATTTAGTTTTTCTTTATGGATTTCAACTCAGAAATATCAAAGAAACATCATTCAAGCTTGGATTAGAGCTAAGAATCACTCTTTGTCTTGATTTTTTCACTCCTTTACCGATTTCCTTCATTTTGGATGTTGTTTATACTTGATATTCCTGTTGTATTTCATGAGATTATGAACCTATTGAGGATTATCTTTTGGTTTATTGTGTTGTTTTCATGTATTGTTCATGGGTTGTTAGTTCTTAATTAAAGAGCAAGTGTTTCATGTATTAAGAATGCTTGAAGATTAGGATTTTACGCTAAAACATTGATTCTAATTGTTCCTTTAACTAGCTAATACACATTAGGACTTGTGATCGCGACTCAAAATGCACAAAAGAGTGTTAAAAATGCATGAAAGAGTGTTGTTTTTTAATGAATTTAATACATTTTATATCCTATATGCAAGTATACGAGGCTCTTATGGTCTTGTTAACCCCTACAATTCAATCAAGTAGGCCAAAGTAAAGGGCGCTAGTGAATTTAGCCTACTAACCAATCAGTAGCCCGTATACCTTGAAGCATCAAGGATACAACGACTTATTGAGCAATCGATCGTAGGAGAGGTTGGTGTCATGAACAAAACATGTAGGGATAGATTCAACCATACTGATCGATCAGTAGCTCCCATACTGATTGATTAGTAGAAGAAATTAGGGTTATGGTTTTTCAATTAAAACCTTAATCCTCCTAAATGCCACTTGTCATTAAACACAGAGATGACCTGGAGCTAATACATGTCTACCAATCAATCGGTAGCCAAATTCTATAAATGGTCACATTTGCAACTAGAAATGCGAGCCGTAATTAGGATTTTAACATTGTTAGGTTTAGTTTTGCGAGATCATTGTTTGTTTTCTTGTTTTAGTAACTTTTTTATGATATTGGATGCATGTTTTTATGATTTTAATGCACATTTAAGCTTATTTATTAAGTATTTGCCCGATTTTATTCATTGAATCTCTTGTTAAGTTGTTATCCTCTTATTTACATACTCATCTATGGAGTTGTTACTATTTCTCTATCTTTTCTAGTTGCCATTGTTCTTGACATAAGTAGCTAAGTTAGTTTTAGTAGGTTTGTGAATATGTGGATGTTGTAAATGGTGTAACCTTATAGTTATGATATGGGTATGTGTGTTTAATTGGGATTTTGATGATTGATATTGCATTTAGGCTCTTTGAGGTGCTTTTTAATGAAATTTTCAATGGGTTTCCTTATGATTATGAGACAGAGAGGATATTAGTCATAGGAAATGCCCTTAAGAGTTTATGGGGTTACATGATTATGAGACCAAAAGGAGATTATTTGTGTAATTCCTAAATTAAGTCATTCGGTTGGTGGAATATCGATAATGGGTTCTTATCCTTATGAGACTAAGAGGAGATTAGGTGTTCCCCATTGAATTCGCGGTGCATTATGCAGTCTTAGTGAGTTATGACAAGTTATGAGACTGAGAGGATATTGACCCCCTAATTCCTAAGACTAGATTACTTAACTTGTGATAGAAATCAAGTAATTTAGTTAACTGTATAGAGAAATGAGACCGAGAGGAGATTTTCCTCTACATAATTAAGTAAGGTGCCTACCCAGGATTGAACTCAAGTGATTTCTATCAAAACCCAATTAAGAACCATCTCTAATATCTTAACAGCATACCTTCACTGCCACTTCAAAAACATGTCACAAGCCCATGTCTTTAGAATTTGTGTTAGTTGTTAAATGTCATTCTTGTTTAGTTGCAATTATCTTCAATTCAACACTTTTTATTCAATTTGCTTATATTAAAGTAGCAGGATAGAATCTGGTACTTAACCAGACCCTTTTCCTTGAGGAAATGACCCAGTGAATACTTATCGGTTTTATTACTGTAGACAATCCAGCATATTGGTTAGTTAAGAGATTGACAGTGTTTTGAAAATTTCCATTAAAAGTTTTCTTTAAATCTATCGATTTTTATTCAGTATTCATGTCGTTTCATTGACTTGACACATTCTAATTCCATTAGGGTTTATATTATAAATCGGTTAACAACTCAGTTGCAATTCATATCAGTGAATATCACAACTAGATCACTATATGGTAATTCAAGTGATTGGTTTACAATCATATTCATTTCAAGAGTTGAAATCCCATGTTTAGTACAAATATCTTAATTCATAGTTGTAATTACATAAAATCAAAACTTAATTGCCTCTTATAGATTAAAGTAGCAAGTCACCTCTAATACTTACCTCTAATACTTAGCTCTAATCCTTCTCCCTGTGAATATAACCTTAGCTCACTTTCAAACATGGCTTAGTGCACTTACTAGTTAAAATTGGCTTAAAATCTATGTTTTAAGGAAGTATACATTTTGGGTTTAATTTTTCAAGTGTTAAAAAGCGAGTCAAGTGTCATAATATTTTTGTTGAGGAGAAGATATGGTACTGTAAGATACATTTGTTCGATATAGGGTTAGTAGGAAGTTTAAATCTTTCTCAGATAATATTAACTCTGCTATCCCTAGTCAATTACAAGTTCTACCATATCTCCAAGTCTTTATTATATTATTCTATTCCTTCCCTTATATTTCTAAAATTATTATTATTAGCAAGAAACCAAGGACTACTTAACATCCAGATTCCAAAAAAAATTGATTTATATGAAGTTGATTCGATATTTGGCATTAAGGTGTTGAAACATGGTAAGAGATTAGCTTTAAATCAATCTTATTATATTAAAAAAATCCTAGATAAGTTTAAACTTCGAAGCATAAGGAATGTAATATTTCTTATGATCTACTATGGAAAATTAATAGGAAATTGATATAAATTTTTTATGTAGTTATAATATACTAGTACAATAGGTAATTAGATGTATGTCTTTACATTGCACTAAACTTGATGTAGCATTTGTTATGCACAAGTTGTAGATGTATGTAAGCCTAATACATATCAACAAACCAAAGCCTTTTTTTTCTTTTTATCTTTTTTTTTTTTTTGCCAAAAATAACTAAAGCTTTGCTGGATGATTATTTGAGTGAAAGTTGGATAGACTCATATGAGTGATCATAATTCTACATCATGTTGGATACCATGGGTTTTAGAGTTACTGGTTGGAAAAGAAGAAAAATGAATAAGAAACTTGTTACTAGAAGTTACATTATGGTCTCAACATATGACAATTGTTTCAATGCTTTATGATAGTCAATTTAACATGTCTTGCACATATAAATATATAATGTGAAATTTAGATACATTAGGCGAAGACATATGAGTATGCAAAATAATTGATTAAGAATAGAGTTATGGCATATAATTTTTGTAAGGACCAAAAATAGTTTAGTAGGATTTGTTGGTAAAGACGCTGTCAAGATTCTTAGATAAGAATACATTTGCTAAAATGGGTCTGGCCTGTTGATTAGTGGAAGTAACCATCCCTTCTTATCCTAGCAAATCACTAATTTACAAGTTCAAAGTAAATAACCATGAGTTTATTATTAAGTAATGAAGAGCATTGATGTTTCATATTGAATGTATGGATATGTGTCAAATTGGTTCCATACATGTGAGTGTAAAAGTTACATTACTTATGATGGGTGTTTCTCTTGTAAATATATATGAAACTAACATAAGCATAAATCCAGATAAGTACTTATAGTGAAACCTACCTAATTGGTTTGAGTACTGACAATGTGTGTTGTTTTTTAGGTTGCAAGATGAAACGAATAGATTTAAGCATCTAGCCACTAAAGACCATGTTGCAACATTGAATTTTACACTAAAAAGTGGTTCAAAATTTAAGGATACCTCTCATTATACATTTGAAAATTTAGTATAGGTATATCACATAATTAGTAATTTAGTGGGAGAGTTGTATAAACTATCAACTATGTATTTGGATTATATAATTAAGTACTTGAACGAATTCTAAAAGTACTAAGACCTTACGGCTCGTTCACTAGGGGGGAATAGCTATTCTACTCCCCTTTCATTCCTCATGAATTCTTATTATAGTGTTCACTTTATTTTTGAACCCATAATAGGAATTTCATGAGTAATTCTAATTCCATATTTTGCTAAATTGGGATTCTTAAATTGAACTCCCAATTTAGCAACCAAAGACTACTACTACTTTATGTTCTCCAATATAACCCTACCATACACTACCACCACCCAAGCATCAATATACCCTTATCACCACCGCACCGACTCACTTAACCCCACTACCACACCAAACTCCAGTGACCTAAGATCTGTAAATCACATCACCAAACTTCAACGATCCAAGATTTGTAAGCCAAATCACTAAACTCTGACACCATTGTCATCATCTCCATAACCATATCCTAGTGAATAAGGATTTGAGAAAGTAGAGGAAAGTAATAGAGTTAAGGTTAGGGAACTGTCAGTAAATGTAAAATGCAACAAATTATAAAAAGAAATATAAATAAATAAATAACATTTTCTTTAAGAGCATAAGTGGTATTAGTTAAAAACGAAGGGGACATTTTTAGGCATACAAAATTCCTACAACCCTAAGTATAAATTGCTGAGTAATGCTCATTAGAAACCCTTTCTCGCATTTGCTACACGTATGCAACCATTATGGATTAAGGTTTCTGCACAACACTAAAAGTAAAAGAGGAATTCATCATGTTTCAATAGAATGTAAATAGAAAAGGATTAAGGTAAGTTGTAGGATCTTTTTTCTACTAAGTTTTTTTTTATCAAAAATCAATAAAAATTCATTTTTCTCCATAAGGTAGTGGGTAAAACGAATTTAGGGTGTTTTTTTGAACGTTTTATGGTAAGTTCTTGGTAATGGAAGCATGGATTTCAAATCCTAACAGTAAGTATCTAATGACTATGCTTTGAATGCTTGGTTTCAATAAAAGTGTGAATGAGATTTAGAGTGTTGATTTGAGATTCCAGTGTAGACTAATGCTTGGTCGGTGTTTTAAGAGGTGTAGATTGAGTTATTGATGGGAAAACATTCCAAGAGTGGTGTTTTTCAAGTTTCAAAGGAAGGGGGTCGAAGGTTAGGGGGTAAAATGTCGTTGCAAACTGCAACTAGCGTCAAATGCCACCCCCACTAGCGTCCAAATGCCAAGGAGATGACACTCCTAAAATCTTGGCATCTGGATGATACGCAAAGTAGCATCCAGACGTTAAGTCCCCTATTGCGTGCAGCAGCATTTTTCTTGATTCCTTGATGTTTTCTAAGCGTGTCTTTTCATTCTTAATCCATTCTAAAGCCTCTCTAAACTTGAATCACCACCTAAAAGACTTTACAAACCAATCTAACATCATAATGATCTTAAATTCCTTAAGTAGCACAAGTTGCAAGCGTGAAAGGGTTATGTTGTTGAGTTGAAAGGGCGATGTTAAATGAGTTTAGAAACTAAGTAAGGTATTTTATTCTTATGTGAACAAGTTATGGGCAAACATTTCAAAATCTAAGCAAATCGTTCAGTCAGGTATGGAGTATCGTATGCTATTTGTATTTGTAGGACTAACACTTATTAAATGGCCTTAATGGCTAGTTGGCCTAAATAAAGTGTATTGCGTGCGCTTGGCTAGGCCCAAGAGGCTGGGAGGACCTCTGACCTTGAAGTAGCACCCCAATGATCTTAGTGCGATGTTATCCTAATTGGAATCTCACGTTAAAATAATCTAGGTAGTTCTAAGTGTCCCTTGGTTTCTAAGGTATTGGGGAAGACCTAATAGCATACTTATATGTATTTATATATATATATATATTTATGTGTAGGAGTCATGAGATATTCCAAGCTTTAGGACATTGAAACTGTATTGCTTGACTAATCTAATAAAAGATAAGAAAATATTGTTGTTGCATTTGGTGATGTTGAATTGGTTAATGTGTGTGCTTGTGCATTTATTGTATGATCATGCGTGCATGCTTGTTTCCCTTATACTAGGCTTTGCTTACCCCTCAAAGATCATTATTTTTAGGTACAAGAACAAGTTATGGAGAGTATGAGGATTATTATGGTGATTTTGACTACTATGAAGATGCAGTTGGTTATTATGACTATCACTATGATGATGGAAACAATTCCTTGTAATTTCGAGTAGTTTATGGTTTTGGTTGAAACATGCCATCAAACTTATTGTTGTTTAGTTATATTTTGTAATTTAGGTCATGAGAAGTCATCTGAGGCTTCTCTTATCAAAGTTTTTAGTTTCATGTTATTGTTGAATATGGTGAGTAGGAGACCTTTGAAATATGTTATCTTGTTTCCATGAGTTAGAAGTTATTGAATTAAGATTTGAATTTTATTTTCTTTAAATAAGAATGTTTGATAGTTTGATCCTTTAGAAACTATTTGTAGACTTTAGATGTTAGAGACATCCTTGCAATGTTGAATTGAAGTTATTACATGTTTTTTATGATTAATACTATGCAGTAAATTTAGCAGGTTGATTTAAGAATACTTAATGTGTCGGTAAACTATAGGGATAGATAGAAAGCTATAGTTTTCTAGATTCTAAGGTGTTATAGTAAAGCTTCAAGTATGTTTCAGATCTATTGATAGTTGAGCAAAATAGGTAGTCGACACTAAAGAAGATGGAGTTCTCTAGTGAAGTTTAGGTCCCCATTGAAGATCTTACGAATCCCATAAATAAGTTATGCATATTCCTAATTTCATTTCATTTTCTTTCATTTCTCATAGTTGTATTGCTATGCGAAATGGTTTCTATCATTTTCATCTCCATAGAAGTAGTTTATGTCATTTTCTTTTCGATCAATTTCCAATGAAATGATTTTTGTCATTTTCATTTTCATAAAAGTGAATTTTGTCATTTTCTTTCATTTCCATGAAAGTGGTCTCAATGGATGTTAACACTATGTTGTCTGGTTTGAGCATATGAAGAAAAATCAATGGAAGGTTGATGGAATGAGGAGTTTGTACAAAGGGGAGAGATAGACGAAGGTAAAAGATTAAGGTAGTTTAGTCATTGTACTTATAATAAGGATTGTGGGCTTATTCAATTCCTTGTGAATTGGGATTTCATTATGCTTTTATTCCATTCAGTAAAGTGAATGGGTCATAGGTGTTTGATAAAAATCAAACATTAAGCTAATAAATCAACCTAATAAAAGGTTGTTCAAATCTCATACATGGACAAGGCTTTTATGGCTTAGTGGCATAAACATTGGTTTCCCTAGGAGATGGAACGGGTTTGAATCCCCCCTCCTCTTGTAATATGTAATAGTTGGTAAAAAAAAAACTCATACATAAGATTTAAATGAAAAGAGTGCTAAAAGTGTAGGTAAGCACTCTTTGGTAAGATCTGAACAAAGTGTATTTCATGTTTTTCATATCCTATGAACGATTGAATTCTTCTTTTCATATCTAGTGAACTAAGACTACGTCCATTATCACTCTGTAATGAAGTGCTTGCAAGGAACTAAAACGAATTTGTTGAAGATACTTTATTTAGATAAAATATATCATATTCAATCTAATCGTTTTCTAGAAAACTTCATCCTTCTCATAATTTGCCGCTTTTGAATATATCAATGTATCATTTCAGACCACACAGATATTATTTATCATAATTAGAAGTCCTAAATTAAATTTAATGGCTAAAAACTATTTTAAAGGATAAGTTCCTTGAATTATGTCCCTTAAAAGAGGAACAGTTCATTGTATTGCTTGCAAACAAGTTAAAAACTATGAGTTTAACGAAGAACAAGGTATAGATCTTAAGGTGTTTAAGTGCTTAATCTTTGAGACAGGGTTTCAGTAAAGTAACAACATTAATAGGGGTTTTCCTCCTATACAAATGAAGATGTGAATAGGATATTTATAGGAAATGATAGTTGATCACATCCATCAAATCATGATGGTGATCAATGGTTAAGATTAAAGCCTTTCATTAATGAATCTTAAGTAGGCTATTTTCATGAGTTTGAGCCCAGATAAAGACTTTATTTATTATTTTAATATGAGCCAAACCAAGAAAGGTTGGATCAGATGGACCAATCTAATAGGCCCTACTCCAAGTCCACCATGCCAAATCTCCCTTAATCATATAGTAATTTATGGGCTTAGCTCATCAGGCCCTGTTACCTTATCCTGAGGAGTCAAATCCATTTAATATTTAATCAATGAGCTTGAAGCCTAATATTAAATTTGGCCCTCTACATTTTGCCCCCTGACTGAAGTCCTTTAAACAAAGCCAAAAGGGTTTGGGCATTGAATGAGTCTTTTAGATGACTGAGGCGCGTGCATGTTATTAAATAGTTACGTCACTGCCAAATTCATTTGAGAGTTATCTTAGTATGTAAGTTTGCAGCAACTCTTAACCGTGTGTCAAGCCTTAGCTGGGTTATATTGTATGTTGCCCCCAAGGCATCATCCTAAATTAAATCTCCTTTAAGCTGTCTTTTCTTGAGCTGATTTGTCTCTTCAATTCGATCTATATGAGTTATTAATTCCATCAGGCTATATCTTATGCACTAAATTCACATTAGCAATCTCATTAGGGCTAACTTCCACGCATTAATATTGCCTTAATCTTCTTTGAATAGAGGAAAATTCTTCTTATAGAGCTTTTCATATGCACACAATTGTTGAATGCCCCAAATTATGATCACACGACCCAAATTGAGATCATATGACCCAAATTGCGGTCACACAACCTAAATTGCAACTGGGTAAAAAATGAAGGTTTGTGGTGGGAGTGGAAAACGAGGGCCAATAGGCTTGAGTGGCCTTTGCTTGAAGCTACACTACTAACCTTATGCACAAGGAAGTAATGCGTCATTTCTGTATGGAAAATACTAGTACGAGATAATGTTTCTCGCAAGTCGAGTAATTGACCTCACTCCCTTGAAGATTTAGCTCAAATTGTATGTAGGTCGCTCTTGACCATCCACTTCTTGTGCAATTAAAGCTCCAATGGACCTGTCAATACAAGTAAGATACAAAATCATTGGCAATTCTTTGATAGGCATGTTCATGGTCTGAGGGGAGATCAAGATCACCTTGATCTTTTGAATTGCCTCCTTCTAGACCTGTTCCCATTCATATGAAATTCCTTTTTTTAAAAGTTAGTGCAATGGGTATGAAATCTTAGCACGTGCAGGTATAAACGTTTTGATATAAGAAACTTTTCCCATAAAGGTCTTTAGTTCCTTTAAAGCGGCAGGGGATGGCATTGATCTTATAGCTTGCACTTTCGCAAGATCAACATCAACTCATTTTTTATGGATGACAAACCCCAAGAACTTCCCTAAAGACATTCCAAAGACACATTTGAAAGGATTCATGCGAAGCTTGTATAGTCGACATCATTCAAAAACCATTTGTAGATGAATTCTATGATTAGGTTTCCTTTTAGACTTGATGACTATATCATTGACACAATCCTCCATGAAGTCATGCATCATGTCATGGAATATAGCAGACATTTCCCTTTGATAAGTGGCACCCACATTCTTAAGTCTAAATGGCATGACGTTGTAATAAAAGTTTCCGACTAGTATCCAAAAGGCAATACAATCTACGTCTCCTATTGCCATCTTAATTTGATTATAACCACTGAATCCATTCATAAATGAGAATAGGTCATGTCTACGGTTGCGTTATCAAAGTATAGACATTTGGTAAAGGAGAGTCATCTTTAGGACAGGCCTTGTTCAAATCTCGGAGGTCCACACATACTCTTATCTATCCATTCTTCCATCTTATAAGAACAATGTTAGTGAGCCAAGTAGGATGTTGAATGGGCCTTATGAATCCAGCTCATACTAACTTCTCGACCTCTTGCTTGATTTGCACATCAATTTAAGGGCAAAAGACCCTTTGTCCTTGCTTCACAAGTGTAACTCTCAGAGCAATATTCAGTCTATATACTATAAGGCTAGGATTTAATTCTGGCATCACTTTATAGGTCTAGATAAGCGCGTCTCTATATTCTTTCAACAATTTAATAATACGAACTTTTGTTTCTTGTAGAAGGCTTTTGCTTATGAAGATTGGCCACCGTAACTTTCCTAGTCACGCTAGATCTAATTCCTCTATTTCCCCAACCTGTGGCTTCATTTAGTCTTGTAACTGTTATAGGGCAGGCCAAACTACTTGTACTGGTATGAGATCTAAAAAGGAGAAATATACCTCCTCATACCCCTTAAATTGTCATAAGTGGTACACCATTCTTCCGTCTTCTCGAATGAAACTTTCAATTCCCTTATCCTGCTTATTCTTCTTCTTTCCCCCACGACATCTGCGTGTCTACTTTTTCTTTTACTAACCATCTTGAACACCAAAGGACTTAGCTATTGCGGTTTCACCTTCCTCAACAAATTCATCAAAGTAAGCTAATTCAGTAAAGTATGATTCATGTTGCTCAAAAGGATTCTTGATAGCTAGAATGAACACATCCTTCCCTTTCCAATAACCCTTGATACATTGGTACAATGTTGATGGGACCGAGTTATGATCGTGCAGCCACTTCCTATTGATGAGCGGATGGTATTGAACTAACACATTAATCACATGAAAGGTAGTAGTACCATGGATAGGGCTAACCTTAAGATCGATATTAACATACCCAACAAAATCCATAAGGGCATGGCTAAATCCATTTATTGAGATAAGTTGTTTAACTAATCGTCGAATGTTAATTCTAGTAACCTTAAAAGTATTCATTGGCATGATATTTAGCAAAGAACCATTATCAATGAATGTTCTCTTGATCAGGGACCAATTAAGGATACGTACCACATATAAGGGGCGATTGTGATCAGAATTCTTCACACACATGTTTGCATCAATACATAGAATTGCAATTCCATATGCCATGGCCATCTTCTTTACAGGTCGTGCTTCACTACACTCCACGTATTGACTCTCAAAGATTTATATGAGTGCAATTACTGCTGAAAGCCAAGCCTTCTTGTTGAATCCCAAGAGATCAAAGAAATTCCTAAACTTAGCTGGCTTTAACAACATCGGAACAATAGTTGAGTATCCATCGTCTTGAGCTTTAATCGACGTTCCTTTATCTTCATAACTTCCATTAGCTTGGGCATCAATCACTTCAATTATGAAGGGATCATGGGTAATTGTATTGACAGCAGCCCTTCAGTTGTTGTGGGTAGGAAGTAGATCATTTCTAACATCATTGTTATTGATGATCAACTCATTACATGTAACTTAATCATTAAATATCTTCTTTAAAGGGAAACAATCTTTAGTTGTGTAACCAATACTCCGATGAAATCTACAATACTTGGGATCATTCTTTTCTTCATTTATAAGGAGGTACATGACCCTTGAAAGCTTAATATTTCCATCATGGAGCCAAGGGACAAGGATATGTCAAAGATGGCCTAAAGTTAATGAGCTTATATTCTCTTTGTTTCTTTACTCCCTTTGGTGATTCGCACTGAGTTGCATTTATAAACAAAGCGTGCTTGTTAAATCTCCTAATTTCACTTCTTTGTCATGCCATTGAGTTGTTAGTCCTTTACGTGTTCTTAACTAGCGTAGCAAAGGAAGCCAATGAAAGATTCTCAAGGTAAACCGTGTACTCAAGAAACATTCCTTAGATACAAATCTTGACCAACTCCCTCTCATCACAAATGTCTTGTATATCTAGTCAGCGCTCCTTGAAGCACTAGATATAGTCCATGAGATCTTCTTTAGACTTTTGTTGGATCCTTCCCATGTTAGTAAGGGTGACTCTCTCTTTCGTAAAAAAGAACTTCTCCAAGAACATCTTATACATACTATGTTGCGAACCGTAACCAAGAACAGACAAGACCAGTCACTGAATGGGTTCGAGCTTATAGAAAGTTTGAAAAAGGATTAATGAGGAAAGTACGAAAGGGCAAAAACAAAGAATGAAATAGAAAGCAAAACCCATAAACAACTCCAGAGGATATGACGTACCAATTGAACTTCCGAGGACTCATGACTCAATTCGATATAACATACGAATTGGTCCAGTAAGGTTACTTACCACCTAACCTTGCTTAAGGGAAAGGATAAGAGTAATGCCAAGAGTAAACAAACAGTATTTACACAAGAAAGAAAAAAAGTACTCAAAGAGTATATTAAGAATAATCTAATCTCCGTTATAAGTATAAGGGTATTTATACCCACAAGTTAAGGCAACTTTCCTAAAAAGGAAAAGACAAAAACTGCATTTCCTAAGGAAGTAATGTACAAGATATAAAAGGATAAAAATGAATATAAAAGAAAAACAATCATTGGTGTAGTGGATTCTGCACATGATACTGTACACGTGGTGATGATACATTAGCGAGGTCGTTAGAAAATGCAGATGAAAAAGTATAGATAGATGTGCTTATCCAAGCAGAGATAGCCTAGTTAATTTGAACTCTCTCTCTCTCGACTTCTCGGCAAGGAAGATGTCGAGTAATTAGTCAACTTAGCGCTAGAGAGTAATCATCAACTCAGCATATTACTAAAAAATGGGTGATCATACGACGCAGCATTAAGGATGACTAGACAAGGAAGTACTTGGTTTCAGTAGGAGTTGGTTGAAATAAAAGGATTCTTTGTACTAGCCACTCTAGTTCTCAAGGTTAGCTGCGAGTCAAAGGTCCGGTAGCTTGATTCTTATCATTCCCTCCGAGTTGTTTTGGATTTGGGATCAAATCTAAATGTTGTTCGCTCAGTTCTCCGTCAAGGTAATATGGACTGAGGTCAGCAATGTTGAAGGCATTAGAAACCCCACAGTCCTCGGGAAATTCCAACCTGTGGGCATTGTCATTGATTTTCTGAAGGATTCTGAAAGGTCCTTCTACTCTTACAAATAATTTGTTACCACTCTTGTTCGAAAACTGCTCCTTACTGAGGTGTAACCACACCAAGTCTGCTGGCTAAAATCATTTAGTTGTTTTACCCTTAGCTTTTCTCGCGTTCTTTTGGTAACTTAGTTGATGTACTGAGTAACCTTATCATAAATGTACTGAAGGGATTGTACTCTGGCCATTGCATCAGGGTCCTCTTACGCAAGTATTAATATAAGGGCGTGGTAGAGGGGCAATCCATAGACTACCTCGAAGGGAGTCTGCTTAGTAGTATCATGTACTATTTGGTTATAGGTGAACTTGACTACTGGCAAGCAGATGTCCCAATTAGCCAAGTTCTTACCTATTGCAACTCGGAGCAATAACCCCAAAATATGATTAACCACTTCTGTTTGGCCATCAGTTTGGGGGTAACATTAGTTATTGAAGAGTAATTTGGTTCCTAGCTAACGCCACAAGGTTCTCTAAAAATGGCTAGAGAATTTCAAGTCTCTATCGAAGACTCCACTTCTCGGTACGTTGTATATTTACATAATCTCCTGTAAAAAAAAAAAAAAGAAGAAGCAATAGCTGAAGCGTCATTAGTCTTGGTGTAGGGCACGAAGTGTGCCATCTTACTAAACCGATCCACGACGACCATTACAGAATCTTTGCCTCGGGCAGTTCGCAGCTATTTGAGAATAAAGTCCTTGCTCAATTTAGTCTATAGCCTCATTAGAACAAGTAAGGGCATTGCTTTCCCTTGCTTGGCTTAATACTTAGCCTTCTTGCACATAGCACAACCTTTGACAACTCGATATACATCTTTATGTATTCTCGGCCAAAAGAATCGGCCATTTATCAATTCACAAGTCCTCCTTTTCCTAAAATGTCCGGAGAAACCTCGATTGTGGGCTTCCCTGACTAGTAGCTCCCTCAATGAACAAGTCGATACATATAATTTTCCACCTCGAAACAAGTAACCATCCTCCATATGATAATCATCCACTGTCCTCCTGTCGATGCATCATGAAATTATGGGTCCAAAGTGCAAATCCTCGGAATACTATTCTTTGATACTTACAAACCCAAACAGCCTGGTCTACAGTTTTGATAAAAGCGCATTTCTCCTCGAAAGAGCATCTGCAACAATGTTGCTCTTTCCCTACTTATTTATTACAAAATTGAATCCTTCAAAGAATTCAACCTATCTTGCTTGCCGCTTCGACAACTTAGTCTGACTTCGAAGATACCTCAGCGATTCATGGTCAGTATATATAATAAATTCTCTCAACAGTAAATAATGTTGCTATACTTGCATTACTTGAATCAGTACCAAAAGTTTCTTATCATACACAGAATAATTCAATTGAGGTCCTCGGAGCTTCTCACTATAGAAGACAATTGGTTGGCATTCCTGTATTAAGATAACGCCTATCCTGATGCCTGATGTATTGCATTTCAGCTAAAAAAATTTGTCGAAGTAAGGTAATGCTAACACCGGGACGGAGGTCAACCTTTGTTTTATCTCAACAAAACTTCTCTCCTCCCTTTCTCCCAATCGAAAGTCGATGTTCTTCTTTTTTAGCTTGGTAAATGGTATGGTGATGGTGTTGAAATCCCTGATAAACTTTCTGTAAAATAAAGCCAGTCCATAGAAACTTTTCACGTCGACACAAGTAGTAGGAGTCGGCCCATCGACAATTGCTCGGATCTTTTCATCATTGACTTGCAAGCCTTTTCCACTTACTACATAACCCAAGAATACCACTTCCTCCTAGCAAAAGCAACATTTCTTTAAATTGTCAAATGATCTCTCGACACAAAGGATATCCAAGACTACTTTGAGATGTTCACAGTAACTTAACATATCAGCACCATAGACAAGGATGTCATTAAAGTACACCATGACACACTTCCCTATGAGATGTCTTAGCACATGGTTCATAAGTCTCATGAAAGTGCTTGGGGCATTCGATAAGCCAAAGGGCATGACCATCCATTCGTAAAGTCCATGTCGAGTCTTAAACACAGTCTTCCACTCGTCTCCTAACCTCATGCGAATTTGATGGTAGCCAAACTTAAGATTAATCTTGCTAAAAATTGTAGTTCCACTAAGTTCATCTAACATGTCTTCTAGCCTCGAGATCGAATACCTGTATTTGATCGCGATCTTGTTCACAGCTCGGCTATCTACACATATTCTCCAAGTTCCATCCTTCTTCGGTACTAGAAGTGTAGGTATAGTATAAGGACTAAGACTCTCTTTTACATAACCTCTTTTTAGCAACTCATTAACTTGATGTTAGAGTTTAGAAGCCTACTCGGGATTCATCCGATAAGCTAGCTTATTCGGTAGTACAACATGAGGTACTAAGTCAATGTAATGCTCTATGCCTCAAGTTAGGGGCAACCCTTCAAGTAACTGTTGTGGAAACAGGTCAGCATATTCACCTAACAACTCCTTAACCTCCTAGGGTAACTCACCCCGCTCCTTCATTTCCAGTAATTGCCTAACCAACATGAGAGTTGGTTCATTAGCATTAATGGCCTCTCAGAGCTCAGCTCTACTCATTACCAGAGCTGTCTTTAATCCGTAAGCAAGTTTTTTCTGTAACTTATTAACTTATCTCGGCGGCATCGGATTTAGCATAATCTTCTGGTCATCCTTCTCGAACATATACGTGTTCATGTAGCCATCATATATAACTCTCATGTCAAACAACCATGATCTACCTAGCAACACATGGGAAGTGCACATAAGCAGTACGTCGCAGAGAATCTGGTGAAAATAATTCCTTATAGTGATCAACAGTAATATTTGCCGAGTGACATGTAATGCTCCTTTCTCACTCAACCAATGCAACTTCTATAGCCTCGAATGTGCAACAGTCGACAACTTCAATTTTGAAACAAGATCGGCTGATGCCACATTGGTACAGCTTCCACTATCTATGATGAGGACACATATTTGATCATTCACCCTACAAGTGGTATGGAACAAATTTTCTCTCTACTCCTCTTGCAAGGGTTTTATGTTCATAGTACATCAGACAACCATAAGTAATTGATCTAAGTCCTCAAGAAATACATCCTCCTCAATCAGCTCTTTCTCAACAGGAACCTCCTCCTCCTCAAGTTCCTCATCAATACTCTCTACTTTTAGCTTTGAGATGTCTCCCTTGATGACCATCGTCCGCCGATTTGGGTACTAAGCAGCCATGTGTCCAAACCCCTAACACTTGAAGCACTTGATCTGGCTAGTCTTCCTGCCAGACCCTTACCCCTTCTCATACATTCGGGTCAACACTTCACCATCAGGTCAGTTTTTCTACTCGACTTTGTACTCAACTAAGCTCGGTGACTTGCCTATCTGAGTCAACTAGTCGGCATCCTCACCGGTGCTCGGCTTCTTCTTTACCTCTCTATGCGTTGGGCAATCTTAATAGCTTCATCTATTATGTCGAATTGTTGGAGCTCCACAATGTCTCGAGTGACTCCTCTCAACCCAGTAACGAACCTTAAGACTGTTCAAGCTGGTGGTTCCTCTACTTCGCAATGCATCATAAACATTTGAAATTCTTGAACATACTTATCAATAGTTCGACCTCCTTATCTTAACTCCTAAAGCCGAGTGAAAGCATCTTGGAGGTATTTTCCAACATGAATCTGTTTCTAAGCACTCTCTTCATCTCGAGACAAGTGTTAATCTCTCGGTACCCCTCTTATCTTCTCATGACCTGAAAATTCTTCCACTACATGGTAGCATATCCAAAGAACTCAATAGTAGCAGTTCTCACCTTCTCATAATCTTCGTATTGATAATAATTAAATACCCACTCCACCTTCTCTTCCCACTCCAGATATTCATCAGTATTCCAAAATCTATTGAAACTCGAAATTTGAAGTTTCATATAGTCAGATGCTCTGGGGATTCGTATACACTCCTCTTCAAAATACTCCTCTTCCTCTTCATCAAGCCCTCTCAGGTCTATCCTCCGCCTTATTCGTTCGCCAACTCCTCTACCTCGAATGGGTCGAGCTAGGTTTTGACCTCTAATAGGTTGACAAACATGGGGAGTGTTTTACGCGATCTTAGTGGATCGGTAAGACAATGCATAAATAGCTCGGGTCAAATTTACTACGAGGTTAGCTACCTCATCAAGCCTCTCGTTAGTGCTTCTACGAGTTCCCTAAGACTATCATCCATGATGGACAACTCTACTGTCATCACCAGTACTAACATTCATATTTGGGTCTGCCATTTTTCTTTACAAATTCAAAGCTTAAACAAACACTTCAGAAAGCAAACAACAAACAACACAGCGGTCAAATGAACATAGTAACTTGCTTTGTTTCACATACACAAAATAGAGTATAATAGAACTTCAAGGAGAACTAACTACAATTCACACAAAACCTCCACTCTTATACTAAGATATTGCAAACCGTAACCAAAAACAAGAAAGGCCGATCGCTGAATGGGTCCAAGCTTGCAGAAAGCTCAAAAAAGGATTAATGGGAAAAGTATGAAAGGGTAAAAACGAAAAATGAAATAGTAAGCAAAACCCATAAACAGCTCTAGAGGATATGACGCACCAATGGAACTTCTGAAGACTCATAGCTCAATTCGATATAACGTATAAATCAGTTCAATAAGGTTACTTATCACTTAACCTTACTTAAGGAAAATGATAAGAGTGATGCCTAGAGTAAACAAACAGTGTTCACGCAAGGAAAAAAAAAGTACTTAAAGAGTATATTAAGAATAATCTGATCTCCATTACAAGTACAAGGATATTTATACCCATAAGTTAGGGCAACTTGCCTAAAAAGAAAAAGACAAAAAGGGCATTTCCTAAGGAAGTAATATATAAGATACAAAAAGATAAAAATGAATATATAAGAAAAACAATCATTGGTGCAGCATGATACTATATACATAGCGATACTACATTAGCAAGATTGTTAGATGAGGTGGACAAAAAAGTATGGACATATGAGCTTATCCAAGCAAGGATAGCTTGTCCAAGCAAGGATTTGATGGCTTAGTTAGTTCGAACTCTCTCTCTCAGCTTCTTAACAAGGAAGATACAGAATAATTAGTTAGCTCGGTGCTAAAGAGTAATCATCAACTCGGCATACTACAAAAAAGTGGGTGGTCTACGACACGGCATTAAGGGTGACTCAGTAAAGAAGTACTTAACCTCGGTAGTAGTTAGTTGGAACAAAAGGATTCATCGTGCCAATCCCTCTAGCCCTTGGGCTCAACTGCAGGTCAGAGGTCTAGTAACCTAATTCCCATCATACTACCCTACGAATCTACTAACCCTAAAGGGAGACTAACAGACCAAGTGTATGCTTTCTCAGTAAGTGACATAGAAAAATTCTTTCAGTTTCAAATCGTCATCTAGGCCATATAATTCCAGCGTCTTAATGAATTTTCGCAAATGTTCCTTAGCATTTCCTTTCTTACCATTAAACAGCACGAACTTAGGACTGACATAATCCTTAGGGTACGACTTTGCGGCAACACGTTAGTGATATGGAAGCTTTATTTCTGGGTTCCCAACGGTAGATTTTGCTTGTATCTCCTTCAAATATATGTCCAAATCTTCTTTGGTCACAAATGAACCTCTCTGAGTGGATACTTCCGTCCTTAGTAACTTTATAGGAGCAAGGTAAATGGGCATGAGATTCATAGGTGTAGATCTTACAGGCATAGGATTCATTGATATTGGTTGCATAAAGTCAGTAATTGTGACGCGTAGTATAGTACATGAGGATAACGAGCCTCCAATCTAAACTCTCTAGTTCCTTACTTCAAGTACTGAATCTTGTATGGCTGTAGATACTATGGTAAGAAGTTATTCCTCAACTCTAGAAGTGACATGCTCATTGACAACAGAAGCGTTTGGTTGGGTGTGTTATTGTACCACATTAGAAGGATTCAAGGAAGTTGCTCCTTGCTATACAACAGGCATAGTATCTAAAGTAAGCATGCATTGAGAAAACATCACCATGAGTTCATCTAAGTTTTGATTAGTCTCTTTGCTCATGCGTTAGTTAAGCATTATCAATGACACCTTCTTGTGTGCCATCTCCTTGATTAATGTCTCCAGCTGAAGGTAGATTTTGGTCATTGGTCACACTAGTAGCATCTTGCTCTTGATTAATTCTATAGTTAGGATCTAGTTATCTTACCATGATGTGAGTATCAAGTCTTCTCTCTTCCAATGGAGTTGTTAGAAAATGTGGGGTGGGGTGGGGTGGGTACAAACGCAAGGGTCACATGTGTGCTACATAAGAAGTCATGCTATATGTGATTGGGAAAATGACTAGAGTAACTCTCACAGGATGATTAGGCTAGAAGTGTAAGGAGGAGGAGTAGACAATCTTAATGAGGCTGTAATATGTATGGTAACAGGTGAAAAAGTGTAATAGCATCAAACTCTAAGATTAATGAAGAATAAGGTAAATTTCTTAAGGTGTTTAAGTGCTTAATCTTTGAGATAAGGTTCTGACAGAGTAATAGCATTAATAAGGGTTTTCCTCCTATCTAAATGAAAATGCGAATTAGGTATTTATAGGAGATGATAATTGATCACATCCATTAAATCATGATAGTGATCAATTGTTAAGATTAAAGCCCTTTATTAGAAGATCTTAAGTGAGCTATTTTCATAAATTTAGACCTAGATAAAGGCTTTGTTTATTATTTTAGTGTGGGGCAAATAAAAAAAGGTTTAATCAAACGGACCAATCCAATGAGCCCTACTCCAAGCTCACAGTGCCAAATCTCTATTGATCATCCTAGTAATTTATGGGCTTAGCTCCTTGAGCTTTACCACCTTAACTTGAGAAGTCAAATCCATTTAATATTTAATTAATGGGCTTAAAGCTCAATATTAAATTTGGCTTTCTACAACAACAAAACCTATATAATAATATCATGGTTGGATAAAAGTGAATTGCAATGGGACCTTTGAAGATGTAAAGTGTAAAGGAGGAATACAATTTGTTGCTTGAGATGATTGTGGAAGAAATCTTGGAGGGTTATGTAAGAATTTGAAAAATGTTTCGCCTCTTGAGATAGAACTTTGGGCAATCAATGAAGGAGAAACGAATCGATAAAATACTAATAGAAACCAATTCCTAACAAGTAATATACCTAATAAAAATAAGGATGTAAATTTAAATATTTGCCACCCAACTCTTACTAGTAACATTAACTCATTGTTATGTTTTGGTGATGTTGAATTATGTAAGGTTGAACATGAACAAAATCATGTACCAGACATGCTAAAAAAAAAAAAAAGGATTGGCAAAAGGGTGAAAGCTGACTCTTAATAGTATTATTCTTAGTTTTTTTATTTAATCATGTATTGAAGGATAAATGTACAAATAATAATGTTTTAGTCTTTGAGGACATGGTAGGACAGGGGTAGTAACTTTGATGTTAAGGATTGGTTTTATGAATTAGCTTTTATTACAAAAAAGAAAAAATATCCATCATAATGATATATTATATGAGAATACTTTAACAATGTATTATATATATGCTAATACTATATATTATATTATAACACAATAACATGCAAATAATATTGTATACGTTTATATTATGTCATACTACACAAACAAATTAATCTGCTCCATTACGAAATTGATTATCAAAGTAAAACAATTATAGACCCAAATCTAATCCTTAGTAAACAATCTAATATTCAAAAAACTATTGAGAAACTAATTCAAAAGAAAAGTTATAACATATTTCACAAAATAATTTCAAGAATAACTTTTTGTCATCAAATTACTTGATTAGTTTATTGATAACTTTTATAATCAAAGAAAAAGGAAAAAGCTCTATGGTCATCCAACCATGTTGAGTCCCTACATAATCTATCGTGCTAAACCATTGTTTACTTGAAAGTAATAAACTAAAAATAAAAAAAAATTATTCACAAAAAACTTCTTATTACATTTCTTAATTAGAAATTAATTTGAGAATTTTTATTTCTAGTGGTTCTTTTATTGCTTCCTACAGCAAATAATCCTTACCTATTAGAAGATAGGATCTTTTATCCGTCTCAACAAAAATAAAACGTTTAAGTGATAAGATAATTATGCCTCAATTAATAAGAAAAATCAAATAACTATTAGTTATTTATAAAAAGACCAAATAGAGGCATTTTTTTTATAAACCTAATTTAATATTATAATTAATAAAGTCAAATAAATACTAAAATTGAATATTCCCTGCAATATAAAAATTACATCAAGTAAAAATTCAATTATAATTTTTTATCATATTCTCAATCATAAATACATAATGTTATGTTATATTGCAATATAATAAAACACATATACACATATATATTGATGTGCAGGTAATATTATATATTATATATTATTATAACATCATATATATGTATACATATAAACATATACAAACGCATGCACATATACATAATGTAATATATATACAATGACATAATTACTATATGTTATAACACTATATATTTTGCATATTTCAATATATAAGCATTACTATGTTATATATTACATGTAAATGCCTAAATAATATATTATATATAGTATTTATAACGAAATATATAGAACAATATATACAAAATGTTATATACCATATATTATATTATATTATATTATGACAAAACAAATACAACAATATACAGTATTAATATGTTTTATTACCATAAAGAAGAACAGATAGATTCATAATATATATGTGTGTAGATATAGATCAATACATATGTAAATATGTAATGCCATATAGTAATATAACATCATACATGCGCAATAGATATCATATTAACTATATAAGATCGTAAATATTGTATTTACACATGAACTCTTAATAATACATTATAAATGCACACCATAATATATTAAATTACAACATAACAAAGCGTATGTAATAACACATATGTATTGCTATGTTATATTACAATATAGCATAACGCACACACTATATGTATATATATATATATACACACACACTATATACATATATATTATATATATCAATGTATTTCAGTTGGAATTGGGTCATCACGTACAAGGATTCCTATTAAGCATCCACATAAAATGCTATATACCGAAGCAGAAGATTGAGTAATTGTATGATAGAAATAGAGTATAAAATTAATCTCTAAATATTAGAATAGGCAAATTACCGTGGTATCCCTTGAAAAGTAATAAATTGCATTTGAATTACCGCACTTATAACCCTTCAAAAATACCAATGTCAAAAAAATTTCTTGAATTGGCTCAATCTTTTGCATTTTTGGCAAAAAAAAAAATATACCTTTTGCATTTATAAACTATTATAATTAATTTTTATTTGGAGTGATTTGACTTACATGGACTCATGAAATATTTGTTAAGTCAAGAAGACTCTCAAATCATCTGAAAAAATAATTATAAGCTTCTTAGTATTGAATTGAAAAAAAAAAAAAATCAATTGTCACTCTTTGAAAGGGATGTAAGTGTGATATTTTAGAAATTCAAAATTGTTTTATATATAAGTTTAGGATAATCATTATTCATTTATGATAACCATTCAGCAAATAAATTTAGATGTTTGACCTAAACCTTTACATATTTATAAATAAATTGAAGAAATAGAATCTCAAAAATCAATATTAAAATTTACTTTTATAAACTCATTAATAATCATATGTCATGTCAAATTACATGATCATATATTAATAATGAAAGATTCCTTATGATATATGTACCTTTGAGGGGAAAAATTTACCACACTTTTAAATACAAAACTTCTATTTTCATTTACATTTTTTTAGTTGAGATAGGGTATAAAAGGTTTTCATTCTGTGGCTATTTATTATTTTAATGAAATCGATTTATCGTATTATTTATATTTATTAGATTTTAACTGTTTAAAATATAATTAATTTAATAATTGAAATCTAATAAATATTAAATTAAATATAAAATAAAAAGCGAGATTAATTTTATAGAAAAACAAAACAAAATCCGGATATCTAATATTTTAGTCATACACGGTGTCGTCCAGTCAATATACCATAGGGGCTGACCCTGACGGGCGAATCCGTGGCTGCCTTATGAGAAAATAATATCCCGCTTAGTCTTCGTTCACATTTCGAGGGAGAGAGAGAGAGAGAGGACGGGAGGGAAAACTTCGCTGAAGCTTCATCCGTTGGATTGGGTTAGGCGTTCATTAGCTGAACCCTAGACTTGATTTTTCAAGCAAACGAATTCAATTGCCTTTCTCGTTCTTTTTCCCTTGGATAGTTTTAGATCTGCATATAAGATTGGAATTTGGTGTTTGCAGATCAGTATAGGCTTGATTGGGATTGGGGAAGATGATTACGATCCCTTATTTGACCGCCTTGACTACCTATTTCAGTTATGGATTGCTCTTCGCTTTCGGTCAATTCCGTGATTTCTTCAGAAAGATCTTTGATTGGTGGCATGCCAGCAATCTTCAGGTTGAGTAGTTTGAATTGATTTTTTCTCTTTGATAAGTTGTCTTTGGTGTTTGTGACTAATTATTCACAACATGTTACTCAGGGTTATGCCCCCATCTGTTTGGGACTCGAAGATTTCTACACTCGCCGCCTCTATCTTCGCATTCAGGTTCTCTTCTCTCTTCCAATTCCATTTATCATCATTATCGTTATCATTATCTGCTCAATTGTTAGCGTTGTTCAAACAAATACATATTCCAAAACTTCGTTGGAAACGGATACTGCGACTACCAAAATAGTCTTGTTCTCAACGAACATATAGCATTAAAACAGTACCAATTTCCCCAGGACTGCTTTGGACGGCCTATTGCTAGCCCACCGGATGCATGGATTGATGTGGTGGAGCGTTATTCTAATGACAATAACAAGACTCTCAAGTATGACTCACATTCGTACTACATTTCATCATTATTCTCTAATGATGTGCATTTTTATACAATCCATTTTGTGTCTGTGCAGACGAACTATGAACAAAAGTAGATGTCTCAACTTAGGATCATACAACTACCTTGGCTTTGCTTCAGCAGATGAATACTGCATTCCGCGTGTCATTCAGTCCCTCAAAACATTCTCCCCAAGTACCTGCAGTGCTCGTATTGATGGTGGAACCTTGTCTATCCATAACGAGTTGGAGGAATGTGTTGCTAACTTTGTTCGAAAGCCTGCTGCTATTGTTATTGGCATGGGATATGTCACTAACTCTTCCATCCTTCCCGTACTCATAGGAAAGGTACACACACATCCTAATGTTTTCCCGTTTCATCCCTTACCCTTCTTCATGTTCTTACTTTTATGCTCATGCAAAGGGTGGTCTCATCATCAGTGATTCCTTGAACCATAACTCTATTGTGAATGGTGCTCGAGGTTCAGGAGCTACAATCAGGGTTTTCCAGCATAATAGTGAGTTTGTGTTGCATATTTTGTTACCGCTGTATTCTAGTCTTCCTCCACATGGAAAATTGTAGTTATAATGATAATGACCGATTGTGGAATTTTATCCAGCTCCATCTCACTTGGAGAAAGTTTTGAGGGAGCAAATTGCTGAAGGCCAACCGAGGACACACAGACCTTGGAAGAAGATCATGGTTGTGGTAGAGGGGATATATAGTATGGAAGGAAACCTTTGCAAGCTTCCAGAGATTGTGGCAGTGTGCAAAAAATATAAGGTCTGTGTTACTAGAAAAGCTTTGATCTACATTACAAGAAAGGCTATCCCTGAAATATTTGATGTTCATGCTTCTCTTTTTTCTCTATGATGTGTTTTAGGCTTATATATACTTGGATGAGGCTCATAGTATCGGGGCAATTGGAAAAACAGGAAGAGGTGTTTGTGAACTCCTTGGAGTTGACACTGCTGATGTTGATATCATGATGGGAACTTTTACAAAGTCATTTGGATCATGTGGTGGCTATATTGCTGGCTCTAAGGTTTGCTTATTTTTTATCATACCTCTGCTGATTAATTCTGTAATAGAACCAGATGTAGATTCCAGGACCCATTTAACCACCTGGCAATCATTTTATGCATTAAGAGGCATCTTTGAATTTGTTTGCTTGGATTTCTCTATTTTTTATGAGAGAGCATAGCACTTTTCAACTAACAGTTGCAATATTCATGCATTGACTTTTAGAAGAAGACTCTCGTGTTCTCTTCCTAAGAATTGATACTTGAGTGTTTGTTTACATGCAGCAGAGAAATTAGACAGAAATAAACAATCGTCAATCGTCATACTAAATAGTATCCTATTAATCCTTACCTGTAACTTTCTTTTACTTTTTGTTACAACTTTACTTCCATCATTTTGGGTGAAGTATATTGGGGTCAACGAATGTCTACTTGCTAATTGCTAACAAATTTAACTTTTTATTTCTCAGGAGCTTATACAATATCTTAAGTTTACTTGCCCTGCCCATCTCTATGCTACTTCAATATCGCCTCCAGCTGCCCAACAGATAATATCTGCCATCAAAGTTATTCTGGGGGAGGATGGTTCAAATAGAGGTTAGGAAGTTTTCTATGGATTTCTTTGTACATTAGGATGCTTTCTTTTTTTAAGTAACATGGGTCTTCTTTGTCAATTTAGGTGCTCAAAAACTTGCCAGAATACGTGAAAACAGCAACTTTTTTAGGTCAGAGCTACAGAAGATGGGGTTCGAGGTTCTAGGAGACAATGATTCTCCTGTGATGCCTATAATGCTCTATAATCCAGCAAAAATCCCTGCCTTCTCACGGGAGTGTCTCAAGCAGAATGTGAGATTTCCTTAGTTTAAGAGCATGAGAAATCTCTTAGTTGTTGAGTTCTTTTGCACTTTCTTATAAAGCAATTTTTTTTTTTCTATTGGTGAGTCTCATGAGGTTTGATGTCATGCTAGTTGGCTGTGGTAACGGTTGCTTTCCCAGCGACTCCACTTCTATTGGCAAGGGCTCGAATCTGTATATCTGCTGCTCACACCAAAGATGACCTTCTAAAGGCCTTGAAGGTAGCCTTTTTCTCATTTCTTTTGGCAGAAATCTCACAGTACCTCTTAGCCATCCGCCCATCAAATCTAGAGAATGTTTGCTCTAATTACTGAAATATGAAGTCCTGGAATATTGAACATTTGTTTGGACAGTAGTCCACAACAGGGATTAATCAGCGCATGCTTCTTTGGCAGGTCTTCAGTGAAGTGGGTGATTTGATTGGCATCAAGTATTTTCCAGCTGAGCCTAAGAAGCTACAACAGGAGAAGGGAACGATTAAAGAAGACTGAGGCTTTTGTTGTATCAGAGGAATATAGAGAGTGAGACATTTGGGTAAAATGTGGTAACTGCAAGCATTTTGTTGCTGGATACGTGCATGCTTGATAGTGACAGTTCATTATATTTGTGTTAAACCTTGCATGGAGAACCTCGTATGAATTTCATGTATTACGTCCCTTCCTAGACGAATTTATTTTGTTGGTGATTGCCATATGTTCTTTGAAGTAGTTTCCTTTCTCATCTTTCATGTATAGGATTCGCATTATGCATTTTTCTGACTCTTGAGTATGTTGTATGGTGCTTCCTGTATAATTTAAATCTTAAAATAGCAGGCAGTTCTTTTTCCCTTTTTCCAACAGTCAACAATCTGAGTCAGGTAAAATAAAATGTTTTGGCAGAGAAACTCTATTTTCATTTTTGTGCATTAGATGCGCTTAGTGTGAGTATCCTGTGATCTTTAGAGAATATTATAGAAGGAATGTTGTGTCTGTCGTAAAATTAAAAAAAAAAAAAAAAAAAGAAGAAAAAAAAGAAAGAAAGAAAAGCACAAGCCAAGGGAAGAGAACAAGAAGTGCATAACATGTAGTGGAAGAAAAATGAAGAGAAATTAGGAAGAAAGAAAGTAGAAACGTGGATCATAGTTTTCCTTGAGGTTTACATCTTATGGAAGCTTGATTTCCGGTACTAAGGTAGAACAGAATCACTCCACGGAAGCTTCCCCAAGTTCAGTCCTTGGAGATATGAACATAAGTACCATCACAAATATCTAGCTAGCTACTTGGTTTGACAACTTATGTAATGTAACATTTGTTTTCCGTGGATATAGAAGCTTTTGGATGAGCTTATGGCTTTATGGCTGTTGCACTTAGGAAGCCTGGATTTTAAAGCTTCTGTTTTGATATATAGACCAATTCCTCGATTTCCAGAGTTTATATTTCAGCTTCTGTTAGTAAACGACAAAGCGAGCGCCTTCCGAGTTACGGTTGCGTAAAACTTTCCGACTTAGTTATCCAAATTTCAACATGTAAGAATTTTGAAGATATTGGACTCAAATTGTTCGAATCTCACTTAGGGTGTGGTTGTTTTGCAGAAGATATTTTCTTGATTTTTTAGTTTTTAATCATGTGTTATAAATCAGAATTTTTAAATTATTAAATATTATGATAGTGATCTCAAAAGGTTGTAATCACTAGCATCCTTTAATGAGGACTAACAGCGAGTGACTAAAGTCGTGAAATGAAAATGATGTATAAATTATATTGACATCCCTTAAACTTTGTATATTAGATTGATACCCCCTTTTTTAAAAATACAACAAATAGACCCTTACTTTTGCCAATGTGCATATGGACATGGTGCAAATGCTGATAAGTCATTGTCACATCAACATTTTATATAATTTTATTTAAAATATTATAATTATATAAAATAATAAAATAAAAAATAAAAAAAATGCTTTTTTCAAGAAAAAGCACCAAAATTTTACATTTTATATTAGCAAACTATATTAATAATGAATTTAAAGAAAAACTTTCCGGCCACATGCTTCAGTATGCACTATTGAACCCGGAAATTGAAAACCAATGTATTCTTGCCACAATTCCCACCACCGGCAAGATTCACCATGTAATGCAATTTACCGCCTCCTGAGTGAAGAATCGTTGCCATTATCAATACTTTAAAAATATGATTTTCTATACTATGACATTTTTATTCCTTAAAAATAGCTGTATCAGTATACCATCATGCATACTAGATAAAAATCTTTTAAAGGTATGAACTTGCAAAATTCGGCACAGCGCGAAAAAATAATGGAATTGTGAAATAATTAACTCATTGAAAGACAGCTTAAAAACCACTGAAGATTCGAATTATGATGCTTTCTTTTACAGGACATTAATCTAATAAAAGAGCGCAATAAAAAACATAGAAAAATTCATTTTCCTTTTCTAGAGCAAGAACATTTAAAAACAGCCATAACGAAAGCTCAATTTATTTTCCTTCTTTTCAATCTAAAATTGGAAAAAGGAACGTGGAAGAAGAAAATAAGAACTTCCAAGAAGCAGTAGTTGTTTCAACTTCCAGCAGAACAATTTCTTTTCCTGGGGTTCTTTTTGCCAGGAAAAAAAAAATTATGTGGGTTTGGGAGGTCAGCATTTAGAATGATTGATTAATGAAGGTGAAGTTAAGCAAGTGGAATTTTTCCAGAATTATGTCCAAGTCAATTGGGTCTATAAACTTATGCTTTAGGTGAAGCTAAGCAAGTGGAGTTGTTACAGGTGCTACTCAATTTTCTCATATGCGGCTTTGAATGGTCATGGTTTCTCTATTTTCTGCCACGGTCAGAAAGTAACTTCTTTAATTTTAACTTTTTCCTTTTATTTAATTTTTTTTATTTTAATTTATTTCATTAATATGTACGATATGTAAATTTTGGGTGCTTTTTTAAGGAAAAAAAATCAACATTTTTTAATTTTATGAATTTATATTTTATTATTTTAGTTAATTAACGTATTTATTTATTATATTACAATAAAATTATACTGGACAAAAATAAAATATTACAATAAAATTTTGAAAATATTATGTGGTTGTGATATAGCAATGACATGTCAGCATTTGTGCCAAAGTAGATATCCTCATTGTCAAAAGCAGGATGTATTGTATTTTTAAAAAGTGGGGGTATCAATAAAATTTACAAAGTTTATAAGGGTGGTTGGTATAATTTATCAGAAAATAATTAATAAAAGTTAAAGAAAATGATTTTCATTTTTTCCTAAATAAGGAAATCATTTTATTCATTTGTCAATATTTTTTATATTTTCTGTAGTTATTAGCCATCACTTACAATGACTGCCCACAATAATATTTATTGTTATAATCTATTAGTATTTGCAACCTTATGATGTGAGTACAACAATATTTAATAATTACAAAGTTTTGAATTTGACAAATATCAAGAAAGAATTCGAGAACATTTTCACCCTGGTAGAAAATGCCGTTAGGCCTGATTGTTCGTGGAAATACACTTGTTAGCCTTAAACGTTTTTCCAAAAAAAAGCATTTTTCCTAAAAATACCAGTTTCCATGTGTTTGGTTTATAAAATTTTATGCCATACTTAAATAAACTGCTATTAATATATTAATCTATCTCTCTCTAAGCTTGATGCAAATGGCGAAAATTTCTGCTACCGTTCAAGATGAAAATAAGAACATGAAAAGTATGTTGTATTTTAATGTTTATGACTACAACCACCTTAGTTTATTTTTATAATTTTTTAAAGTCCTTTGATATTTTCAGTTCACTAAAAAATCTTCATGTTCATAATATAATTTGTAGGAAAACTGCGCTGACAATTAAGTGGAAATTATTTTTCTACAGTTAAAAAGAATTGTGGAGACTAATACCCCATTTGCTTCGGAGAAAATATTTCTCGAAAAAAATTTCTCTATTTCCCCTTATATGTGATACTAAAAAAAAAAAAAAATCCATATAAGGGAAAACATTTTTCCATTAGTATTTTTTTCTTGAAAAAAAGGGAATGTCATTTTCTAGATTAGTATTTGTATGCTTTTAACTCAAGAGGAATTATATTTATTTTATTTGTTTAATTGGTGAATAAATTACATTAAACTTAGAAAGAATTTAATAGGGTAAGAAAAATTTAAGACTTGTTGAAAATTATCAAATCAACTAAAGAGGTTATGGTAATACATATTTAAAAATCATACAACAAAGAAACCTTGTTATTACTTAGACATGCTATCCAGTTACATTCAAATTGGTAGAACAGGAAAAGTTTATATATTTATTCGAATTTGCCTTGGTTTCTGACAACCTTCTTTTGTTATCATATGCTTCATCTAAACTGGGAAATGGCTTCATGATAATGGCCTGAGAATGATTCGAGCCATCAAGAAAGCGAAACAGATGATCCTTTGTTTGTTGTTGTTGGTGGATTTTTTTCCTTTTTTATTTATTTATTTATTTATTTATTTTTGCATCCAAAATATTCGATGTCACACTCTACAAATACACAATGGCAAGAGTCTGATGCTTCGTGATTTCTCAAGAACAGAACCCAATTCTATAAAATATTCATCCATTGATCTAGCTAGTCTAATCACTCCTACTTTATATTGAAATATATAAATCCTTCTTGATTTCATTAGGAAATCCAAATGATTGTCTCCGTTTCCCCTTAGTTTTACCAATTGAATGAGAAATTGATCTAAATAATACCCGTGCTACTATTGGATCGTTACATTACATCTACCCAAGCAAAGAATAAAAGATCATTAACAAGAGGATGATCGATTGTACATGTTTATACGTAAATATATATAATCCATACCACCAGTGGGAGTAAAATAATATCTCATTAGGTACTAAAATATGTGCAATTGACTATTTGTATTTTGAAAATGATTGATTTTCTACTTAATTGAAGTTTTTGTAGTCATTTATACTATTTGACCTAATTCTATTAGTATTGTTTGTTGCTAATATGACATAAGTTGAAGCTTTTTTCTTTTTTTTTTTAAAGAAAAAATATTATTATTTCAACCGGTCAACAATTGAAAGCACAACTTAGATCCATAGCATGTTTCTTCACATGAGTACCTAAGACAATCTATAATATATTGGGCTTGTCTTGTGTAGCATTCTATGGAACTTACGACAGAAATAGAGGGTTCTGAATTATAATTTGTAATTTTTGCAAGAGAAAGAGCTCAATTTTAATTAAAATTTTCTTATTTAATTTAACTTTCAATTTAAAAGAAAATGTTCAATCTTTAATCTATTCGATGATTATTTTCAAATCATACAAAAGATTTCTAAAAAAAAAAATAAGTCTCACATGGAAGACAAATCTTTTATATATATATATATATATATATTATAAATTTTCTTAGATACTTGTGAAGAAACGTACTAATGAGCATGGTGTGGTCTGTGCTTGGATCTAAGTCATGACTTAGTTTGTTGGCTAGGTTGAATAATAATTCTTTTTTTTTTTCTCTAATAAAAAAGTATCATGTGTTAATTCATGCCACTATCACTTGTTAACATATGCCATGTTAATAAATGGACATGGTGATACTACATTCACTATCGATGGTCTCCTAATAGTCCTACAGTCATGTACGGCATTAGACCTATAAGAAAGCCCCCTTTGGTAGTACTCGTATGAGCCTTTCAATACTTAAGTTAGCAAGAAGTGATAGAAAAAGTGTTTAGAGTGTTTAAAAGAGGTATAAGGAGAGCTTGGGGATTCGATACTTGTACCTGTAGCTCCATGGCCTATTTATAAGACATAGAACTTATCGACCTAAGACACATTATAGACTAAGATTAGCTTATAAGTTATTAGTGCAGGGAGGTATGTGAAGTACAAGAAAGGATAGCACCTTTTTATCAATTAGTGGCTCTAGGGAAAGGTATGTGTCACATCAGCATGGATAGCCATCATAATTAGGGCAATTAAGCATATAGGTCGTATTATAGGCTGTCAAGCAATATTTAATTAAGAGAGAAAAAGAGATCAACAGAGTAGTCATAGCATCGAGGTCCTTATGTCATGTGCCCAATACTTAGCACAAGCTTAGGGACTAAGATTGGCATAATAGGCTGAGCTTGGACCTAGCTTCCTCAAGGGCAATAGGATCTTCAAGGTCTCGGTTCCTGAGGATTTAAGCTCCCCTAAGGACTTTAATAGAGGCTTTCGAGGTCCTGACATCGAGGTAGAAGAGTATTCACAGTTGACCTGAGTAGGCTTTGTCGACACTAAGTAAGACAAGCAATAAATTCCTTTAGACGTAGTCAAAATGACATGCTCAAGGGAACTTGAGTAAGTAACTAAACTTTGGTCAAAGCTGATCCATGAAGGGCACTGAACCAATTGGTTTATTAAAGAGGGCCGAGTTGTCAATCATGTAGAAGTTCTCAGGAGCACAAGCAGGTGGAGACACTTAAGCCTTGGCCTTCGAAATTGAGGCCTAGAAAGGCCTGTCAACAAGGTACTAATAAGAGTTAGAGCAAATAGTATAAATGATTACAAAAACTTCAATGAGGTTATAAATTGATCTTTTCAAAATGTAAGCAGTAAATTGCACATTTTGATAAAATTTGAGCATAAAATGTAACATTAGCCCAAAATGAATGACTTAGGGTGGTAGAATTGAATTCTTAGCTTTTGTAGACAAGAAAAGTTGGTGAATATATATAGATTTTGCAAATTTTGAAAGGTTCATTCAATGATGTAACTACATAACTTCCAAATGCAACATTATGTAACTATAGATTTATAGTATTTTAAAATAATTGTGTTATAAGCAACCTAAAAATTGTCAATTTCAATCAACCTTATGAAGTTTCCAAATAAAAAAAATATATAAATATCCCCTTTGAGTCAATAATATTTATATAAGTTTAAATAAATAAAGTATTTTTGTGGCAACTACTTGTATAAATTTTGCCAAGTCATCATAGTGCATTTAGTCACATATATATACTTGAAATATACTCATCTATGATGCTTTCATACATGTATATACTTTCTAATTTTGTTACATTCTTACCACAATTTAAGATTCACATGCAAAATACAACATTTGCAAAATTACAAAAGCAAACCAAAATTGTAGTATTATCCAATCCATATCAATAAGTGAATAATTTTATTGCTTTTAATATAGAAACTAATATGATCATAAAAGCTACAAGAAAAGCAAAAGACAAATCAATAATTAAAATGATTATGTTGCTATTAATATATATATATCTATATATAAACTGATATGATCATAAAGTCACAAAAATAAATAAATAAAGATCTATACCAGTAAATAATTATATTGCTATAAATACATGAACAAATAAATTCTTAAGACATTGCATAAATCAACTTACAATCAAATATATAAGATTTAACTGTTAACACATACAACATATTGGTTAAATAGCCACGAATCTTTAAAATTATCTATAATATTTATATTTTAGAATGCAAACATAAACTGTGGCAAAAAATAGGAATACATACATAATTAAAGTTTTTTAATAAAAGGACAAAAACTTTCAACATTTTCAAGAAAACGGCAACAACATGTTACAATGGCACATATCCTTTTCTCAAGACAACAGATTAACCTAATGGATATTTAAAATTTCTACTCCATAGAATTAATGAAAGATTAAGACTTCAAAAAAAAATATATAAAAACAATAAGAATGATGGTGGAATGGAATCTCCAATAAAGTTAGAATGGATCATTGAGGCATACCCATAATCACATGACTATGAATGAGAATCGCAATTCATGAAATAAAAGCACGTTTAATGTAGATTTTTTTTAATAGAGGCTAATTACGAAATTAACCCCCAAAAAAAAAGATTATATAAAATATTATATCCATTATGATCCATATTAAGCACACAATATCTTTGAAATAATATGGCATATAATAAATGTTACATTTTTTAAATCAAAATGCTACATCAATATCAAGAAATATTATTTATAATAATCCATATACTATAAAAAAAAAAAAACAAAACAAATGCATAATATAGAAACTAGATCAAACCACATTAGAATGCACAAAATCCAATTTCTTTTAGTGTATTTCAAGTTTACCTGTAAATTAACTATATACAAGAACGGGGAACAAAAGCACAAAGGTAACTTATTAAAAATTACATGAATTTAAGGATACTGAAAGGAAATATTTGGTACACAAAACATTATAGAGTAAAAAAAAAATAATTTAATTTTGTTAATATGGCTACAATCGAAGCCAACAAAATTAGGATTCATAAATTCTTATTAAAATTGTGAAAAATATAACAATAATAGCTAAAATTTATATGTACAATAGATCTAATACCAATTGATGAAAAATTACAACATACGTATATATAAATTCATACTAAGATTTAATCTAAATACGAGATTATGACATGTTCATCATAAAGTAAGAATATTATTTGTGTACCTAGACTTGAAAAGATGATTTATCTTAAGTGTTTTTCTTAATTTTTTTTAAAGAGTATGAAAAAGATTACTCTCTTCTTGACAAGATATTAGGATTAGGTTAAAACTGTTTAATGGAAGAGTAGTTTTTATATCTTTATCAAATCAAAGTAAAGACTTCTCATTAGGTAACAAAGTGAGTAGTCTTACTCATCACAAGCTATCTATATTAAAAGCCTAATTACAATGTATATATTAGTTAAGTGCTATAATTAAATAATAATTTCATAAATGTTTATTAACAATTTAAAAAGATATATTCTAAATAATTTATTAATACTAATTCACATAATCAGATAATTTAACAAAGATTGTATAATGAAGTAGTGTGTAAGTCATCTAGAGTAAAAGCTAAGCAACTCAAAGCAAGCCAACATGAGTGTAAAAATGAAGGCAATAATGTTACGGTTCCAAATGTGAAAATAACATGGTCTAAGAGTGATAATTAAATCTAAAAGGTTTTCTCACTTATTAGACTAGTATTTTGGATTGTACTCACCCCTTTTAATCTATAACATAATTGTTTCGTTTTTTAAGGCAAATTGCTACCTTTTTTATATATTTCTTGTGTGCTTTAAAAATAGAAACAATAAAAAATCAAAACTATGAAACCTAAAAGACATAAACAACCTAAGTTGATTGTTTCCAGAAATATAAGAGAGGAAAAAAATGAGAATTTTTAAATGAAGAACTGTCAGAAGGGAAAAAAAAGAAGAAGAAGAAGAAGAAGAAAATAAATAAAAGAAATTAAGAGAATTTCATGATTTTTCTTTGATATTTTCCATAACATTTTATTTATGTAATTCTTTGCAACTCTCCTTTATTTTCCATGACACTCCACATAGTCATAAATATCTTCTTAGTTTCATAAATTTGACCCATTATATTATCTTTACTTTTATAAATTTATTTACTTTTATATTATGTAACTCTTATATTTATAAAAATGTTCTACAATTTATGGTTTCCATAAAATTTTGTGATCTTTTCTTTATTTGTAAACTCCTTTAAATCATAACATCATTGCAAAAATTGTAAATTCTTTCGAACTTTCATAACTTACTATGGTAAATTAAAAGAGTTAGGCCAGTCCCTTTAAAAAAATACCAACATATTATATTATATGTGAATGCATTAAAATTTAACGAGTTGGTCTAAACAATCTTGCGATACATATTTAAATTTTTTTTTTAATTGAAATTACATGTCAGTATCTTTTCAAAGATACAAAGTTTTCCTTGTAATCTTGAGACACATGCTAGTTGTTTTCAAATAAAACTTTTTTCCATGAGTTTTATAATGTATTATGCACAATTCAATCCCCAACAAAATAATTTTATTCTAATTTAAAAAATATGTTAATAAAAACTTTTTTTACAAATTAACAAGTGAATGAGACTGACAAAATTATGAGAGAATTAGGCTAGTCTACCTTAAAATATGTTGATTATCAACTGTATAATTTAAGTAAAACTAACAATTTTTTAAGCGGCTTGTATTACGAGCTTTCTAATGGATATTTGAAGTCATACAACATCTTACTTGCAAGTTACATTATTATAGAGCTTGAAAAAACAATACCTAGTAAGTATTAGAGATATATCAAAATACTATTATCTTTTCTTTCTTTCTTTTTTAACTAAATATTATATTATATGAAAGTGCTTTATCCAACAAGTTCAAAAATTTGCATTTGAAGATGGCATATCATGATCGTTTCAAATTTTTATTAGCTTAAGGCAATTTTAAAACATACATTAGTATATCATGAGTTTTCTAAAGATATTTTGCCAAAGTGAATATATTATGCAAAAGTTATGTACATTAAAAAACAAGTTATTAATTAAGAATAGCCAAAAAAAATTTCTTTTTTTTTTGCCAATTAAGAATAACTAAAAGTTAAACTTTTACAAATCAATGAGCAATTAGCAATTTTTCGCATTTGTTTTAGATTTTTTTTTCCAATTTTTTCTAATTTTAATTTTTTGAAATATGACAAAAAAAAGTACTTTTTTATTAGATATACAAATCAACATTTCTGATTTGAGTCATCTCTCTCCTCTACATGTCAATACCATGCCACATATGCTCATAGGGTATATTTATAAAGGAGTGCTCCCATAAGGTGCTTTGCATTCTATTTTGAACAATTTTACTTTTTTAATAACTCTTCATTTTATAAAAAAATATTTTTACTTTTTAAATACTACATAATGTGTTTAAGATAAATATTAAAATGTGTAAAATTCGTCCATTAATATTTCATATTATAATTATAATTTATTGATCATTATGGAAAAGAAAAGAACACAATAATTTTAAAATAAAAGAAATTGTGGTCCTTACATGTATTTTTTCATCCATATGTCAGCATTGAAGATGAATTCAAAGTAAAATTGGTACCAACTTTTTATGGGTAAAATAATGACACTAAATTATTTATTTTTATGGGAATAAATTAAGTGCACATCAAAGAATGAATAAATTATACTAATTTTTTAGGGACAATTGATTGTAGCAAATAAAGAAGTATTTATCATTGATAACAATGAAATTTAAACCTAGGTTGAATAAGAACATAGACAATAACTAAATTAAAACTACACAAGTTGAACTACATAAGCAACATATGACAAAAAAAAAAAAAAATGGGGTGGTGTTAGGGTGGGGGTGTGGGGACCAAAAAGCAAAGACATTATTCGAAAATCACTATTTTCTGCTTATTCATCATTCTTCAGAAGGTCCAAATTATTAACAAACGTGCTCAGTTATATTAGATTATAACTAACGGTGTTTAACTCTATCACAAAGTTAAATATTATTTTGAATATAAGTTGCATACTTTGAGGTATGGTTGTGAGAGACATTTGGTATAAGATGAATATTATCTCCTAAATCATAATCAAGAACTTGAAAACTGAAATAGTAGTTATCTTGTTCTTCTTCAACATTTATACTATGCAATATTATATATGCTCTTATAATTTAGCCTATAACCTCTTGATCCCATATAAGTAAAGGGCCATGACTTATAGCAAAATAAGATTGTAGAACACCAAAAACTTGTTCAACATCTTTCATCTTTCTTATATCCTTCTTGCTACCTAGCAAATAATTGCTTCTTTAGACCACATAGATGCGGAATGGATTTGACAAACATTGACCACTTTATGTATATATAACATCCATGAGATAATATCCAATATCATAAATTCTTCCATTGAGAGTGAAGTAGGCGAATGGAGCATGTCTAAAAGATTATTGAATAGGAGAGAAAAATCCAATACATTAATATCATTATTGGAGATTAGGACACCGAAAAATGTAGCTATCTCCAAGTACCATATGAAGTAATGGTTTCAAGCACGATTATTAGAGAACTGTGATCTCCTTAGGTATACATGCCTTGCCATATAGCAGGACGATTTCTCCACTCCCAATTCTTACAATCTATAATTCCCAATATACCGAGAAATCTACACTACTCAACTACATATTGCATAAGTACTCATTATCAAAGCATGCAATAACAGTTGCAATAAATTTTTCGACACATTGTAATATCATGCCTATGGTCATTCGCAAGTGATCATCTAAAACATCACTTGCTACTCCATACACCAACATCTGAATAGTAGCAGTGCACTTCCATAATGATGAAATACTAAAATACTAGTAGCAGTCCTTGTTTGTCTAAAATAGGAAGAGTAATCCTGAAGTGCCAAACAATATAGAGGAATACTGCCTTCCTTATTAAGAATCTTCGTTGAAATTACTCATTAGCATAGAGTGGGTTGTTTAAGAAGTAGATGTTGTACAATCTATTATGACCTTCCATATGACCTGTATCTATGCACTTCCTCTTATATTTTTCAGTTGAAGAACTATAACATATTTGTTAAAGTATTTCATTCACACGCCTAATTATGTCACTCTAAGAAATGCTTAGCTTTAGTAAAATAAACTCTTTAATGGCCTTCTTACTCCTATTTTGCTTAGAATCCAAGCTATTAGAGTTGCTTGTGGACATAATGATTGTAGAAGGTAAAGAATACTACGATTATGAATAGAAAAGAGAAATGTAAGAGTACAGCTTGAAGACGTGCCTCATTGGATATATAAAAAACATTTACAATAGCTAGTTTATAACGTGTAGTTCAAAATGACTAGTTACCAATGGCTATTTTAAAATGGCAAGTTTCTAACGCTAGTTTATAACAGCTAGTTTTTAATGGCTAAGTTGCAAAGGTTAGTTTTTACAATCTCCATCTACATTAAAAGTAATATTCACATTAGATGGGTACATTAAGTGATCTTAAAATCTCTAACTACATTAAGAATAATATTCATATTAGATAGATACATTAAGTGATATTAAAATCTTCAACTACATCAATAAAAACTCATACATTACATTAAATAAATTAAAATTAAGAATTCCTTCTTTTGTTAAGAATCTCCCAATGAATCTCGTTAAACTATTGCCTCTTTCCTCGTCCATTACAAAACATTGGCAATCATTATTGATTTTTCTCAATCCAAGCACTTTCTGTGTTCCTTCTTAATTTTTCAAGGTTCCTTCTCCTAGGATATTTCAAGTTCTTTATTCCTCTACTTAACCATCTTATGAAACAACTCTACTCTATCGTGGTATACTCCTTTGAAGTCTTGCAGCTCTTGTACCAATCCATCAATAGTATCATCTATTCCCATCTTCTTCTTTCCATTCCCTTTTTTTTTTTTTTTTGCCGATTTACCAAGTGAATGAGTGACTTGCTCACCTTCCTTATCATTGTTTGGTAAATCATGATTAGAGGATGAGCTAATATATATATTGACCTTGGTCCGCTTACGCTGACTCTTCTCCATATTGTTGATTTAAGACATCTATTTGAGTTTGTTATGTAATATCATCTAATAATGTTCAATTTTGCATGGTTTTCTCTCATTTTCTCTATAAAGATCATGTGCGTCTTTTGTATAATTGTACTCGTTCTTCTCGCTCTGTCCTTGCCTTTCTATCTGATTGTAATATGCCCTAAATTTCAGTAAATCCCTTGATATATTTACCCATTAGGCTTTGCACTACTACCATATGCATTTCTCTTGATTTGTTCTGTTCTCTAAGGCTTGTTTTTCTTTGAAACTTTTATGGACTCGTCACCAGAAAGTTTGTAATGGTTGATTATTTTGAACAATTAGATCTTTGCTAACCTTCCACCATAAGCGAATGAGAAGTTTATCATCATTGCAATCCCATTTTTTTTATGACCTTCAATAGGGTCATTTTTGTCTACCTCATCATTGCTATTATTTTGTATGAAAAATCGACGATAATGTACACTTGTATTATTTGATGTTTATGGTGTTTCATTGAAGTTTGGTTGTGGAGTTATCTTAAGTGGCATAAATTGTTGACCATAATCTTAAGTAAGGTGTGAGACACATTGAAAATATGGTGGTGTCATGGTCATCGAGTTTTGGTGGAAATTTTACGAAATTTGGTTTATTATTGGAAAATTAAGGAAATAAGTAATTTGATATTCCTTAAAAATACTCAAAATGAAAAATATGACCCACCATATGAATTTGTAGATATTTGGGAATTTTATGAGTTTTGGAGGTGATCAAAATGTAGAAGATATGGAGACTTATTGGGTTTTATATCTAATATCAAATTGGAAGTAGATATATTTATAAATGACTTAAAGTTGTAGCAAAAGTTTTGACTGTAAAATTCATGCTATTTTACCACTATTTATAAAAAAAAAATTCCAAAAATTGGCCATCGAAATATTATCGTCAATGCTTAGCGGCTTGATCAAATAAAAATAAAAAAAGGGAACCTCAATGTTCAATGTCACAAATTGAATTTGACTATTAGAAAATTGTAGCCATGTTGAATGGCTAACTTTTGGCTTTAACCAATTAAGTAAAAAATAAATAAATCAAGCAAGCTAAATTGCAACGGCTATGAAATGTCTTGATAATGTCTGCAAAGCAAACAGAGAAGTAGAAGCTTAAATAAGTACCCTAAACTTTATAAGTAATGTCTAGTGCAAGGTAAATATAAAAGAAATTTATCCTCTATATTTACCTTGCACTAGCTCATGCTCATAGGAGCTAAAGTGCTTATTGAAGCACCTTTTCTCTCCCATCTTTTGCTTGACATCATGTCAAGCTTTGCATTCAGTCAGTGCAAAGTAATGATCCTTCTTATATTTATTTTCCATTTTCCTTTTTTCTTAAATAATAAATAAATAATTACTATTGTAATTTATAAAAGTAATAAAATAATTTGTTATTAGGTATTATATGAAAAGTAGTGATAATATAGGACTTGTAAAATATTTAAAAAATTGGTAAGTAACTGTAGAAAGTAATCCTTTATAAAGTGATAAGTTGTTTAGAAAGACAATTGCTTGGAGTAAGTCTATTCAAAGATTGTTTTTTAACCGTAAACCAACCTTAAATCAACCAAAGTCCATTAGGACAATAAGGCTTAAAGGGCCTTGGTAGTTCAACAAGGCCAACTTGCTAGGTTGGTGAGCTTAACAACCGGTAAGCTTAATCACCAATTTAAGCCTTTTTTTTTTTTAAAAAAAAAAGGATAGCCATCTGTAGCCTTCATTAAAGACTTTTACCTTTACTAAAGGGGATGTGATGGCTCATCTTTATCCCCATGTCACATGGCCTAATTTGTAATTTTTAGGTAAAGTGTTTAATGGGTATGTACAGTGTATATGACTAACTTTGCTAGGTAGTAATGTAGTGTATTAGCAACTTTGCCAGATATTTGAAGAAAGAAATGAAATGACAACACACGTAGAAAAATTCAATGAACATTCAAATTTGAACATTTGAAAAAAAGGTGAAATTTTGAATTTTGGCAAACTCCATCATTTAAACTCCATCATAAATTTATTCCTACACACTACTACCACAAATCCAAAAAGCTCATTCATACTTCGCACATACATATTGCTCTCTTTGTCTTTGTTTCAATTTTTTCATATTTAAAATTCTAGTTCGTTAAAATTTCTATGGTTCTGTTTAAAAAATAATTAGTTTGTTCTATGTAAGTTAGATAGTATCTAAAATTTTATATTTTCACTCTCACATTTTTTGCTGCATTCAATAGAATTTTTTTGGTATGTAATTCTTTTTTCCATTGAAAAAACAACAAATTACCATGAATTGTTTTTTCTGCTCTTCTTCTTTCGGAAAGAACTAAGCTTCTAGAAAACATTTGAAAGGAAAGGGAAAAGCCACCTCGTCTTCATTGTAGGAGTTCATTGATGTACCAATGTACCTGGAGTATGACTATGTCAAGGAGAGAATACATAATGTGAGGCTAGATGTTGAACCTCCACCTCTACTTGTATTTGACCTTGCGCGTAAAAGTGCCACTATAACCTCTTAGATGAGGAGAATGTTGATATTCAAATAATTCTAAAAACAAAAGAGTAACTTATGGGTCCGCAGTCTAGCAATTTAGGTAAGCACCTTATACTTAGTAAACTTGAAATGTTTACTAAACATTTGCATAAAAGTGTAGATCAATAAGGGAACTTATTGGCGTTTTGTAATTATTGCAAAGTACACTACGTATGGAAATCCGATGAGGGTTATGGTACTCTAAATAGGTATCTGAAATTAAAGCATCCCAAAGTGACTAGGATCGACAAGACACAACAACAAATAGCTTGGGATGGAAGTTTATTTAGACAAATGTTAATGCAGTACAATAAGGAGAAGTACAAGTATAATCTTGCATAGTATCTTGTAAATATGTACCTATCCTTCAACGCAAGTTCGTCTTCGTAGCAAAGTAGATACAAGCAAGATACTTTCAATCCCAATGTATGCAAGATTAGCCAAAACACGTTGAGTAGAGCTATTAAGAGCTATACCACAAAGGTAAGCGGGAGATAATAGGTAAATTTGCTTCCTTAGATACATTCATGTCAATTTGTGCTAATATATAGGCTGATCCATTTCCATAATAGTTCATATACAGGCATAACTTGTCATTGAATTAACGATAATTGGCAATTGTGTAAAAGACTGTTAGCGTTATGGGTATTTAATGATCGTCACATGACTCAAAATATATATAAAATTGTAAGTGTTATCCTACAAGAGTATAATTTAGTTAACAAACTTTTTCTCAATCGAATTTAATAATACTAATGTAAACACCACCTCAATTAGGGATCTAAATAGCGTTTGTCAACTAACACTTGGTAGAATATTTTTTATATTAGATGTGTATGTCATGTTTTTAAATTTATGTATCAAGGATGATATTACAACTTTATAGAACCAAATTTCCTTGATAAAGGACATGGTTAAACTAATAGTCAAAAGACCTTCTCAATGCAAGAAATGAAGGAACTTTTGCATTGAAAACTAAAAGAGATAGAGAAAATTTAAAATGGATGTTAATCACTATTGGAACTTAACTTATGAATTGCTATAGAGCATCGTACCTTATCATGAACTTTGTGTAATTTAGCAATCTACAACTTACTAAAAGTTGAAATTCACTCGAGCAAGTGGGATATATGTATCCAATTGCTCAAGATTTTTAAGAATTTTCATGATGCTATTAAAATTTTTTCTCAAGTTTACATATCTAGTATGCATTTCTTTATAATGGAAGGCATCTACAATCTTAGCGCTTTACTTGAAGCACGTACAAACCTGAACATCTACAACTATGCAATTGAAATGGCGTACAAATGGTTACATCATTATAAGGAAATTCCTTGTACTTATCTTGTTGTTACACTTCTGGACCCTTGTTGTAAAACTAAAATGCTGCAACTATATCTCCAAACTTATTATAAGTTTGTTGATTCACTTACAGATTCCTAAGATAGTGTATAAGCACATGATGAGGTTATACAAGCCATAATGGACGTAAAAGAGCTCTTTGCAGGTTACCGATTTGAATATGGTAACCAAACAACAGTTTCTCCCTCACCATCCCTTACTGAACACCTTTACTCATTCGCAAGTGAAAAATTGTTGGCTTAAAAATTAAAACTACAAGGGTTTGGCGGCTACAAATCACTCTTCAACACTATATGACCAACAACTTCAAGTTTCTCAATAATGTCGCCATAAAAGATTTCAACATTTTAGATTAGTAGAAGATGCACGCAAAGAGCTACCTCATCCTATTATGTATTGCTTATCAAGTTCTTGTCATTCCTGTATTGATGATAGCTGTTGAACAAGCATTCGATACGGTAAGTTGTATCCTTGATGATCAGTGAGCCCCCCCTCTCCATCATTAATGTCAGAGCAAGCGCATGCACTGAAGATTGGTATAAAGCACTATGTAAAGAATAAGAGCCATGTGACACATTAACAAAGGAAGATGAGTACTTCAACGACTAGAACGAATTGGAGGGAAGCTTAAGCTCAAGCATAGGTTCGACTCCTAGTCATACACAAATGTAAGGTGAGAACAATAAACAATTCTTTTTGTCTCAATTAAAAATATTTTATCCTTTAGAAAAATTGTTTTCATAATTAAAAAAAAAAGCAAAATTATATGTTTTTTTGAAAGTTAAGGTTCATTCTTAGTTTTTTTTTTAAATCAACACTCGATGAAATGTTTTTTTTTTTCCTAAAAAATTAAATGAATAATTACATAAACTTGGTGTTTCTTCCCTAATTTAATGTTGACCAACACACTAAAGATTTTTTAACAAATCATATTGAGCTATGATAGTTTAATTCCTATTAGCAAATAAGTAAGTGTCTTGGAGTGACCTTAAAAATAATAAAAAAAAATTTCCCCTACTTCCACTAATTTCTTCATATATTAACCAATTATTTTGTATAATTATGACATTGTAATTTGTATTTCTATTTGATTACTGTACTTTAAGGAATCAAAATTTTTATTCTACAAATAAGTTACATTATACTTTAGTTTTCCATTTGCATGAGGTATTCTAAAAAAAAAAAAATTGTAATTTACAATTTTAGTCATATTGGTTATTGTTATTCAATTTTGTAATATGGCATAGCATAGTAGTAACATTGGAATTTCTTCCAATAATATAGCATATTGGTGGAAATTTTGATTCATTTGTGTTATTATGACATTGTAATTTATATTTCTGTTTGGTCATTATACTTTAGGAATTATTTTTTTTGTTCTACAATTATAATTACATTATACTTTAGTTTTCCATTGGGACAAGGTATTTTGAAAAGAAAATCTTATAATTTATATTTTTAGTCACATTGGCTATTATTATTCAATTTTGTAACATAATGTAATATAGCAGTAATATTGCAATTTTTTCCTATAATATAGCATATTGATGGAATTTTTGATGGGATTGTATTTTAATATTTTTTATTTCCAACTCAAATGCTCCAACGAAATGAATTATTTTAGAATCCTAAAAAAAATTATATTAAAAATAAAATTTTCAATTCATAGAACACAAAAACGAGATAATAAATAGAAAGTGATCAAGGAAAATTCTCAACGAAAAAAGTAAAACAACTCTCAATTTTGTGAATTGACTTTAAATCGTTGGTTATATGAATCGATCATGATTGTATTCATCAAGGGCCGATTCCAATTCAATTTTGGTTAGCCTGTGAATTAGCGATGCAAGATCCATTCTACTTGATGGACACATTTAACTTAAAATACTTATGTAATACCCTAAATAACTGATGAAATACCTAAGTCATAAATATGGCCTATTCTAGGAGAAAAAAGAGAAAAAAAAACAGAAAGCCGAGTAAATTCTTCTACTAATGGAAACACCAAAGCGCAATGAGGAATGGAGCGCAAACATTAAATTAAAAAAAAAAGAAAAGAAATAAAAGAGTTAAAGAGATGGTTGAGAGCCATACAAGTAATATTTGTCATTACGGGAATAAAGTGGAAAGATGGGAGGATATAGATGAATGAAAATAGAGGCGCGAATTGAGTGAAGGGGAAGACCTGTTATAACACACACAGTGATTGAGTGAGTGAGACAGAGAGAGAGATAGAGAGCGAGCGAATGCGATTGTGATGTTGAGCTCCAGAGTGCAACTGCATGCGCGACCATCATTAACAGTATCATCAGCTTCTTCCTTCTCCCGGTTCAAGTTCAAGTTTCACCCTCCGAGAAGGAAACTGAGATTTTCGGCCAATGTTTCTGGTGATGCGTACTGCTCTTTACTGTCCCTCGATTCGAAATCCGAAACAGATAGGGATTTCGTAAGGGAGCTGATGGAGAGGCAAAACCACACGAAAGAAGAAGAAGATTTTGGTGATTTTCACGTTGACGACGATGACAACGACGATGACGGTGAAGAAGATAAGCAAGTGGTTCAAGTCCCACGGCAGAAGCACATTCCCGTGTCGAAGTCCCAGCTTCTGGATGCTATTCTTGTCAATCTCTTCCAAACTGACTCTGAAGAAGATGTGTCGCACTTCCTCCGAGTCTCCTCGTAAGGATTACCTATTGTTACTGCAGTAGCTTTAATTTCCGAATTACTTGTTAGATAGTATTTTTGAAGGAAATTATAAAAATTCATTTCAGGTGTTTGGACTCAATTCTTTATGCTGAGCATAAAGGCATTTTAGAAGAGATGCGTGCTGATTATTCTGCTTTTATGCTGTCTAAGGCTAAGGATGACAATATTCATGATTCTAAATGGAGACGACCTCCATCTACATCCAGGTCTCTCCGCTTTTCATTTTTTTTTTTTTTCAATTTTACTAACAAAAGGTGTTTTTGTCGCGGAAAACGTTTTTCGAACGTTTTCTGGTATTCGTTATTATCAAATATTACCTTAGTAATCTCAAGAGGTTGCTGATACTAGTGGCTTGAGGCAATCGTTGGTTGATGGTGATAGTGGATAACATCAATAATGAAAAATTTTCCTCTTCTAAAAATGAAAATATTTTTGTGACGGTCAATCATTTTTGTTGGCTATTGGCTGCGATCTTGCTCTTCCAGCATTAGTTGCTGCCAAAAACACTAGTAATTGATACCTCTTGAGATTAGATTACTGCGATATCATTTGACCATTCTAAAGTTTCATGAGATTACTATGGTAATATTTGGCCATTTTAGGTCTTTGATTGCAACGAAAGTCGAAATAAAGTCCAGAAAATCTTTTCCTCAAGACAAACTCACCTGAAATATGATTATTATTATTGTTATTGCTCAGCTCACTCCGGCTTTCATTGTAATTAAAAAAAAAAAATAATAGTGATAGGGTTCATGCTGCCACCCGTTTCCAGCGTGCATTCATGCAACTTCTCTGTGACGCTCGGTTTGAGGAATTATCATCTCAAGATCTGATGCTTACGTCTGCCTTAAACACCGATTATCTTCTTACTCTCCCCATTTATGTAGACTGGAACAAAGCTTCGGACTCCAATGTTATAATTTTCAGGTGTTCTCTTTTTCATATTCTCACTCTGACTCAATTTATAAAACTGATCTTCTTGTACCTTCCAGGCGAGGTTATGCAACCGAAAGGCAGAAAGGTTTACTTTTAGTTGACAAGTTGGATTATCTGCAATCAAAACTACTTCAACGACTTTTCTTAATCATATCTAAACCACTTGGGAGAGTTGCCGCATGGATAATTCGGGTTTCTTACATCCTTCCGATGATCATATGTCTCTCTCTAGTTGATGCAATTGTTTGCTATCATATGATTTTTTTGCTAGGTTAGTCATAGTCAACTTTTACTCTTTCCACATGTCAAGCATTGACTGTTGAAAATTGCTTTCCACAGGGAATCCGGATTATGTTTTCGACGGAACAACTCAAAGATTGGACCAACAATATGAAGCAATGGCTATTGGAGGCATCTGATCTTGATCAACTGTATCTCTACAAGAATAAGACTTATGATAGTGCTTTAGAAATCACAGATCAAGAGCTTCCTATCCGACTTGCAGCTCAAAGGGCAGTGCCACGTTACGAAGGGTTTTTATCCCCAGCTGGACCACGTGGAAGGCTGTTGAGGAAATTGCTTACGTGGACTGGACTTATACCACCTCCTCCTGAAAAACCATTCGAGCTCGAGAATGATGTAGATGTGTCTGAACCTTACTTAAGGTTTGTGAGAATTATTAATCCAATGAACTCTCAATATGAACAAGCAATGCTTCCACTTTATTTAAATCAATTTTAAGCGGAGAATATATGAGCATATTGCATCAGGATTGCACCTATCAAAGAAGGATTATAGGTTTGAACATTAGTGATGGCATGATTTGATAGGTCAACATTCTGCCTCCTAAATAAACCTGTAGTATTTTTATTGCATGATCTAAAATGTCTATATTGGCTGCATCTATCTGATATTATCAAAATCATAAAGCCACAAGAAAAGATGGGAGTAGGATTCAGATCCTACGTTGATGAAGAAGAGCACAAGAACTATACTTCAAGACCACATGGCTAGTGGCACAAGGAAGTCTTTGAATGCTCCCTCTGACAATGTAATGCAAGAACATAACCCCAACCAATTTCCTAACTAAGTACGTGTCATCCAGGCCCATTTTCCTGTCAAGAATATCCCTCGGTGATATTTGGAAGCCTGCTAGGAGAAATTGGTTTAGAAAAGATCTTTGGGAGGCATTGACAACGTCCATTTCCATTCTACTGTCACAGTCCACACTTCAGGTAATCTATATGTTAAGTTGCAAAAATGTTACATTTGTGTGTTATGTTATAACATCAAAGAAATGCTAGAGAATTTCTCTCTCTCTCTCTCTCTCTCTCACATTCCTTGACAATAAAATTATAAATTTGCATACCAAATCATTTCATTTTGTTACATATTTAGAAGTGCAATCATGAGGACCCGTATCATGAACTTTAATCACAAACAGCATGCAAAAAATCAGCCATATTGTGAACTTAATTTGTATGCGCCATTTAGAAGGACCTTTTTAGGTTATCATAGTATAATTATACATTATTGTAAAAGGGGAAAAAGAAGAATGGACTCGTGTGAATGTAAAGTACACATTTATGTAGATGGTTTATAGCTCCTTGCCCCCTTACCTGAGAGTTATGTTACAATGCCAAGCCTGCATTAAATAGCAAATTATTGCTGTTAAAGGTACAAAATATCCACTGTTAGAGAAGTTAATAGCAATGCAGTGTCAATAACTTGTAACATAAACTTTTCTTATTTCCCCCTTTTGGACCATTAATTTATCAAAGCCAGATAACCCATACTGCTACATAAGCTTTTTGTTGCTTTGTGGTGACTATAAAATGGGCAGTTTGTAATTTTTGCATTGAAGGAAATTGTAGATTCCTGAGCTCAAATAGACTCGTCCAACAGTTCATTGTTGTTTGGTTGCAGATTTTCTACCACTTTTATCTGCTTTTGCTTTTAGACCTTATGGATCACGTTCTTAAAACTAGAAGAAAAATACAAAACAAAGATGGCTCCTTTAGAAAGTCACTTTATGAACCGTTGATAGAAATGATATGATATGGCAATTTCTTATTGGATACTTGATCATTTTTCAAATAGGAAGCAGCATTCGAGGAATTGGTATTGTTGTATATGAGCAAGGTCGATAAAAGGGACGTTGAGGACAAACTTGATATTGAGTCACTGCATTTAAAGATCTACGAGAAAATTCCTATTCCAGATTTGCCGGTAGATTTCATTGACACTTGTGATAATTCATGTGATAGTGCTGCAATGCTTTCCAATGATGAAGCTTATGGCAATTATTCTTTTTGAATGTTGGCATACTACAGGTTATTTTCCCTCATAAAAAGCTATCATTCCGCATTATAGACACGGTATGTACCAAGATTTTTCCTCTTTGCTCTATATGTATCTTCTTCTGCTTTGCTCTCTATGGAGTAGGCATTATGGTAGGAAAATATATATGTCAGAAAAGTTATCTTGGAGCAAATATTGGAAGAATGAATGTGAAATGGTTAGATTTGATGAAATAAATTATACAATATTTAAGCATTCACAAAATGAATTACATTTCAGTGGTCATATTAGGGTGTGCTTCTTTCATGGATAATATTTCGCAAATGTGTCTTATGTTAAGTTTGATACATAGAAATGATCTAAAATGGATCAAAATGGATTGGCACGGAATGAAGACTATATCAATAAATTCTTTTTTTTTGTGTTTAGAAATGTCCATGAAATAAAATGGAATGAAATGTGCATATCATAATATTTGTAAAAAACGCCCTTAGTTATTGCCTAGCGTAATTTCGTTGAAGGTTGAATAAGTAATTCTTGATTAATGTAATCAATAAAGGTGAATGGATCCAAAATCGCGATTTCATTCCCACTTACTAAACATGATGTTAGTGTTTATTATAGGTAGAAGTTTCTGGAAATTTCAGCATAAAATGGTTTCTAGAGGTAAGTAATGGTGAGAAATGATGATAGCAACTGGTGGTCCATGGTTAATAGTGTGATACCCCATATGAATAAAGTCCTACATGTACTATGAGAGGCCATTAATAGTTTTTTATAATGCCAAAGTAATGAATACTAAGTTAATACTAATTAATAACTTTTGTGGCAAGTGATTAAAAGAGTCTATTAATCACATGTTAACTATTAACTACTTTTCAGTTGAGGTATAACTCAGTGGTATCAACTATATAAGCAAATGAAAATAATAAATAAGGAAAAATAAGTCATTACTTTATAAAAGAATAATTTTCTTTGATGTGATTGTGGGTCACACAAGCCATGGTCGGTTGGAGTCAGACCCTGGTCATGAACTATTTTGAGTTTGAATTGAACCTCTCTTGCAAACCATGGTGGGTTGAAGTCAAACCCATGTTGCGAGCCAGTGGTTCTGCAAAACTTGACCTGTTGTTGAAGGGAGGGTTGAATGGAACCCACACTGTGGTGTGAAGGTTTGATGCTGGTGATAGGTCTAATAGCGGTGGTGGATAGGATAGTAGGTTTAATGGAGCTGTGGTTAGGTTTATGGTTGTGTGGCTATGGTTTTCAAGGAGCAAGGACAGGCAGGGAACATGAGAAGGAATAGAGAGGGAACAACAATTTATATGGTCTTGGCAATAGATTGCTATTTCTTATCTGGTGTGATGTTCCATCCATGTTCTGGCAACTCATTCCAAGTAAATGTAGGAGGAATGGAGTAGTTATTCTCACTCTATTTACTAATGTGAATGCACCACTATGCTAAACATTATAAACACCACATTAAAACGAACGTTTAAGAATTGCTCTAGAAATGTTTTTCTTGCTCAAATAAACGCATTCTAAGTTTTCAAAAATGAGGTAAAGTTATGTAATCACACATATCATAGTACCATTTGCAAGAAAAAGTGTAATGACCGAGACAAAATAACATCCTTGAAGATTCCTTAGTTCACTCAAATGGCTGTTTTGTCTCCATATTTTACTTGTTCCATAGTGGGCTTTGGGGATGTTTTGAAATAAATATTGAAGAACTATAAATCTTTTATTACTTTGAACTTTTTAAACAACTTGTTAGTGGTCCTATCAAATCTTTTCCCGCTGGTCTTGGAACCCAAAATTGCATCACATGTTGTGTGCTGTTCATTTCTATGTTGGCATTTCCTTACCACCTAAGTTCCCTCTTTATTCTTTAAATGAGATGAGATGAGATGTCACTTGCAGACTCCTCGTTTTAGCAGTTTCTACACTTAAACATATGATGATGGTTACTTACTGGAAAAAAAAAAAATGATAGTTGTTAAAAGCTTAATAACATCTTGTCTTCATCTGTGGAGTTGTTAAATTATTTGTTAGCAGATGTTTTTTTATTCTAGTTTAATGTACATACTTAATGGATATACTAAACTTGACATGTAGGTTCGCTTGGATGCTGCGACAGTTTTGGGACTTTTGGCCTACATCATCAATTACAAATTTGAGGATATCTTATCTTCTCCGTATGGATAAACTCATTGTGCATTTTCTTTTCCTAAATGGTCAAGAATATTATATTCCTCTCCCTTTCAACTTGGGTAACAAGTGAGATGGAAATTAAGCGGTCTAACAATGTGGGTATTATGTTAGTCTTCCATTTTTGAGGAAATAAAGGATTTATATGATGAGTGAAATGGTAGATAATGCAATTCAGGGGGCTTGCTATGGTTTGTTCTCTTTTAAGTATAGTTATCAAAATTGCAATTTTATTTTCGTGATTTTATGAGTTTACTATTTTAAAAGGCTATTATGAGTTAACTCATGTATAAAATCATTTTATGTATAAAAATTACATTCTTAATCGAGTTTATACATAAACTCGATAAAAACTTAAATTTTTGATCGAGTTTATCGATTCTAAATATTTAAGTTGAACAGGTTATAAAATGAAAAAATATAACAAAACTTTTATAAGCAAACAACTATTAGAGCATTATATCATTTTTTCTATTTTATTTTAATTTTTTTTCTTTTTTTCTCCCTCTTAGTTCCTTATTTTATGCTTGTAGCTTTCATGTATATTAAAACTATGAATTGAAATGAATAATTTAAAACTATAATTTAAAATGAAAACTATATATTTTATTTTATATTATCAATAATTTAAAATGAATTGAAATGTTTAGTTCTCTTTAATTTATTCTTAAAAAAATAATGGAAAAAGTTTAGTTTCAACATTATTTATCTTTCTTTTATACTTGTTAAATTATATATTATTAAGAATTTCTTATGCAAAAGAACTTCATTTCTTTATTATTTTATTTCCATCAAGTATTTTAAGTTTTGAATGATTATTATAAATAATCTATAGTTTTTTTAAATTATTTTATATAAGTTGTAGAAATTTACATTCTTACGTTTCAATTTTACATTTCGATTCTAGATTTTGCTAATTCTCTAGCGATTCTATTCTACCTAAAATCATAAGTTTGATAACCTTACTCCTAATAGATATACTTCTTTGAAGATGATTGTTTTGCATTTTAACAAATAAAACTACTTGGGAAATGTTAATTATGTTGGTGATTCAAACAATAGTTCTTTTTCTTATTCCTGAATTCTTGAAGTTTTCCTCTACAATCCTTCATGTAGCTTTTCATACATTGATGAGAATGAAATTTCCTGCCTCCATGTTCATTTCTTTAGTGCTTATACCTTTCAACTTAATTCCTTTCCTCTATAATATCCAAACAGACTTCTAAGAGAATGCAGCAAGAAACCCTCTGCTAGTTCCAGTTCTATCATATCCCATGTCCATGGTGGAATTGGTTGTGTTGCTTTAGGTGATGTTTGATGCCACATAAAGTAATTAGTTGTGATCAATGCTCTGGCAATTTCTCAAAGTCACCTTCATTATATGGATATAGAGATGTATCACTGGCAGTTGATGAATCTCCTACTCATTGTCCTTTCTCTTGCAACTGTATTTTGAAGTTATTCTCGCATAATGCTAGTTTGTTGAATGAATGCTTATTCAGTTTTCTCTTCTAAACCACAAAACAGTTCAGCAATATTTCTCGATGTTGTCGCCATTAGTGCTCTTGTGATATTTGGAACCCGTGTGGTGCTGGGTTATAAACAAACCTGGGATAGGTATCAAGTGAGTGCATTCTGCTTTTCCTACGTAGGGAAATGATGATACAGTAATGGAATGATAAAATTTGTATCTCCTTCCCAGTTCAGAATGCTGGATTGACTTCTCAAGTACAAAATATTGCAGCTATTAGTGAACAGAACGCTCTACGAAAGAACTTTGGCAAGTGGCTTTGGCTCAGTTCACTTTCTTTTGGATGCTTCTGAACAGCAGCAAGTAAGACTTCTTTGTTAATTCTGGAACAAAATCAGTGCTGCATTTCTAGAGGATAATGCCGAAGCAAGAAAAAAGAAAAGAAATTGCAACTCAAGTCGTACCTTTTTCTTTTTTTTTTTTTGCAGTAAGTGGCCATTTTTACTAATTTTTTAATTGAAAATATGATTATCCTTCATGGAGTGCCACTTATTAGTTATGCTATCTACTGTTTTCCAATGTATTAAATAAAAATCCTTCGTTGTTTGGTTCTGTATCCACACATAAACAGCTTTTTAAATTGCGAAAGATATAAATATAGCAATGACATATGATTTTGATTAAGTGAAATTTTGAAGCTAAATCATGAACCAACTTAGGGAAGAGAAACAGACCATTTCAATGATCCAGTCATACTCATTCGATACACTATTTTTGATATGAATGCTTAGATAAAAGAGTTTTTATATAGTGCAGCTATGAGTCTCTAAAACCATTAAAGAGAACCAACGTTCTGCATCAAATCAGTCTTCTTAGTGAATAACAGGATGCATGGCTCGGCAGTCATACGGTTGTTTGCTGAATGCATGAAAATGATGATGGTAAAACACTGTATGCAGTATAAGGAAGCAATTATGGCTTATGCAGTCCTGCTCAAAGCAAACGGCAATCAGGTTTTATATATTTATTTATTTATTTCAATTTGACAATCACTTCATTTCATTCTATCTTCCTCATTTTGGGATTTAAGTCCTTTAATTAGTATCTATTTTCTTATTGAAAAGAAGAATAACAAATGAACTACGTGCTTACTCTATGAGAACCATACCTGTACATATTTCTTTTGTAGCATTAGCAATATAGGATTCTTTACCAATTCATCTAAAAGTATAAGTTAGTAGATATACTAATGGAGAGAATGGATATAAATTTTTTTCTTATTTTTGGGTATTTACTTGATGATTAAAACAAGCAAGCCTGTACTACTCATCCAGCATGCATGTGTGTGTGTGTACATATATATATATATATATATTAACAAAAGGAGAACCCCCTGCGGTATATCATTTGATGTGAGCTATGGGTATCGGTCTTCGAAAAGTAGTCTTATAAACGCAAGGCTAATGTTTTACTGAACTCATCACATGGTTGACATCACTTCTAGGTGATTGGTATTCTACTGAAAACATCGTTTTGCACCTAGATTCCACAATTAAGTGATATGCTGTAACCCCCTATCCACATGTTTACAGTTGAAGAAAGGAAGCGTAGCCAGATTGTGGTTAACGTTTGTTAGATGTTTATCGCCTGCTGCTAATGTTGGTGCTTAGTACTTGCTTTTAATGTTTGTCGCTGTTTTTTAATTGAGTCTGCATCTTCCCTTGGATGCCTTGTTTAATTATGTCTTTTATCTGTTACGAGACACATGTACCTTGTTTATTCGCATGTACAAAGACTTCCTCTGCTTTGGCTACTAGAGATTTATAAGGTAAACTATACTGCAGGCAGTTGTTCGTCAAAGCATTAGAGACAAATGTGAGAAATTCATGTATGATATGTTTAGAGAAAAGGTGGGTAAGTTTGTACTTGATTCAACCCTTCGATGCTTCACTTGCTGAAATGGTTAATTCGCTTGTAGGTTGATATGCCTATTGACAAGGCAATGGACACCTTACTGAGGTTTGGTCTGGTAACTGAAACATTTGTAAATGGGTATTCTTCACTGCGAGCAAAACCTTGTGCAGAGGCACACAAGGCCCTTACTGAAAGGTGGAATAGTTTGCTCCAGTCATGTTGAGTGATTGTTGCACTCACTTCTGCGGTTTGCATAGAGGTACTGTAAAGATCATTGTCTATGTGCATGACAATAGTGAAGATTATGGAGAAAAAAGATTCTAATCTTACAGAAAATGTAAAGCTTAGGGAGAGGACTAGTCAACTTCATATTTTGAAATTACTAGTTTTGGAAATCTTTTAATAGCTTATTTTCTCAAGATTCTAGATATCTCTTTGATTTAGCTTAGGCTTATAATAGGAGAAAATGTTAATGACCAACGATGGGGATCAGTCTTGTGAGGTTTCAACGAAGAGACCATTTTGATGTTTCCTAAGTTATAAAATCAGGTTGTCTTCCTACTACTAATCATTTACCACTCCGTGGTGTGGTGCAAGTAAAAAAATCGAGCGATATCATTAAATAGACATAAATTGTTGTAAGAATCACGGATGGGAGTTGTCTAAAGCTGATGCAAAAATTCACATCCCACTTCAGTATTCATATATTCAAAGTACAAAACATGATCTATTAATCTCTGGACAAAAAGAATCAAGCAAGAACATGGAGCATTCTACCAAAATTACAAAAAGAGAAGTGGATCGGCAAGCTATATACAATAAACCCATTACATTCTGATTCAGATGCTGTTATGATCCTAAATTGAGGATTCTGTATCCGTTTTAACAAATTTCTTGATACGATAATCTTTTTGTTGTTTCTGCTAGAAATCTAGCCCTTCATCAGCCAATACCACCGTCAAGAGAGAATACTTCACTTTGAGAGAGATTTTTCCTTTATCCAAAGAAAGCTTAGCACCAGACACAACCCAATACCCAGGGGAATCCTGCGGTCCTCTTGTCATCTCTGTTGTATCAACAAACCTCAGAAGTTTGGGAGTCTGGGTTGGCACTGGTGGTCCTCCTGGATAGACGGCAGAATTGATGTTAACATCTGACGGTTGTGGTGGCGATTTCTGACCGCTTGAGAAGCGTGTGCTGATCAAGGTTGATATCAGTCCAGATTTTTGGGCTACGGCTGGTGAACCATCCCATTCTGGACTCTTCACAGCTGTTGCACCAGCAACTTTGGAGAAATAGAGCCTTAGAAATAAGACCTTCTTCAACCCAGAATCCCCCACTTCAAAATGAGCTCCAGTAACAATTGAAAGATCATCATCATCGGACTCGACGGGAGCTGTGCAAACATGTGAGAAGCTCTTCCATTGAACTTTCTCGTAGTATCTCCGGTCAAAGGAAAGACTGGAGTGGTAACTATCCGAGTCCTTTACAAGCTGGAAGATCTTCGGCAGTGATGAGAGGTGCTGAAGGTGGATTGCTAAGCAATTGCTTCTTTTGCCTTCTAGATACAACCGCATGCCAGTAACGGGCCTCTTACCCACGTCGACCTGTACAAGCATTATAATAGTTTAAGAGATACTATAGTACAGGTTGATAAAACTAGAAGGCACGCTTAAACAAAACCGATCCCCATTAGCAGTTGCTTTACTCTGAATCATTTTTCCTGAACAGCCATCACTTATCTGCTCAGATATCATTTGCTTGATTTCTTGTTACCTCATGTTTTCAGTCATCCTATGATAAAATCCTATACGTTCTTTCTTTGGGGTTTACTCAGGGTAAGCAATTTTGAGTGTTTCAGGTGAAGGCAGGGATGAGCTAGTATATGATGAGTAGGATAGGAGGCTTTACTTGTATTTTACCATATGGATATAGGTCTCTAAGTTTTTATATTTGGAACCTACTCAATGATACCTTATAATCAGCTTATATCCGGTATTTTGGAGATTTTACGCGATACAATATACCCTTTGGAACTTATAATTTTTTTTTTTTTATCTTCCTTTAAAACTTTATATTGGATACATAATTAATATCAAAATTACAATCATACTATCACTAGTTCTGCTAACAATAATTTGAATAAGTTGCAATACATTTTAAATTGAAACAATATAAAACTTTGATAGGTAAAATAGAAAATATTTCTTTTGTTAAAAATGTTCAAACCCTTGGTTGAATCATACTTAAATTTCTATTGTCTTTTCTTTATAAATCATTTTTAAAAAATTATCAAATCGGTTGTTATATGTAGAATATAAAAATCATGTATCAATAATTCTAATGTAATATATTAAACGATAAATTAAGAATTAAGATATTTTTCTGAGACCTTAAAAAGTAAAACAAAAGAGGAAAGAAGAAGAGAGAGGGGTAATATCAAATGTAGCATTTTATTCTAAGCTAAGCTTTCGTTGTTATCTTTTTGAAGATTAAAAAAAAAAAAAAAAAAAAAAGCAATAGCATTAATATATATATTTTTAATTTTTTTTATCTTATTTAATTATTATTACAACATAAATAAAAAGTAGTATAAAACATGTACTTTGTATAGTTTATAGTATAAGTTTTAGGATAAAACATGATAATCTAATTTCATACCCATTCCCTATACTGTAATAGCAGGTTTCGGAAAATTACTGACGCTTAGGAGAAATGGAATGGTGCAAGTTACATTGTAAGAGAATAAATCAGATTTTGCTCAAGGTAGATCAAACTTAGCATTACCGGAGTTGTATTGACATAGAGTTTAGGGCCCATGAAGCTGAGCTGCAACGAAGCACTACTCTGCTGCTTCCTCTCAGGACCAACGGCAAGTTCCCCAAATACGGGTGCCCATTGCTTTGGAAGCTGAAACTCCAAAAACTGATGCAGTTCTTCAATAGGCGGTTTATCTGCAATTTTTTTCGAGAAGCATAAGACTGGTGAAATTCAGGATGCACGAACCCAGTGGAGGAATCCTTATATCTACTCTTTTCAATTTTAACATTAACCATATGCTTCAACAAAATATATGGGCAGTTATGTCGAAATTTAGATAGTCTGCTTCACTGTCCATTTCTTATTCATCCAATCACTGTAATCTTCTGAAGGAAGTTAAATTTAGGAGGAGAGAGCAAAATGAAATTGACATCATCGGTTTACATGCATTTCGAATGCCGATCATTATCAAACATATGATAAGAAAATGCAATCGCATTGAGCGATTGTATAAGATTATCGCATATATCCAAAAGAAATGGGAAAATTTTGTAACATGCGTATGAGGTTACTAAACATGAAACCAGACCGTCGTTTAAGCATTATAAGTTGTCTGTGCGGACAAAAGTGCGCTTACACCGAAGGTAGAGGTTGATGGCATGGCTCAAGTATCCGCTTCCATGGATTCCACTCAGTAAGGATGCAATTGGGATGAAAGTCATTGAAACCACATCAGGTTCAGATTGGACCGTCTTAGACCAGTCCTGGTGGGATAGGGTTTTCTTCATGCTACCCCCTTTCCTCTTGCAGTCAAACATTATGTCCTGCACCTGAACTTCCACATAACTTTTTGAGTTACAAACACCACCATTACCTACTTAACTTTTGTATGTACAACATGACAAGCAATCAACACCCCATCTTCAACCTACCTCTGTTTGACGGTACGAGCTTGATGCGAGTGTGTCTACTAGATTTAGCCCGTGTTCCTAGATGATAAAAAGGCCCAAGGAAAACAGAAAAAAATTCGTCTTCATCAGCTTTCATATTGGATGAGTATTTCGCATATTTCAAACTAAGCAGAGATGAAAATGGAAGTTGCGAAACCTTCTCCCTATGGTTTGATGCTGTGGAAGGGTTGAGGAATAGATCGTCGGCTATGTCCTTGAGATTCTTTTGGACATGAGAAGGTTGAAGCGAGGATGAATGGAGTTGTTTGGCATAAACAACGTCTTTTCCTCCCATTTTGACCCCAACAATAACGTGGGTACCATACTTATCGATGAACCTGAAACAGCACACATCGGTAGTACGATTAAAACAACCGGGGGGGGCTTTCGGTATAAATTCAAAAAGCTTTTGGGGTTAGAAAGAAAGATGAGATGAGATGAGAGAGACAGACCTTGCCAAGGCAGGAGGATCCCAGGAGGAAGGGACATCCTGTTTGACGTGATCGCTAAGAAGAACCTGAGACTGAGACTTGTCAAGAGCAACCGAGTAGAGCGTAATGACGACACCGTCGAAAGCAAGGGTCTTGGTGTTGGCAGCATCCTTTTGCCAACCCATCCTCATGTCGAAAGCCGAGTTGAAATGACCACAAGGTATCTTCCCAGAAAGGGACAGTTCCTGGTTGAAGTGCTCGGACATCTGCTGGAAGGAAAGCACGTCGGAGCTGAACCTCATGCGCTCCCCTTTGTCGCAGTTTATGGCCTTGGGGACGTCCTTTATGATCATCCCTGTCCCTGGAACCGACACGTCTCGGACACGATCCTCATCGCTTATGTTTATCAGCTTGCCTTTGCTGTACTTTGGCTTCAAATCCATGGTTAGATCGTATCCAAAGCCGATCGATCGTATCGCCGATTCCGCAGCTTCTCTTGCACCCTTCATCTTCATCTTCATCATCTTCTTCTTCGTAGCTGTAACAGGATGACAAAAACTGGAAAAAGCAGTCAAATGTTTGACAAAAGGAGGATCACTTCAAAGATAGACTAGAAAGAAGGATGGTTGTGAACAACTGGGAATATATAGAAACGACAGAGGTTAGGTTTGGTAAAGGGTAGCCGAGCCGAGAAGAGAGAAAACGGAGACGTAGTCAAAGCTTTGCGGCTAAATACTCTGTTTCCTAGAATCTGCAGTTTGCGCACCAGAAAGGACTCCGCTACATTAATTTTGTCATCGTTCGCTACAAAATATCATTCCATATTGTGCTTTTCCCTTTTTTTTTTTTTTTCTCAACTCGTTATTTTATACTATAGAAGATTAAGATGTAAAATGATGCTGCACATCTTATTCTATTGTTATTGATGTCTGAACTAACGTTACCAACTTCCTTATTTATGATTTTTTTTTTTCATGTTATGTATTAATTTAGAGCCATGTGTTGATAAGATTCATCCACTGGACAAGAAACAATATTAGGAAAATCATTGAAAGCAAAATGCCGTCCCTTTCGGCTCAGGAGTTGAGCTGAAAATAAATCGAATATTTTGTACTTGTTTTTATTCTTTTTATATTTTATTCATTCCAAAGTAATTTCCCTTTATAAGTAGCTCTTTTTTCTCAACAGTCCTTCATTTTATTAATGATGTACTTAACCAAAGATATATGTAGCAATTTTTTTAGATCTTTTAAGAATCGCCGTTCTATTATAAGCAACTCTACTTTCTAAGTAACGTTGCTATGTATCCTAAACAACTTACCTTTTAGAGCAACTCTTCACTTTATCAATAAAATACCTAACCAAAGATACTTAATAATTTTTTAAATCTTTTTATGGATCTTATATTTATTACTTTTCAAACCAATATATAAAAAATTTTTTGAAGTAAGTCGCTTTTTATCACAACAATATGTACCAAGCACTAATGCTTATTTTGGTACTCAATGAAATTAAGCACATCAGGTTGCTAGAGTTTTATCAATAAAAGTAGAGTACTAGCACAAGAAAATATACAAAGTATTCTTAATAAATATGACCTTATGGTGTTTGCTTGAATTTTAGACACTGAATAGCTATTCTTAATGAATAGTTAATACTCAAAATATTGAATAGTAATCCATTTTCCTAACTCATTAGTTGCTATTCAATAGCTCATTTATTTTCTTTGTTATAAATATCATATCCTCTTAAGTGGGGATGAGTCTATATTGGCTACAAAATGTGGAGAAAAACTAGGGATTTTAAGGGTTTATTAGACAATTTATTTTTTATTCATGTCTTATTATTATTGTGTCAATTAAACAAATTAATAGACATGTAGTAACTATTATATATATATATATATATATATTGAATTCTTATTGAGTTGTAATTCAATTCCAAACCCCCTACCTATTCCATTTGATGAATTGAATAGGTATTTTATGTTTCAACTCATAACCTCTCGAAAGGACTCAAAAGACCTAAAGATTGAGCTATACGTCTAAGAACGAATAGAATTGAAGTTAGGAAGATCTGAGGTTTAAAAGGAAAAAAGAGCATAGTAGAACAAATACTATTAAATCGTGTTGGACAAAATGGTTTGGACTCTTCCCAAAATATCACTCGTCAAGAGCCAAAAAAACGTTTTTCTTTTGAGTGAATGATCTAAACTCCCTAAAATATTTTGAACATATCTGCATTAATGCAATTGGACCTTTCATTTAATTTCATTTACTTTTTATTAATGTCCTGTTTTCATTTTATGACCATTTTGCCCTTATTAAGTTATAAGAATGTTATTATTTTCTTTTATTACAAATAGCTTGTTATCAGTTTTATCTTGTTTTCTCTTCAAGAGATGTTTTGTTTGATTGTGGCAATGTTTTATTAATCGTACATCACATTAATTCATCTAATTTAATCTTTTTTATTGTTTTTCTCTAATCATAAGTCACATCAATTATTATGATGGGAATCAGCCTTCGACTACATCTAAGCTGAGGCAAACCTATCCAAAGCTAAAGTAGATTAATGTTTGCTGAGGCTAAATTGAAGCCAGAAAGATGAGAGGAAGAAAGATAACCACTTGGCCACAAGTCTGTCATCGATTAAGTAGCCAAGAGACCACGTTGCTAAGAGTTGGATCTACTTGGTACGATAGGGAGAGAATAGTGCTCACTAACTTTAGCACTCGGTAATTATGAGCCGACCTCTTTAGTGTCTCAACTAACACTAGCAAAGCCATGCAAGGCTTTTGAGACTCTTTCCCAAACTCATATATCTAACTGCTAATCCCATTTGGTTCAAATACTACTCTTTCTAAAACATGCTAAGTGATTGCATGTTGATTTTCCCTGTAAAACACAGAGTTTTGTATTCTTGTACATATTTTCTTCTTTTTTTTTTTATTTATAAGCCTAATTTTTTAGGATTTAAAGCTTTGTACATTATTTACAGTTTTACCATTAAAGTTTAGGACTTGTTATAAATAGCAACATTTATAAATATTAGACAAGATGAAGCAAGACAATCATTCTTACAATGAAAACTTTCCTCTTTCGAGCAAAGTTACACTTAAGCCCTTAGAGCTTACCTTTTTGCTAGATTATTGAGTGATGAGCAAACTCTTTAATCTTTCATGCACTCTTATCAATCTTGCCCTCGAGATTGTGATGAACCCTTCATTTGAGCGAGTTAGTAATTCGCATCTAACCTCTTATTTGAAACCTCGAGTAACATTTAGTGTTCATAAATCATATCGAACCCTATATCCAACTCATTCCCTGATTGTGTTTGTGTCTTGATACATGATATCTATCCACATTCACCGTCAAAACCCACTTTCTATTCGTCATACCAATTTTGGGTTTCGAGATCCGCTGCCGTTGATCCGTAACATCTTATTATCACACCCTGAAATGGCAAAGCATAATGGTCTTAAGTGTAAACCATCTTAAGATAAAAACTGACCTCACAATCACTATCACAGATCCGATTTACACAAAGTGTTAACGACTAAACTACTTTGAAGCATACAGCTTAATGATGTTATTAATCATTTAATCTGTGTAAGTCTTTAAGACATATAATTATATACCTACTTATCAAAGTTTAACTTACATAACTTTGTAGTTCAATTAGGATATATATGCCTATTTTAACTTTAAAGAAACAAAAAGACCTAATTTTAAAAGCTTCAAAGTCTAACTGATCCACAATTCTTTTCCTCATACCCTGCTCCCTAACTACAACTAATCTTTAGATAGTTATAGCATGGCATGTAGTCTACAACTATAATATTATCTATAGGAATGTAAGTAACTAACTACTTAGTAAGTAGGGATAAAGATAAAAGAATATACAATAAGTACAAACAAGGCTACCAAATAATTAATTAGATGCAATAGAACAAATGTCATCATACAAGATTATTCGATCTATCATTAAATTAGAGAAATTTCACTCACTCCAATCCAAGTTTAAAGAGTTTTAGCACAAATACAACAACTCATGACCAAACCTAAGATTATATAACAGAGACATCCCTCCTTTTATGACTACTTTTAAACTCGCGGTTCAATTTTACTACAATCTTGTCCCCTGTCACTTAGTTCGATTAAAGGTAAAAAGGAAACCATTTCAACTATCCTTTTCGAAAGGGTTGGTATTTGCTTGGAGAATACTAACTATCCCTTAATGGATTGCAATGCATGTTCTTTAATCATAAACCTGTTATAGTTTAGTTCCAATTAAGGACGACCAATCAATTCATCATATTTCGACAGGTTACATTTCAGTTAAACAGACCACAAGATAGTTCAATCAAGATTAGATACTCACAAGTATGTATGTAACCGACTGCTTACAAATGCAACCAATTACATTTTAAAGCTTCCTACTACTATAAAATAATATTTCGAAATATAGTTATATGTTAATCCTAAACTTACTTAGATTCCTTGTTGTTTGATTAGGTGAGATTGTAAGATGTTTCTTCATTACAAATCCCTATAATATAGATAAAATTTTCAATATTTAAACAATTACGATATATATAAGTATTTTGTATTTTTAGCTCATTAATCTAGGTTTGGATTGTTATTATATCTTGTTGTTCAGGTTTTTAAGTTACTTGTGAATAATTTCCCCCTAGCTATCATCTAATTCATCGTCTGAGTTATCTTCTAAAAGATCCCTTGAATACAATTTATTTAAAAGTCCTTTAAACATCTTCTAGCCTATCCTTTAAATCCAAAATATTTATTAGTCACATATATAGTGTTTGATTTAGCCTTTGAATGAATTTCTAATGTAACATTAACTTAAGAACTTCTAATTTATGCTCTGATTTGGCTTATATTCCACAATTACAACAAAATCTCCATAATTTTCTCTCAACTATAGTGAAGGTCAGCAACCAAATATTATTCACAAGCTTAGTCTCATCCCATTTCAAGTACCATCAACTTCCATCCTTTAAGTATCTTGCTTGGAAATGATCCCAAATCTTCATTTTATATGCATACAATACAATAACTCCATTAACAAAATTATTTATCAATAGCCAATCATCAATCATGGAACTCCTTTCTACCATAATTTATATAGGTTCAACTTAAATCATGTTACTTAACCATCAACTCTTACACTCCATTATAAAAAATCTAATGATTTGCAGTTCTAGCCTCAATTTCAATTAACCAATTGAGAAGTAACTTTTTCTAATTTAAGAAAATTTTTTCACTCAATTGATCATTATAAAAAACTATCAAATATTCAGATTATAGCAAAAATCATATAAGGCTCTTTAGAAACTCAAAGGAAAAACACTGAGTCTTCTATTTTTGCCAAAACTAAAATTTCTCCCAAATCCAACTTCAAAATCTTTTAAAAGTCTTTACATAACTTGAAAATGTAATGTTTCAGGATCTTATATATATATATAAATTGAGATCGAAACTAAGTCATTTGACTTTTTGAAAATGTGATGGAAAATCAGTGCATACGTGTTATTTCTTAAAGAATACATATTTACACTCAAAAATTGGAAAAACTGGTTTAATTTTTGAATTCTACATACAAAATTACTTAAGAAAACCAAGTGGTATACTTTTGAAATTTGTTTAGTATTTTTAGAAATTTAAGTAAAATTAGAGTGAAATTTGGAACTAACTGATGGACTGCCTTCTAGCTATCGGCAGTAATCCCCACTTTATCGTTCCTAGGATAGTAGCTTATGGGGGTGACTGGGTAACCTTATCTATAGGGTATTTACTTGAACCCTACTCCACAAGATGGGTTCTAGCTGCGTAATGATGGTTACAGGATAGGGTCTAGGTAACAATTTTTTGGAACTTACTTTCACATAATAGAGTATGGTGTGAAGTTTAGGGTACCTTATACTTACTCCAAAACTTGTACTCTAAAATATACAAGTTAAAAGTTCTAGAGTATCTATAATAATAATTGAATAATATTAATCAATTAAAAATTAATACTATGGCAATTTTTTTCAACTTTAAAGAAAATAACAACAAAAGTTCAACCTATAATAAAACCGTAAGACTACACACTACTTATGTTTGTTGTCTAGTCCCTCTCTCATTTTTATTTTCTTTTTCTAATAAAACCTTCCATCTTCTTCTAATATCTTATTTTTTTTCCTCTTCTTTCTTCCTCTTTTATTAATCCTAGTCTAGTAAGGTTTAAAAAAAAAAATTCAATTTTTAACTTATTTGTACTACTAAAAAAGGTATATTCTTTAACTTCTTGTACACATAGAGTATAGAAGCATTTATTTGTGTTATGAGATCCCATTCCTTTATTATTATTGTTATGCCTTAAATTAGGGAGTCATAACTATAATATCCCTCATATGCTTAGAGAATGAACTTTAACCATCCAAGTGCCTTTTAATGTAGCAGCTTGGAGTACGTCAAAACTTCAAAGTTAAGCATGCTCGTGTTAGAGTAATCCTAAGATGGGTGACCTCCTAAAAAGCTGCTGCTGCTGCAGCTGCACTAAGGAATAAAACCTTGTGGTATTCCATGCCAAAGTAGACAATATCTCGATGGGAGAAATTTTAGTTGAGTTATTACAGGTGGTATCAGAGCAATCCACCAGTTGGAAGGGTAAAGCCTTACCTAGTGATGATTTTAGATCTATGTAACAAAACTGACAAGGATGTTAGTTTAGTAAGGGGGTAGATTATAATACCCCTTACATACTTAGAGAATGAAAGGCTTGAAGAATGTTGAAACTCTAAAGTTAAGCTTGCTCATACTGAAGCAATCTAAGGTAGGTAACCTCTTGGAAAGCTATTGCACTAGGGGACAAAACCCTGTGGCACTCTAAGCCAAAGCGGATAGTACCTTAGTGAGAGGAGTTCTAGCCAAGTCGTTATAATAACAGCCTGTCGTGTAAACCAACTTAAGGTAGAAGCTAACCACCTTAGTGATTAACGTTGATATAGTTTCCATAAGGAGTTTACCACTTCACCACTTGGAGTCATCTAATTTCGTAACTAATTAATATAAACCTATGGGGTAAGTTTTCAAAATAGTTAACGAGAATGACTTTATGATTTATTTACCGAGGAAAAGCAACTTTTATAAACCATTAGAGTTCAAAATCTAAATTTTAACAAGTAGTTTTAGAAACTAAATTGATATGAAAAGATAAAGCGATTGATAAAGAATTTATTAAGATCTATAGGTTTACAAAGCATGGAATTAAATATTACTAGTTGAAAACTAGAGGGTCACTTAAGGAGACCCCATTAGTTTCCTAATAAGTTAGTAAGGTCGATAAATAAATAGAAATCTAACCAATTAGCCTTGAATCTTACTCCCTAACCTTGTTCTCTAATCTTTTGAACTTAAAAGTAGTGCTTGTAAATGTATTAGAAACCTACAAAATAGATATAAAGGAATGAGTGATAACTTGCTTAGTAAGTGGACGAAAATGATAGTACATATTCGATACAAAGCGATACGAGTTTTCAAGCAAGTTTTGGTTAAATGTTATGCATGTACAAGCAAGTGTCATCGCATAACATTATGAATGGAGTTTGACATCGTGAGATAAGAGAAATTTCACCCGCTCTAATCCAAGTTAAGGAGTTTGACATCACGTACTCTTGAATCAAAACTAAACTGGTTCTTGTGCAATAGAGAAACTCCTTCTACCCAAGACTACCTTCAGAACACAACTCTCAACCTTGTCGCAACCTTCTCTCTTATCACTAAGTTTGACTAAGGGTAGGGAAATGACCATTTCAATTATCCTCCTCGAAGGCGTTTGTGTTTAGCTTGAGAATCTTAATCATTCCCCCGATAGGTTGCAATGCATGTCCGATTCAAAGCTAGGTAGAGTTTCAGTTAGTTCGCTTGTTTTTTTTTTTTTTAGGTGAATAAGCAATTTCAAAAAATTTAATCAAGCGACATCATAAAGCGACCAATACATAAAATCCAGCAGTCCCAATAGCAAAATAATATTCAATTACACATGTTGCATATGCATAAGTAACTAACTTACATTCATAAATAAGACATATACTAAGGCTTTTAAGTATTCTTAAATAATATATTAAAGTGTGGTGAAGCATTAATCCCACTTACTTACCTAGACATATGATGCTCAATAAACATGCATATGGGTCTCTCGTCTGCTTCTATTTTCCCTTAAATATTGAATACAATCACTTTAGTTTTATTAAATAGAAAGTAAATACGTTCATTTTAATAATTCTAGTGTGGTTATGGCTTATCTTTAGCATGTCGTGTAAGCTTTGTGTTGAGTTCTAACTTATTATTAAAGTCTTTAAACAAGGTTTTAAAAGTTTCCTAACTACAAAGTTTTGGTCTTAGAACATTTTGATGAAGTCTTTGAAAAAGTGTCTTTAAACCAGTAACTTTCTAACCAAGTCTATAAAGTTATCCTAGTTATATTCCTTACTTCAATACACTCTTTGAACAAGCCTTCGAAGCCATTTCCTCTAAGCATTCCAAACCATTCAATTCTCGGATTAAGTCCCTAAAGCCATTTCAACTACATTTCCCTTGCCAAATACTTCCTAAGAAAGTTTATAATGTTGGTATGGTTAAGTCCCTTTTTACAAACTAACCTTCTGATCGACTCTCCAAACTATAGATTAAGTCCTTCTCTTTACAAACCAACCCTCTAAAGATGTCTCTGAAGTCATTTTCACCTAAGCAATCTAAATTAGCCAACCTTATGAATATGTCTCTAAAGTCATTAGAACCATACTTTTTTTTACAAATAGCTTCTCAAACTAGGCTCTAATATGGTTATAGTTGAGATTCTTTTACCAACTATCCTTTCGATTAAGTATCTAAACTAAATAGTAAACCCTCCTTCTACCAGTTCAACCCTTTGAATGACCCTTTAAACAGATTCAACCCTTTAAAAAACCTTCTGGACAGATTCAATTTACAAGTTTACTTAGAGCCACTACCCTAACATCTCATTCCAACTTACAAGCATGATAAAACATGATCATGCAACAGGTTTATCAAATCAATTGACACTATATCATCAAACTTTCATATTCCTATATTCACATTTTAATGCACTTAGGCTTGTAACTATCAACTTGCGCATTTCTCAACTCCAATTTAATCCATTCAATTCCAAATCTTTCTCTACAATAAAATACAATACCAATGAACTCCAAAACTTCTACAAATAGGTTTCTTTAGAGTTTATCATACAAAAATATCCGAAAAAATAGCATTTTTACCAAATTTAGGGGTTAAAAACTCACGAAAAAATCATAAAAAGCATTTTCGATTGAAAATTTTCCATAAGATTCATATATGGAATATAAGGAAGTTGCAAAAAAAATTTAGTTTCGCAACAACAATAATAGGGTTATTTTAAGTAGTTTCGAAAATTGTTCGATTTTGAGCAATTTGTTAAGGAGATCATATATCCATTCAAAAATTTCTCAATTTGATATTTTTCTCAAATAGTAAGTACAAAAATATTCTAGAATAATTTTTAAAAAAATTTTCGAACCTAATTTACTATTTTTAGAAAATATAAGACAATGGGGCAAAAATCGAAGCTCATAAAAAACCACTGTTTTGCAACCAACTTCAACCCCCCTCCTTATTGGCCCAATTAGGTGCTGTCACCACTACTAGTGGTGATGGGGGTATTTTTGAATTAACTCGATTTCTACAGTGTAGGCTCTTATTCTTTTTCCAAAAATTTCCTTCTATGTTCTTTCCTTTTTCAGATTTTCCCAGCTTCCTCTTTCATTCAAGAAATTCCTAAGAACACCTAGTGATATTTTCTATGTTGTTAGATGTAAAATGAGAGTTTTTGTCTCTCTTATAGGCTTAACTACTCCATCTTCAAGCAAGTTAGGTATTATTAGCTTAATTATTTTACCAACAGCTATCCTAATTTTCTTTCCATGCTTAAATCCACTATGAGTTTGTTTGTTTAACAAATTTTTTATAACTTTTATGATTTTTTCCTATTTATTCATACCTAAGTATACATATTACGGGGTATTTTTAAACATTTATGGGTACATATTATACATACTAATTGTACCCAAGGTATACATACTATTTTTTATATTTTATTTTATGTCATTTTATGATTTTATAGGGCAAATAAGTTATTTCTAAAGTTTCGTTAATTTTTATTAGCTAAATTACACATTTAATGTGGGTAAATTATGATATATTATAATTGTACCCAAGGTATATGTATTATTTTTATATTTATTTTATGTCATGTTATGATTTTACAGTGCAAATAATTAATTTCTAAAGTTTGGTTAATTTTTGTTACCTAAATCACGCATTTATGGTAGGTAAATTATAATATAATATAATTTAGTATAATTAACCATTTTTAGCTATAATACTTTTATTTTATTATATTTTTATAATCCAAACTCATAAAATGTCCTTATCTAACTCTTAAAACTTATATGTGAAATATCATTACACTTATATTACTTTCACATATGCCTTAACTTACCTGCTCAGAATCTAATACGCGAAACTATTGGGCTCACAATTACTAGCTAGTCAAGTGGTAGTGAAGTTACAGGCTTGCTACTGATTATGTGTTTAATATAATGTTTTAAAGGAAGATTTTAAAAAGAAAATACAAGTTCTATAAAATACTATAAAATACAAGAATCTATAAAATATATGGTAGTTCTAGAGTACCACAAGATAAGTTTCGAGTATAAAAGTTTAGGGACATATACCTACAAGGAAGAGTATGAATAAGACTTTATACCTTATCTACCCTGTACCCGCTCACCCCTAGTGGCTTCTGTCGGATAATGGTGGTGGTTATCTCCTAAGTCTAACCTAGCACCTCTAGCTATGCTATTTTTCTTATAATTTTTCCCTAAATTAGTCTTCAACTCTTTTCACTCCTCACCAATTTTCATTGGATCCAATTTGTCTAAAATGATTAATGGAGGTTGATTTTGGATTTTATAGTAGTAATGGAAGCTAGTTGAAGAATTTCCAAGCCTACAAGTATCTTTAGCACTTTTACATGCCCATGTATTATTGTTTTTATCTCTCTTTATGTATACTAAACCATAATGTTTGTAAACACCCTATTTTTGCCTCTCCTATTTTTTAAAATTCTTTTAGAATATAGTAAAGGGTACTAATTTAGGTAAAAAAGCATAAAAAATAAAAAATTAGAAAACTAAAATATGGAAAATTTATAAAAAATATCATAAAAATTTGAAAAAATAGAAAATTAAAAATAAATAAATAAAATTGGATATGATTTTTAATTTAGTTTTAATATTTTATTTAGGCCCTAATAATAATAATAAAAAAAAATTGAATCCTTAGGCTTAGGCTAAAATTTAAATCTAGCCCAAGGAAACCTAATCCATATGTACAATTTGCAATTTGATTACACATATGGATAAAACGTAGGCTAAAGATCTATTAGTGAAGCACTTTGACTAAACTTAACATTAGAACTACAGGTTTGGGGTTTGAATCTTACAATTGACATAAAGTGTCTTTTATTGTTGAAAAAAAAAAGGAAAAAGAGAAAAAATAGAGTAGCTTAGATTTATTTTTATTTTCTTAGTTAAGAATTAAATAAATAAAAATAAAAGAAATCAACATAATAAAGAACAAATAAAATGAAATAAAATAAAATAAGAGAGTAGTTTTGTGACTTAGAAAAATTTTCCAAAAAAAAAAATAAAAATAAATCAACTCTTTTCAAAATTAAGACTATTTTAGAATTTTCAAAAATAAAAACCCCAATTAGTACCCTTTAGAAAAATATTCCTTAATTAACATCAAACTGAGTAAAAATGTAAACCCAACCTTTTCCTTTACTAAAATCAATTAACTTGCTAATATTTTCGAAAAAGAACTATATATATCTAATCTCGAATAGTGGATATATAGGTACTTTCGAGGCGATGTAAAAAAATAAGAAAATTAGTTTTTTATTTCTTTTAAGTTGAAAATTATTTAACTAAAAGTAATTTAGATAAATTAAGCTATATTTTTAAAAAGGTGGTTTTAAGAATTAAATCCAATTTTGGAAAGCTGTAGTACCCGTAAGGGTTTAAAGAATATAACCTCTAGACTCGTTTCTCTAGTCTTTCAAAAACCTTTTTCTCTAAAATTGATTTTTCTTACACGAACCAGGTTCTAAATCAAAACTAAATCTACCCATTTGGTTTTAACCTAAACCATTTCGTTACCCTAATTAGGTGGCAACTCTAAAACATTTAAAAAAATAAAAAGCAGATCTTCTTTAAATCTCATATAAGGATCAGTATTTAATGAGTAAGGTTTAATAATGATCAATTTAAAGAAGACTTATTTATAAAACCAGGAAAAAATGAAGTTTGACAACTTGGTGACTCCACTGGAGACGTCAAGAGGGTTAACCATCCAACTTTCCAAATTTAGAATTCATTCTTTGAAATCACCTTATTAAGTGTAATTTATTTATTTATTTACTCATTAATATTTTCTACATTTGAATATGGTGGTACTAACTTTTTTGTGTTATGTATCATAATTATATGGAGAAATGGTCAAACCTGAATCGTATTAGGACCCTAGGACGAGGGGGGCCATTGTGTTGACTCCAGATGCTGTAGTGTAGCCACTGCTCAGGGTTTATTAAGCCACCCTCACTTAAGCTTGATGTGACTAAGGAAGGCGTTTTCTAAAAACAAGTGAGGTCACAAGGCTTAAGGACCTTTAGAACTTACCTTGATTGCATCCATGAACCCTCTTTGCAAAATTAGCAAATTAACACGATGTGGCAAGACCAAAAAAGATTAATTATGAAGTTTCCTAATCTTTTCCCTATAAATGTTTCTTTTCTTTAGAATTTCAATGTAATTCCCGTATAAATAGAACACTTTTGATGTAATTTTCTTTTCATCCTCTTTATAGAAAATCGTTAGGTCTTCTCTTACATTGGCCATTTTCAAAGAAGTCCATATTCACGAGCCAATAGAGTCCAAAGGAATACTTGAACGAACTTATTGAAGACAAGATTAAGCCCGTCCTTTCACTACTCAAAATTAAAACTAATTTCACCATGGTATGAGCTTTGGTCTGCTTCCAAGACCCTTAGAGTCAATCTTTTATTTTGACTCATGCCAATTGAGCCCAACCATTAAAGAATACTCTTATCTGTTAGGAGTCCCCTTTGTCGAAAACGGAAGATATGTCTCAAATATTACGGCTTGCCCTGCAGAGATTTTCAATAGACTCTTAAGCCTTTGTGAATCTAAAATATGTAAAATATGGATCATTAGCGTGGATGATCTTTTTACTTGGTTCGTAACCCCATCTAGCTACAACAAAAAAACTCTTTTGTAGTAGCTTTGATGATTGGCAGCATGGAATCAACATCTATATCTTAGCAGCATTTGGGATTGTTTTATTTCTTAATGGGATATTTCACATATATTACAAAATTGCAAAGCTAATGACCCAATTTTTAGAAAGGAAGTCTTATATCCTAATGCTATTAGCAGTATAAGTCAGATCACTCAATTGTCTCCAAGAAGAGAAGAATGGAGAATTAAAGACCAATATAGCTTTACTCATGGTTTTATTTATCAACCATACTTGGAGCATAAACTTGACTTCCTTCATAGGAAAGATACCCAGAAGATGAATCTTATTGATGCATTTGCTACTGTCATTGAACGCCCCAAAGATATTGTTACTTATTACTGAGTCAAAGATTTCCAGAAATTGCATGCTAAAGATATCTCCCAAATTGCTAGATGGATTGAGGCAACTGAGTTGAAAAAGAGGAAGAAGATTGAAGAGGAGCTAAGACACCGCAAGAAAAAGAAGATGTAAACTTCAAAGTATTTATAATAAATTTTTTACAATGTAACGAAAACTTCAAAGATGCAATAAAAATCATTTTTGCCACTTCATAGTCAGTTTACCAGCTCCCCTCTTTGCATTTACATGCCCTCATATTGTATTTCAGAATTCGCTTTGCTTGTAAATATTCATTAGTTTTTATTTGAATAACTTTTTTTTAGTAACATTATGAGAGTCATGTCTTTAGGCTTTTAAATATTTGATTTCTTTACAAGTCCCCTTCTCTGTGCCTTTTACTCTAGCTCTTTCCAAATATATCCTTAGGATTATTTTTCTTGTAGGTTACTTTTTAAATACTTACAAATTATCAATAATTGATTGCAAATATTTAGGCTACTGATCCTTTAGAAATGTTTTTCTACCCCTTCCTTACAACTTGTAAATAAGTTTTATCCTTATATTCCACTTTTTTAATAAGTCATTTTCTCTCTCTTAAAAAGAAGAGTGTTCTTTCAAAAAAGAAAATAAAAACAAGAAGTTATTAACAAGTGAGGATTCTTATCGAGAGTAATGGTCAACAGTGGAAATAATAACAAACTTGATGATACTAACCCTATAGTAGTAAGGTTTCTTTCATTAGAACAAACGGCAGGAAAAATAACTAAATAAATGAATTTTCTAGTTGACAACATCATCCTACTCAAAGCCATAATGTCATCAAATGAAGAGTAGTTGGAAGCCCGACAGGGGAATTTGTTGAAGCACCTCTTCTTAAAGAGAAGATCAATCTAGCTTTTCGGCCTAAGACTTATTATTTCTTGGTTGACCTAGAGCCAAATAAAAAAAGTATGAAAAAGCTGGAAAGGAAACTAACTCGGCAGATAGCTGAAAAGATGATAGCATTTGGGAATGATGATGGATTCAAGCAGGCTAAGATTATTGACTTTTATGCATATCATATCAGAGTTTACATAGAAAAATTTAAAATACCAAAGTTTGAGAAGTACGATGGGATCGGATGCCTAAAGCTACACACCAAATTATACATTCACAAGATGGCCAGATATGTTCAAAATAATCCTCTCATGGTATAAACTTTCCAAGATAGTCTAATGAGGCCTGCATTAACCTGGTACGCCTAGCTCGATCTTAGCCAAATCAATACTTGGGAGAAATTGGCTTAGGCATTCTATGAGTAGTATAAGTTCAACGTTGAGACAGCTCTTTTGATTTAGGACTTGTATACAATGAGAAAAAAGAAAAATGAGTCATTTAAGGAATACGCCCAAATATGGAGGGGCATAGCAACTAGAATCATTCCTCTTCTCCCCAAAAAAGAATTAATATCTATCTTTATTAACTCATTGAAGGAACTATATTATGGGCACTTGTTAGGTAATATAATGGTCAACTTTACGGACATTGTACTTGTTAGGAGCCAAATTGAAGAAGAGATAAGGACATAAAGGCTAACTAGGAAAAGACCAACTTCATTAAATTCAGGAGCATATATAAATACTACAATTTCAGGACTTACATCAAGTAAAAAAGGCCCAAAAATACCTAGAAAAAAGTTTACTTATATTCCTACCTCGTCATCTCAAGTCTTTGACTAACTAAGAAAAGAAGGCTCATTGCAATAAAAAACCTTAATGCCAGATACAAACAAGGAAATACAACCCAAATGCACAATGTGAATATCATATGGTTTAGCAAAGGCATTATACTGGCAACTACTAGGTATAAAAAAACAGATTTCAAGACCTAATGGATGTAGGGCAATTTAATTGGATTCAATTTAAGGATAGGGACAATTTCGCAATGACCTTTACAATGTTTGTAAAAGACAAGTGATTCATATAAAGGGCCTTATTTGCATTTCTCCTACTTTAAGATATCTCATTAGTTAAAAGGTTTAAAACGAAGAAAGGTAAGACGAATCGCAAACACTAAGCCCAAGACACTTTGAGAGTTTAGTGACATCATTGTAAGACTATTGGACTCATTCCTCAAAGGAAGTCCACCTTGCATTTAATATGCGAATCAAAATGAAGATAGACATTCATTTTTCAATATCTTAATTATAAAATCCCTCGCCAACCTTGTTGAGCCTCTTAATGGAGTATTTCAAAATTTAAACCCTATTGAGAACCACCCTACAATGGGGTAAAAAGGAGGTTAGGAGCATTTATCAAAAGAAAAGGATAAAACTAATTTGTGCTTACTTTAATTGCATCAATTCAAAAGTAAATGTTACCATTGATAACTGATTTCCTCTAAGATGAAGAAAGGTATCTATTCTAAACACTAAACACAAACCACATATACTTTGAAGTTGTAAACCAAAAGGAGGAATGGTCACCTTTGTCTTAAGTCAAAATAATAAGAAGAAAAAAAAAGAAGGAAAAATGAGGAAAAGAGGCAAGAAGAAACGTAAGAAAATGAAAAAACAAGTTAATCAAGTCCAAAATAGAAAGACTTAAGAGGATTAGGGACAAGTGACTCAAAAAGCCTATTCCCCAAGTAGGGACCCTTAAATTACAATTGAGATGATTAAAACTGAAAAGCCAGGACAAATGCCAAAGTTTCCCCTAAAACTTATGATCCTTGAAGAAAATTGAAGCTAATACATGGCTTATAGTTTACCTATAACTCTACCTATTCTAAAAGCCTTTTTTTAATGGAAATAACTTATCATTGGTAAAAGTTATATTTAAAACTAAGATGAGCATAATTTTAGTTTTACTTATAAGGTTCTTGACTTATAAACCTAGATGGAAAAGCAATTCTTTCATAAAAGGCCATTTCAGTAATATCCATTTTGAAACCCAAGACCAAAAGACTTTTATTACACTGCAGTCCAAAAAAGACCTAATGAATTGATTAAAAGTATATCACTTACAAGATGGACCATAATTCTTGTAACTAAAGTCAAGAGAGAGGAATTTCAGCTGAGAGTATGAGGAAGTCCTTTTACACTAAACCCATCTTTAATGAGATGTCTCCTTATTAAGAAGAAAACTGAAGAAGTCATGCTTAAAAACATGGAAAGTCATTTGTTGCTGAAGAAATGCAAAGACCTTTGAGAAAGAAAGGGTTCTCTTAGATAAAAGTAGCCTAGAAGATCAAGTTTTTATGTCGCTGAAAAGCCTACATACTACTAGGAGAATCCAAACCTGTTAACAAGTGGAAAAAATTGAAATAAACTCCATTCTCTCTCATTTTAGTCCTTTCTTTTTTTTTTTTTCTGTGTCACCTTAATGGTCCAAGTCTTCAACATGTTAAAAATCATCTTCTCTAAAGTCAATCCTAACTGGTAAACTTTTTTCATTCAAATTTGATTACCTCAACAACTATTGTTTTCAAAGGAGTTCACTTACTCTTGTCTAAAGTTTAAGGATTTGCTCCCGTATAAAAATTCCTCCTAACTTGGCCTTAGAGGTTAGAATCATCCTCTTTAACACGATCGCCTTCCTAGCTAATGTCATCCACTTCTCTTTCTATTAAGGGACTTATCCTTAATGTTTGCCCTGTCTTACACGATTACCAATCAACAAATCCGTCTTTTTTTCAAGCCTCTTAAGAATTTTTACATAAGCTCTTTTTTACTTTGCTCCCTATGGATTGTTTGTTCTTTAGAGCATTATCTATGTAGTAAAAATGTTAGTGATCGTATGCTCTCAAATCGCTATCTTGATATTGACCTAAAACCTTCGGATCACATACTCTCGGAACACTATTCTGATCTTGACTTAAAACACTTGGATTGACTTAAAACCCTTGGATTGCATATTCTCGGAGTATTATCCTGATCTTGACTTAAAACCCTCGAATCGCATTCTATTGGAGCGCTATCATGACCTAAGTTAAAACCCTCATATCACTTGCTCTCAGAGCATTATCGTTACCTAAAACCATTGAATTGCATGCTCTCGAAGCGCTATCCCAAGTTAAAACCCTCAGATTGCATGTTCTCGAAGCGTTATCCTAATATTGACCTAAAACCCCTAGATTGTATGCTCTAAGAGCACTATACCGACCTTAGTTATAACCCTCGAATCACATGTTCTCAGAGCCCTTTCTTGACCCAAGTTAAAACCCTTGGGTCACTTGCTCTTGAAGTACTATCTTAACTTGAAACCATTGAATTGCTATCTTAACCTAAAACCTTTGGATCGAATGCTCTTGAAGTGCTATCCTAATCTTAACCTAAAACCCCTGGATCGCATACTCTCAAAGCGCCATCCTTACCGGCATGTTAGTAAGCAAATGCATTACCGGCATGAACATCGACAAGTGTATCGGCATGCCAGCTGTTCATGATTGAAGAGTTCTTCCTTTTATTATCCAGGGTTTTATACCGTCAGCTTAGTTCTTCCTTAAGCTGTTATGTTGTTAGGTTAAGTATCACCTGAAAATACTTTTAACACATAACGAACAAATACACTTTATAATCCAACTTAAAGATCATTGAATCATCACTTAAAGGATTAAATATCTTATAGAGTCAATCGATGTATTTAATTATTAAGCAAATTAATTGATCTTATTTAATTAACTCAATATAGTCAAATAAAACTTAGTTTAATTATCCACTTTTGTTTTGTTGTCATCAAAATCAATTAATGAACCTTTGGTTCAATAATCTCCTCCTTTTTTATGAGGACAAAACTCTTATATACTTAAGAGCTCCCCTTCAATTTATCACTCAATTTCAAGATATTTGACAATTGAATAAGATTAAGCGAATGCTTGCATAACGAAAGTATTGATTCTTTTCATGATAACTTGATATATTGGATATATCAAATGTACAAGGATTTAAGATATGCCAAGTTATAATGTAAGTCTAAAAGGCCAAAAAGGAGATAGCCATTATCCAATCAACTTAACAAAATTTAATTTAACCAATCTAAATAATCTTATACTTTTTTTAATTTCAAATGAATAACGACTTGAATATTCCTCTCCCTTTGGCCTCATCAAAAAGAGGAAGATCCAAGCATTGAAGAGGAAAGAGGATTCAAGTTAAAATTTCAACAAAGTATCGGCTTATACCAAAGAGTATGCCCTTGCAAGAAGAAGATCAAAGAAATACGAGGCTTCAAAGGAGAGATAAAATAGCCAACAATGACAACTAAGAGCAGCAAAGAAAGTTCATTAAGGAAAAAAGTTTAACAAACATACTACAAAAGAAATAAATATCTAGCAGTGATAACAGGTCAATCAAGGACCAAAAGTCACAATACAATAGAAACATAAAGTGGTTAAAAGCCAAGTCCATAAGCAAAACATAAGAAAGCTGAAATAGACAACTAAGCAATAGGTGGATCATCATCTTGAGTTGGAGAAGGAAAAAGGTAAGAGAGGCAATGATAATTCAGCTGGAAATGACTGTAAAGCCCTTGAAACCCATTGTAGAGGTGATCATGAATATCCTCCCTAAGTTAATTAAAGCGCATCTTGGAGAATTGATAGAAAGGATGCTGAGACGCAAGAGAAGTAGCTAGATCAAATGGAGGAAATCCAAAATCAGGTGGAGTTTGATGAGAAGAGCCCTCAGGAGGAGGAGTAGCATCATGACTAGGAGCCGCACTAGAAAGAGTATGAGTGCTGTGACTACCGAGCTCATCAAAAGATGTAATCAAGTCCTGTGGATTGCACTTAGAACCAAGATCAAGGGGAGGAAGGTCTTTCCTTCAAACTAAATTGTTCCTAGATTTCTCCCAAATCCCTCGACAAATGTCAATTAATTTAAGATGCTTGATGTGAGCTACCTAAGGAGGTGTAGGGAACTGAGCACCCTTCTAGATTAGCAATTATGTAACCAATTACCCAAATTGAAGGAAGGCTTGAGAAGGGTTGTTTATGACATGTTTAAAGCATTGAACAACTATATTGAAAGAGTCAATTTGATTGTTCACAAGTAGATAATAAAGGAACCATAAATCCTGATATGCTACATTCGACTGTTGGCCTCGGTAAGGACAATAACTATAGATCACTATATGGTGGAAAATTTTGGTTCTTAGGTCAAGTCGAATAGCTGCTAAGTTTTTGGCCTTTCCCTAATTTCCTCTAATGCCCTTATACCTAAAGACTCGTTCATAGAATTTAGCCTCATAAGAATTTACATTCACTTTTGTTCCTTTAATAACAATGCTAATGAGGCCACAAATATTCTCAAGAGTAATAGTAATTAAAGTTCCATAAACATATGTATAAAGGACAATACGACGTAATTCATTACTTAGATTCATTTTCAATTTAGGCCGACCCTGATCATATAAGGAATTCGACATGTTACAGTAAAAATACTTAAAGAGTGTCATAATGTACCTCATTAGGAAGTCAAAGGAGGTCGAAGACATGATTGGTGATGACACTGGGAATTATTTTAATTCGAAATTCTCCGAGTACCTCCAAGGCATAGAAGATGCAGATATTGACTTCGAGATAGGCAAACTTTTCAAACCTTTGAGCGTATTGACATAAAGGAAAAAGGCGGCAGTCATAAGCTGGAGGTATGAAACCATGAGCAACATACGGCACTAGGGTTGTTGAGAGAGGTGTGTGTGATGGAGATGGGTAAAGGCATGTATGGTGAAGAGGATAAGGGAGATGGGTAAAGGCATGTGTAAAATAGGTGGAGAGTATATGTGATGGAAGCCAACTTGATGGTATTTGTCGAGAGAACAGTGATCGTAGCGTGACGGTGTAGGAGGAGTTTTTAGAGATAGAAAGTTGTAAGAATGAAAAGATGAGGGTAAGGTGGGACGAAGTGAGGAGAAGAATAGAGAATTGAGAGAGTGGGGAGTTGATTGATGAGAGAAAAATAAGATTTTGAAGGAGAAGAGATGATGGATCAAAGAGAGAGAAAGAGACTAGGGTTTGGAGGAAGAGAAAAAGGGGTTTTAGGAAGAAAATGGAAAGAAAGAGAAAGGATCGATGCTATTTAAGTTGTACCAAGAAATAGAATACTAGCATGCCGGTAGTGTAGGGAGTCGGCATGCTGGTTATGGGAATAGAAGCCTTTCCAGTTTATTATAGAAATTAATATATCGGCATGCCAGTGGTTAGGGGTACTAGTATGCCAGTTATTAGAATAGAACCGAAACTAACTTATTATTTACGAGGACATACTGGTAAGCCAGTGGTTATGGATGCCGGCATGCTAATTCATAGAAAAGAATCGAATCAAATTACTTATCTAGAGAAGTATACCAGCAAGCCAATGGTTGAGGATACTGGCATGCTGGTTGTCTACAATTTTACAGAAAATGAGTTAAGTCCACTTCATCGATCAAAGCTGCCAACTTAAGTTGATTTAGAGTGATTTAATGAGCATTCTAACACTTCAAACAAGTTTATTTGAGTCTGTTAAGGCTTGGAAAAACTAAATCTAAACAAGATTTCAAAGATTTAGCCAAATAAAATCCTAAAAGCTATAGAGTTCATGACTTAAATGAAAATGAGCATATATGAGTAAACCATGTACATAGACATTGAGTTTTTGCATATTGACATTTGAAGCAAGTTTCAAATAGATGTTTGAGCATAGTTGGAATACAATATAGTCTTCAAATGCTTCAAAAAGTAAAAACACTACTTAAGTTTCTTAATCATGCAAGTAGCTAGAGAGCAAGTAGAGATCTTTTCTTAATATTTAAGAGGAGTTCATGCTTCAAACATGTTAAAAGATATTAAGAGGAAACAAAGATACATGATCAAGTCAAGCAACATCCATATAGATACAAATAGGCAAGATATGCTCCACATTACACTTAGAACCTAAAAAGGGTCTAAAGAATTCAAATACATAGGAAATTCAAATCAAGCTAGTTTGACCGCTCAAACATGATTTAGGGATGAAAATAAACATGTGAAGCCCAGTTTTGGGCACGGAAACTGATACATGATGAATTTGTGCATATGTGAACTTGAATACTTTATGAATGACTTCAAGTGTGCCCAAAACATGCTTAATGTGATATTTAATGCATGAAATCCATATGATCATGTTTCTTATACCTCATAGTGTAGATTTTGCCAGTCAACTTATTTAGTATGTTATTTTTGCTCAAAAATGCTATCTTGGTTCTTATGTATCTAGCACTCATCTTGCATAATCATTCCCAATTCTCTTCTTAGAGTGCAAAACCTTTCCTCATTCAAGGGTTTAGTGAAGACATTGGCTATTTGATTGTTAGTATTAACAAATTCTAAGAAAATATCATTGTTTTGCACATGATCACAAATAAAGCGATATCTAATTTCAATATGCTTAGTCCTAAAATGTTGAATTAGATTTCTAGTCAAATTTATAGCACTTGTATTATCACATCTTATTAGGACATTGATAAATTCTAGACCATAATCAAGCAATATTTGTTTCATCTATAATACTTGGGTACAACAACTACCAGCTACCACATATTCTACCTCAACAGTAGAGAGTGCTACTAAGTTTTATTTTTTTGAATGCCACGACACTAACAAGTTATTAAGGAAGTGACATGTGTCACTTGTGATTTTCCAATCGACTTTACAACCGGTGAAGTCGGTATCGGAATATCCAATAAGATCAAATGAGGTAAACTTAGGGTGCTACAAGCTGATTTCGATGGTGCCCACAAGATACTTGAAAATGCATTTGATCGCATTCAAGTAACATTCTTTAGGGCAAGATTGAAATGTGCACATGGACACATAGCAAACATGATATCGGGCCTAGATGTAGTTAAATATAGAAGACTTCCTATCATGCCTCTATACATCTTTTCACAAATGTTCTTTCCACTTTCGACTTTATCAAGTTTTAAAGTGGTGCTCATTGGAGTTGACTTAGTCTTACAATTTTCCATTTTGAACCTTTCTAAGAGCTCCTTCGTGTATTTAGCTTAGTTGATGAAGGTTCTATCTTTGGTTTATTTGACTTGAAAACCTAAGAAATAGTTGAGTTTAACTATTATACTCATTTTAAATTCATTTTTCATGCATTAGACAAACTCATTTACTAAATCCATGTGAGTAGCACCAAAAACAATGCCATCTATGTATATCTGGACAATTAGTATATGATCATTGTGTTGCTTAATGAATAATGTTGTGTCAAGTTTTCCTCTAGTGAATTCATTCTTTATCAAGAAGCTACTCAATCTTTCTTACCAAGCTTTAGGAATACAAGGCTTTATTAAGCTAATATACATGTTTTGAGAATTCATTATCCTCAAATCCCAATGGTTTCTCTATATATACCTCTTCTTTGATATAGCTATTTAGAACGGCACTTTTAACATCCATTTGACATAGTTTAAAGTATTTATATGTGGCAAATGCTAAAAGCATCCTAATGGCCTCTAATTTAGCAACCGAAGCAAAGGTCTCATCAAAATCAATTCCTTCTTCTTGGTTATAGCCTTTTGCAACTAAACGTGCTTTGTTTCTTGTTACTATTCCAGTTTCATCTAACTTGTTTTGAAACACCAGTTTAGTTTCAATTACCGGTCTATCTTTTGGTTTAGGTACTAAGTTCCATACCTCATTTCTAGTAAATTGATTTATCTCTTCTTGCATAACTTAAATCCAAAATTCGTCCTTTAAAGCTTCATCTTTGTTTTTTTGGTTGAAGTTGAGATAAGAACACTACATTACTTAGATTCTTAAGAGAGGCTCTAGTTTTCACCCTATTAGATGGTTCTCCTATTATTAGATCCTTAGAGTGATTTTTCACAAATTTTCATTTTCTAAGCAAGTCTATGTTAGAGTTGTCAATAATTCCATCTTACCTAAAGGATTCCTTCTCAATTGAATTGGATTGATTCATGTTAAGATCAAGATTGTCTAGATGAGCACCAATGTTCTCTATTTCATCATTAGACTCTTTATACGCATATGTATCATCAAATGCAATGTAAATTGATTCCTTTACAACAAGAGTTCTTTTGTTATATACTCTATAAGCTTTACTAAAAAGAGAATAGCCAAGAAAGATGCCTTCATCCGATTTTCCTATATGTTCCTTTCCATTATTAAGGATATAACATTTTGTTCCAAATGGATAAAAATATGATATGTTAGGTATTTTATCTCTCTAAAGCTCATAAGGGGTTTTCTTAAGGATAGGTTTTATGAAAATGCGATTTGATATATAACAAGCCATATTAACAGTTTCAGCCTAAAAATACATAGCATAGTCTTAGCCATTTCTATAAGGATCCTATTTTTCCTTTTAACAACTCCATTTTGTTTTAGAGTTCTAGGTGCCGAGAAGATATGTTCTATTCCATTTTTATTACAAAAATCTTCCATTTCATGATTTTCAAATTATCCCTGATGATTACTTCTTATTGAGACAATAGAAAAACCTTTTTCATTTTAGACCTTTTTACTATAATTCAAGAATATATGATATGTTTCATCCTTATTTGCAAGGAAGAAGGTCTAAGTGTATCCAGTGAAATCATCAACTATGACAAAGGTATATCTTTTTCCTCCCAAACTTAAGGTTTGGGTTAAACCAAATAGATCCATGTGTAGTAGTTGTAATGTCTTAGAAGTTGAGATGGCATCTTTCAATTTGAAAGATGACTTGGTTTATTTGCTATATTGACATGCTTAACATGTTCTATCTTTATCGAAACTAATCTTAGGTAAGCCCTTAATAAGATTCCTTTTGGTTGGTTTTGATAAGATATCCATATTAGCATATCTTAACTTCCTATGCCACAACCATCATTATTTTGAGCAAAGAGACAACTTTCAAGAAAACATGAAAACATATTGAAGTCAATTTTGTAAATGTTTCCTCATATATACCTCTTAAAACGGATTTGGTCATTGTTAATGTTTTCAACAGAATACTTTGATGTATGAAAGATTACTTTATATCCTATATCACACAATTGACTAATACTAAGTGTTTGATAGTAAGATCATTAATAATGTAAATGTTACCTTCACCAATAACATGAGCCTTTCAATTATCTCCGAAGGTCACACTTCCTCCATCCTTCAAGTCTATAGATGTAAACTTAGATGCCTTTCCTATCATATGTCTTAAGCAACCATTATCCAAGATTTTTTTTTTTTTATGTCTTAAAGGACTCTACAAAACAAATGGTTATTTCTTTGGTATCCTCTTTAGTTTAGATCCTTTGGGGTTAGTTGTTATAATGTAAGCTTATCCCTTAGGGACCTAAACCATTTTACCTTTGTTATATAAAGAGAGATTGTGATGTAATGGACATGTATGATCAATATGACCATATCTTCCATAATAGTTACAAGTTTTATTTTATGCCTTAACAAAGTAGCTTTTGTATGCTCTATACACATTCTCTTCAATATAACCTATTCTAGTTTTATCTAACCCTTGCCTTTGTATTCTAAAGATTTTTTCTAAGTTTTTCTCTCCATCTACAAATTTTGCCATTGTCTTCCTTAAATTATCTAAGCTAGATTTTAGGATTGAGTTTTCAATTTCAAGTCGACCTAACTTATCAATCATACCTTTATCATTTTTTTCCCTAAGTTTAAGTTCTTTCATTTTCTTTTCAAAATTCTTGTTGGCTTCCTTTAATTTGCTATTTTCAACTATCAATTCATTGTTTCTGGTACTTAGCTCTTTATTCTCTTTCATTAATTTCTTATTTTCAATTTTTAAGTATTCGTTATCTTCTTCTAATCCTTCTTTTGCATCAACTATTTTATAGTATTCACTTTTGATAATGTCAAACTTATTGCCTACTTTACTCATCATCTGCTTCAAGACTTTATTCTTCTTTTGTACTTTTATGAATTCTTTCAATAACTCATCATACATACTTCTATGTTTATCAAATGAAGAGTCATGTGAAGGGGTGCATACTTCTTTATTGAGATCCATGAAACAAGTTTCATTATCAAAGTTGCTAGAATCCCCATCACTCCAAGTAGCTACATAGCTTTCTTTATTGACTCTTTATTAGCCTTCTTAAATAAGGGACAATATTGTTGAATATGTCTTAGCTTTTGACAATTATAGCATTCAATGACTTCTTTCTTTTCCTTCTTGAACTTAGAAGGTGATCCATATCTATCCTTATCTTTCTTAATCCTTTTATTGAATTTCATAAACTTTTTAAACTTCTTTGCCAACATTGTAACCTCATCATTGTCTTTACTTTCTTCTTTACTCAAGTTCTCCTCAATGACTTTTAGAGCAATTATCTTCTTTCTAAAATCATCTCCTTATCTTTTTACCATCCCGTGTGTCTTAAGTGTTCTAAGAAGTTGCTCTTTTGACATTTCATTAAGATCATGGGCTTCCTCGATTGTGGATCTCTTGACTTCCCAATTTCTTGACAAAGACCTAAGAATTTTAGAATTTATCTCAAAAATAGTAAATGTCTTTCTAAGAATACTCGAGGGATTGATGATATTGATAAACTTAGTATGTATCTCATCAATTGTTTCATTTGGATCCATCCTAAAATTTTCAAATTGTCCACTTAATAAGTTTATTTTTGTATCCCTCACTCTACTAGTTCCTTGATATGTACTTTGTAATTCATCCCATATTCATTTAGCACTTTTACATGTTCATATCTTATTGAAGTTATTTTTATTTATGGCACAATGCAAAATATTCATAGCAACTTCATTTAGATCAAGTAATTTCCAATCATCATCCAAGTAATCTCTTTCTTCTTTTCCTCCATCTTAAATGGTCCTTGGTTAACTATATGCCACAATAGTCTATTCTATGCTTTTAAGAATATAAACATTCTACATTTCCAATATGGATAGTTGTTATCGGTTAAAAAAGGAGGCCTATTAATTGCTTGTCCTTCTAGAAAGCCTAATGCATTAGATGCCATGACCTTTACTCTAATATGAAGTTAAGTAAGTGATTAGAGACTAGCTTTGATACCAATTGTAGAACACTAGGCTAAACTCAAGAGGGAGGGGTGAATTAAGTTTTTAAGACAAATTGCAATTCCTTTCGAAATTACAAATTAAGTGCAATAATAAGAATGATCCAGACAATGATAAAACAATAATAGATGCGGAAATCAAAAGAGATAAAGATAGAGAAATTCAAGCCTAGATAAAGCATGGAGTTTGGACCACCCTCTAGTCTCCACAGACCCATAAATACCTTCAATTCAGCACTTCACACCACTTTATTAATCAATCAACAAAGAGCTACACAAGTTCACACAACCATTATTGAACACGATAATCTTAAGTGTAATGCTCTTCTTTCTCTCAAGATTACAAAATATATAAGCACTTAAGCACTACATACTAAGTCTCTTCTGTTTGATAGCAAGTAAAGAGTACAAGAGACAATTGTAAGTAATAAGGTTAAAGACTGTAAGAGAATGTCTTTTGATTGCGGTAGAATATCGGTTCTTAATTCATTTCAGTTGGGTTATTGAGCATTTATATTAATTTATTGAATTCTTCCCATTATCGTGCATTAAATACTCCAATGGCTACCTAAAAAAGACTTATTAGCATTTTGGTGCCTTACTCTTACCGTTATGTTGGTAAGTAAATGCATTAGTGACATGAACACTGATAAGTGTGCCAGCATGCCGGCTCTTCATGATGAAAGAGTTCTTCCTTTTGTTATCCAGGGCTTTACACCATCAGTCCGGTTCTTCCTTGAGCTATCATGTTAGTAAGCTAAGTATCACCTGAAAATACCTTTAACACACAACAAACAAGTACACTTTACAATCCAACTTCAAGATCATTTTATCATCCCTAAAAAGATAAAAAAATCTTGTAGAGTTAATTGATGTATTTAATTATTAAGTAAATTAATCAATCTTATTCAATTAACTCAATATAGTTAAATAAAACTTAGTTTAATCATCTACTTTTGTTTTGTTCTCATCAAAATCAATTAATGAACCTTTGGTTCGACAATCCTAACCCAAGCTAAAACCATCTAATCGCTTGCTCCAAAAGTGCTATCCTAACCTAAAACCCCCGAATTGCTTACTTTCAAAGTGCTATCTTGACCTAAAACCCTTAGATCGCATGCTCTCAGAGAGCTATCCTGATCTTGACCTAAAGCCTCCGAATTGCATGCTCTCGGAGCGCTTTCTTGACTTAAGTTAAAACCCTCCAATTGCTTGCTCTCGAAGTACTATCCTAACCTATAACCTTGTATCGCTTACTCATGGAGCACTATCCTAACTTGAAACCCTTGGATCGCATGCTCTAGGAGTGTTATCCTAACTTAAAACCTTTGGATCATATGATCTTAAAGCGCTATATTGATTCTTTTCCCCTCTTTAAATTATCGTTACACTTGAAGTATGCCCACCTAATGTAAGCCTACCTTCAAAGCGCATTAAGTCTTCTTAACAAAGCCTCGCTTTTTGAGGTGTAGCCATTCCTTCCTAAAGATTAGTAGTCATACTCCCTTTTCAAAGATAACCTGCTTATAGAGGGCTATCTCTTTTCATAATCTTTGCAAATCACCAAAAGACTAAGCTTAAGTTAACTAGCAAGCTATAGCGCTTCTTAGGACAAATTCATCTCTAAGACAAAAATAGTCTCTTTTGTTTTTATGGCAAAATTTTACTCAAATTTCATCACAAAGATGGATAGTTATAAAACCCCATTTATGCCCCCCTGTTTTTTTTTTAATTAGAATAGAGTAAACGGTCCTAATTTGCGAAAAAAGCACAAAAAAAATAGAAAACTAAAAGATAGAAAATTTATAAAAAAAATTGAAAAAATATAAAAGTAGAAAATTTAGCAAATTAAAAATAAATAAATAAAATAAGATAGGATTTTTAATTTAGTTTTAGTATTTTATTTAGGCCCTAATAATAAAAAAAAAAAGAAAATTAGATCCTTGAGCTTAGACTTAGATTTCAATCTAACCTAAGCTAACCTAATCTATATGTACAATTTGAATAAGGTGCAAGCCAATAGCTTATTGGTGAAGCACTTTCACTAAACTTAGCATTAAAACTAGAGGTTTAGGGTTCGAATCTTGCAACAGGTATAAAGTGCCTTTTATTTTTGAAAAAAAAAAGGAAAGAAAAGGATAATATCGAAAAGAAGAAAAAAAAAGGAAAAGAAGGAAAGAGAGGAGAAATAGAGTAGCTTGGATTTATTTTTATTTTCTCAGTTAAGACTTAAATAAATTTAAAAAAATAAAATAAAAATAATCAACATAATAAAGAACAAATAAAATGAAATAAAATAAAATAAGAGAATAGTTTTGTGAATTAGAAAAATTTTCCAAAAAAATAAAAATAAATCAACTCTTCTTTAAAATTAAGAGTACTTTAAAATCTCCAAAAATAAAAATCCCAATTAGAACCCTTTAGAAAAATATTCCTTAATCAACATAAAACCAAGTAAAACGTAAACTCAATCTTTTCCTTTATTAAAATCAATCAATCTACTAATATTTTTGGAAAAGAATTGCATACATCTGATCCTAAATAGCGAGTATGTCGACACCTCTAAGGCAATATAAAAAAATGAAAAAATTAATTTTTCATTTTTTTAAGTTTAAAATTATTCAACTAAAAGCAGTTTTGATAAATTAAGCTATAGTTTTAAAAAGATAAATTTAAGAATTAAATCTAAATTTGGAAAGTTGTGGTACCTAAAGGGTTTAAAGAATTTAACCAAATCAGGTTTTCCCATGCAAATTAGGGTATATATCAAAACCAAATCTACTGATTTGGTTTTAACTTAAACCATTTCTTAACCTTGATTGAGCAGCGACTTTAAAACATTTTAAAAAATAAAAAGTTAATCTTCTTTAAATCATAGTCGATGATCGGTATTAAACGGGTAAAGTTTAATAATGATCAATTTAAAGAAGACTTATTTATAAAATTGAAAAAAAAATCAAGCTTGACAATGCTATGCTGCCATGACCCCTCTGCTATTGTTTCTAATTGCCGTACAACTTTATCTTATTATGTTCTTATTTTTTTTATTTATTCAGTGTGATTTAGTATATAATTCGGATTTTTAAATAATTACAGAAATATAGTTATACATATAAAATACATTTAATGTAAATACACACTACTAAATATTATTTCATGACATTTTATAATTTCTAGCATTTGTATAATTTATCTCTAAAAACTCATTAATTATCAGATTTCATTACATACGTTTCCTATAAATAACAAATAATATATTTATATTCAACCATTCAATTATATTATTATTTTATTACATTATTTTCCTAAATCTAATCTTTTAGGACCACTTCTATTAACTTTTATAGCATCATCATAAATTTAAGCACAATTAAGTAACTTTCTCAATCACCATAAATATTATGTACCGATTTCAAATTATCTTAATTATAGGGCTGACAATTATAAAAATTCAATGCCTTAGCTTAATTATTGATTAAATTGTTTCAGTTAATGATTGTCCATATAATTTATTTCATTTATTCTTGTAAATAATTTTTTTTTTGGGCCAAAATCCCCATAGACACTTAAAAAACATAATATTCATTGAATTCTTTAACTATTTAAGTCTTTAAACCATAAAATGATTCGACCTTTATTATTATTGTTCTTCAAAGATTGTTATTTAATCCCATCTTTGAATTGTGGCACTGTAAACCCTACTTTTAGTGGGCCTAAGATTTAAGTACGAGTACTTTACGAACGTTTCCAAAGATTAACTAAACCAAAAACTTAAGTTTATATTTAGAAACGAATTAAATTTTTACAATTCAAAAGCCAATTGTCAATAAAACCCGAGCTTGAAGAACTGCATGCTCTAAAGTTACTTAAAACCCTAAACCTTAAAACCATTAAGGAATTTTAACCCTAAATAATTAATCAATAATTTAATTTGAATAATTTCATTCAACTTTATAAAATTTCACAATTTTATAAAAATCAAATCATAAATTACAAAACAATGTGAGATGAAAACCTAAAAACAATTTCCTATAAGGCTATGCCTTTATCTTCATGTATAAGCCTTATACATAAATAAGTAGACCAACCAAACACCTTAGATAACTTATCGATCGATAATTTATCAAAATCTAGTGATAAGATAATTTCCTTATCACCTCTTCACTTATACTACATATGGACAATTTTTCACAAGATTTCATAAGCTTAACTTTAATAAATGAGACAAGACCACTCCATAGCCTAAAAAGACTTTAAATGGAAGATCTAAATAAGGGAGAAAGGGGGGGCTATGCACTTGTCATTCACCCATCAATCACTTCTTCTTATACATCATTATTCACCCATTAATGCTTACATCATCAATAGTTGTAATTGTTGACTTTTGTGTAAGCTGCAAGACAACACTTTCAAGACATTTAAACCTTCATTCTTTCTCCATTCCAACTGGCCACTCGCTCCATCATTTCTCTTACTTTCAATTTCACTTTCACATCTTCTTTCTCTCCTTTGAAACAAACATAAAAAGGAGAAACGACCTTACCCCACAAAATCAACTTTTCTTCCATTTTTGAAGCTTTATTCACGGCATTTTTTTATTTTTTTCTTGTGTCATTTTCTTTCACCATCTAAGACCTTTTAAGACCATTAGAATCTTCCATAAACCCCATTCCAAAAGACCAAAAGATTCGGGTTCCAAAAGGTGGCAAAAAGGATGAGGCAAAGTTAAGGGCTTAAGTGAAACCTTAGTGCACAACCACCAAACTTTGCTTTAAGGACGAATAAGTGTTTCTTGTGATATGTAGAGTAGTATATATGTTAGGAGACTTTGATTCCTTGAAGATATGAGTAAGGTTTAAGTTGTTATAACACCAAAAATCGTTTTAAGAAACAAACCATGAAACCCTTACATGAAGTTGAAACATGAGCATGTAAAGTTGGTGTTTTGTAAAGACATTTGTTTAATGCTTTGAATGGAAGATTTTAAGTTAAAAAAATCTTGAAATAAGAACTTTAATGGAGGATGAGCATGCTGGACGTGAGGGTTCCATAGTCATTTGGATGTTGATTTTGTTTCCGTTAAGTTAAACATGCTCAAATCTAGACTTAAGTTAAGGAAAAATCCATCACATGAGGTTTTATAAAGAAACCAGCTTTGTATGGCATGAGCTATGATATGGGAGTTGTATTAAATATAAGATCTTCTATTTCTTTGTATGGAACATAAGTTAAAGAATCATCTTGTGGAAGAAAAGTTAAATTAAGATTTGGATACAAGTATTCTAAGTGCATAATCTACCACCTAAACTTAAGGAAATGATGAACCAAGTTGAAAAACCAAGTAAGGACCCCTTGGAACCATCATGAATAGATTTGGAACGTGGGAGAAAGAAGCCTAAAAATATGATAAAAGTGAAAGAACAAAGTGAAAACATTAACCAAAGCAAGTATAGTAAGCATATAAAGCCTAAAACTTAAAACCGAGCCTAAAACTCTCAAAACCAGCCTAGAACTCTAAGATGGGTCTTCAATGAAATTTTGACCAGCACCTTAAAGTATCAAGAGAGGTTGTTTTGAAGCCCATACGAAATCCACCTAAGGCCCTATAAGCCCACCAAAGTTACTAACTTTAGTTTGAACAAAAAACAAGCCCATTTGACAACTTAAGTCCACTAAAGGGCCCAAGAAGTGGTTCTTAGCCTTAGGAATATAAATCAAAGTTGTAAATCTGATCTCACGGAGTATTTTAAGATTAGGATAAAATCTTAAGACCAAGCCTAAAGAATTTCTTAAGTTATTAAAAATCCCATTTACCAAACAAGGTCCAAAAACACTCCAACACATGAGGAACGCTACTGTTCTAACCTATGGATAGAATTGTATGCCTAATTTCGAAAATATAACCTCACCACATTAAAGTACACTAAAAAAATAATGAAGATTGACTATAAGATCATAAAAATCGGATTTAAAACGAAAAAGTTATACGCGATTGAACTTTTAAGTAAAACCGGAAAAATTTATGAAACCAAGTCCAAAGTATAACTTAAAGGGTTTTAGCTTAGTTTTCTAGGTTTTATTTCAAATCCTTATAGTATCGTATTTGCGATGTTCAGAGGACCCAGCTTTGGGGAGATGACCTATCTCGGATTATTTTGATTGATCCGCATAGTTGAGTGAGTAAATTCCTGATGACTCTTTACTTGATTATACTTGTAGAATAGATGCACCTAAACTTATATATATATATATTTGGATGCTTGTGGGATATGGGAGATGCATGTGTATGGATTTATGGATGAATGTGATGACTTGTTAATTATATATATAATAATGGGAATTGTTTGTATTAATATATACATGTGAATTGTATGGAATGAAATTGTTTAATCACCCTAAAAATCAAGTTAATCACTTCTATGATTAAGAACTCAAAATGAATCATGCATTCCCCATATTGCATACGGATAACACCGACTGCTGCTTCACGTAGAAGATGGGAAGGGACCCATAGGAATACGAGTTTTCTGTAGGATTGGGTACTAGCTATGCCTTCATATATATTGAGTCTCTCTCTTAAGTTGATGGGCTTATTAGGCGCTGGGAGACGCCAACCATTGGCGAGGGGCCGAGTTTTGTGGCTTCTGCTTAGGGCGTGTGTTTGTGGACAGCGAGGGCCACCACACAGCTAGACTTGGGATTTTAAAAGATATGATTTGATTTTGGTAAAGGAAGTATACATATATATATATATATAGAGAGAGAGAGAGAGTTTTGTTTTTGGCATGAGCACGATAGTGCAAATGAAATAAAACGCAAGGTCTAGAACCCGGATTTTGGTTTGGGTCGGTTAATTATCTCCAAGCCCCGACTTCAGGGGGTGTAATTCTGAGTCGTATGCAGTTCCTAGATTACTGCATGCGTTGTTTGGCATACTAATTATTCATGTATTCATATAATTGTGCATTTAATAAATTTTTATCATACGGTATTGATGAGGGTAATTATCTCACTAAGCGTAAGCTTACACCCCAACAGCTCACCCCAACAGCTCTTTTCCTTGCAGGTTGATTGATAGTTGGGAATGGGATAGGAATCGAGTGCAGAGTGCTACCATTGAATCAGTATGATGAAAAGCTTGTGTAGTTAATTTGGAATGCTTCGAAAAACGACTAATGTCTCATTAAGTTTAGTATCTTTAGTAAGTTTAGAATTTTCTAGAATTGTCTATCTTATCTCACTATTTTGGTAGGGGATACCGATTCTCTGCGGTTCTAAGGAACTGTGGAAAAATGGATATCCATAATTATTTATATTATATAATGAGCTAACGAACTAAAATTGAAGACTCTAGCAAATAACTATTTAGAGTCTTGTAATCTCTTGCTTGCAAGGCGATTTGCTTATCATGGGTGTACACGTGATATGGAAATTTTAGGCAATACTACTAGGCCCCTCCTAAGGTCGCTACAGGCACATCATATTTTGGTATTGGTCCACAGTGTGATGCGTCATTGGAAAGAGGTAGTAACTTTTGAACTCTTCATTGATAAATTTGGTGCTTAAGATTAAAATGAGCCTAACCTATTGCATTTGTGATTAGGTTATAAGTTAAGTTATGGCATGGTGATTTGTGACTAAGAGGTTGATTCCCATTAAGTTTGCGATTGTTGAGGGCTAGATTTTGTAGACTTTCATTACTCAACTCGCTAAAGAAAAAAATAAAAGTAAAAAGTGAAAAGATAGTGATTCCCGAAGACTTTCTCATTATTAAAGACTATGTAGGGCTGAATTTGTTGCTCTATACCTTAGCCAATGAATGAAATTCCCCCTTTACCCCTCTCGCCTTTACCTTTAGTTATTTTTCTATACTTATATTACTTTCTTGAATGTAATTTATAAGATGCTTGGGAAGAGTGTTAACAGTAACAGTAGTGTTAGGAATCATAGGGGAGAATTGAATAGGCATTGTGAAAGTAGTAGGCATTTAAACCCTTTAAAATAACAATATGCATCCTATTAATAGATCCAGACACTATCTTGCTACATAAAAATGTACTAGGGAAAAGTTACCAATCACTAATCAAGTGCCAACACATGGTGGAAATAGGAGAAAGTAGGGAGATTCGAAGGAAGAAGCCGGAGATACTTGCTAAAGTAGGGGTATTGAGATGATTAAGATTAAAATCTTACCATTTAGCAATAGTAGCTCACCAAATGAGTACCTAAAGTTAGAATATAAAGTAGATATGATTTTTGCCGTAATGACTAATGATTGTACCAAGATATGATTAGCTTCGTTGGAATCTACGAATGTAAAGGCTTAAAGGGATAAAGAGGGAGGAGAAGAGATGAGGACCTAGAAGTTGATAAAGTGACTTTTTGATGTGCCTAAGAGCTCAAGTTATCACTAGGGCTTACTGTAGTTCAAGGGTGGGTCCTTTGAAATATTGAAAAGAGGCAAAAAGGTTACTTCCAGTAGCTTCATGGAGCTATCCGTTGAATATGACTCACTGTTGAACATTACATAACTTAGGCCTCCACTTGATATTATGTACAAGTAAAGGACTAAAGTCCACTCACCATTAATATCAAGCTATTAACAAGATTAGATAAGAGTGTTGGGGTTTTCTTTGTAAGAATGCGGAGAAAGCAGAATATTCATTAATGATGATAATATATGATGATGATGGTACGTGGCTACTAGATAAAGGGACTATCTATAGTAAGTTCCTGGGGCAATAATGAAACATAAGAAATTACAAAAAGGGTAATATGTGAATAAAGATTCCCATGATAAGCTAAAAGGGGTAAAAACAACAAAGGACAAAAAGGAAATGTAGTACAATTGTCAGAAAATCAAGATAGGTGGATCATCATGGTTAGATCCGTACTTTAAGGAAGATGTGTGCTAAGGCTAAGCTGATCGGTGAGGTAGTCAAGTCGGTAGCTCTACTTAGGGTGTTCTTCTGCAAGGGAAGTATGTAATTGGAGCTTAGAGTTCGAGAGGTTGGCCTCAGAGGTTTGTAATATTAGCTCAGTATCATGGTTCGTATTGATGTAGACTATGGTGTATCTAAGCTGGCTGTGTAAAGAGTTCATCCATAGGCCATTCTGATAAAGAAGCTCATCTTAAGATAGGTATCAAGAGAGTACGTACTTGCCTAACCCTTGTAGACCACGAAGGCAAGCGTAGGTGAGAGGATCGAAGGTTGGTAGCCCATTAGCTCCTTGAGATTGATAAAGATTTACCTTGTTCATCTTTATCCTTAAGTATATATGGTGTGAGGTCAGTGAAATTAAAGGTTGATGACACCTCATACTCCTTTAGCAATTCTAACTCGTAGGCGTTATCATTGATCCAATAAAGAACTCTAAAAGGATCGTCTGACTAAAGTGATAATTTGCTTATTCTCTTTTATGGGAATCTTTCCTTACTGATGTAGACCCAAGCAAAGTCTCTTAGATTGAATTCCATGCTCTTCCATCATCTACTACCTTGTTCTTATTGTGTAGCCACTGTTTTAGCTAACTGCTGAGCAACCTTTCTATGTAGTGTCTAGAATTCATTTGCACACCGGAGGCCAATCCTACTCTCTCCTTAGAGATCAGGCTAGTGATGATGTCCAATGGCAAGTTCGAATTAAACCCATAGATAAGCCTCAAAGGGTAACTTTCTTGTCGGGTTATAGGTAGAAGGATTGTAAGCAAATTCGATTATCAGTAGGCATAAATCCCAATTGTATAAGTTCTTCCTAACAGTGGCTTGAAGCAAATTCCTAAATATTACATTTACCACTTTGGTTTGGCCATCTATCTAGGAGTGGTAAGAAGTACTGAACATTAACTTTGTACTAAGCTTCTTCCATAAGGTCTACTAAAAGAAACTCGTAAACTTTGTATCTCGATTTGAAACAATGCTCCTTAAAACTCCATTAAGTTGTACAATTTCCTGCAAAAAGAGGTTAACAACATATAAAGCATCATCAGCTTTATGATAGGGAATGAAGTGACTCATCTTATTAAACAAATCAACCACCATTATGATGGAGTCATGTTTTTGAGCTATCTAAGATAGTCTAAGCATGAAATCTATGCTTAGGTTGGTCTATGACTGCTCGGCCATAAGTAAGGGTATACTCTTCATAAGGTTCCTTCTGACCTTTAGCATGCTTACACACCTTATACCTCTCAATAGCCTTATGAACATCTTTCATTATCCCTAGCCAATAAAAGTGCTCTCTTAATAGCTTATGCATCCTCTTTTCCCTAAAATAACTAGATAGGCCTCTTACATGAGATTCTTGGATTAAAAGTTCTCTAGCTAAGTTGTTCAACACACATACAAGTCCTTCCTTCATCAAAAGCCCTTGGTTTAAGTAGAACCCATGCATAGCTCCTCTATAATTACATTTGACCACTATAGGCCTAAAGTAAGGATCCCATTCATACTGATTAGGTAAAGTACCAAACCCTAGTATCTGGGCTTGTAAGGTGGTGACAAGTATATGCTGACATAATGGAGCATCAGTCATATTATTATAACTTCTTTTCTTATACTTGATTGCATAGTAGAATGTTTCTAAGAACTTTACCTACTTAGCATGATGCCAAGAGAGCTTTTGCCAACCTCGCAAATGCTTAAAAGATTTATAATTTATATAGATAATGAATTCTCAACGTAGCAAATAATGTTACCATTTTTGAAGAGCTCGAATAAGAGCATAGAATTTCTTTTCATATGTAGAATAGTTTAATATAGCACCACTGAGCTTCTTACTGAAGAACGCAATAGGTCAATGCGTTTGCATGAGAATGACACCAATGCCTATTCTTGAGGAGTTACACTCCAACTTAAAGACCTTGTCAAAATCTAGCAATGCAAGTATAAGAGCATATGTCAGCTTAGATTTTATCTCTTCAAAGCTCTTTTGAGCCTCTTCTGACCACTTAAACATTGAGTTCTTCTTGGTTGATGGTGTAGCTAAAGTATTGAAGTTTCAAATAAATTGTCAATTAAAGGAAGCTAAACCATGCAAGCTATGCACATTTGCTACACATTTTGGTGTAGGCCAATCAAGAATTGCTCTAACTTTCTCATCATGGACATTGCTGTTCATAATAGTTGAAGTAGACTATTTTACTAAGTAGATTGAAGCCCAGGTAGTGGCAAGGATAACCTAGTAGCATGTTAAATCGTTTGTATCAAATTTTATTTTAGCAAATTTGGGGTCCCTTACATGATTATCACAAGCAACGGTCCACAACTAAACAACAACAAATTTTGAGTTTTTTTTTTTTATGAGAAACATAGCATATAACTAAATTACACTTTGGTTGCTCATCCCCAAACAAACAAGCAAGTGGAAGTAGTCAACAAGACCATACTATAAAGTTGAGTTGATCAAGTAAAGGGAAAATGGGCTGATGAGCTCCTTAATATTTTATGGGGATACATGACCACCCATAGAACATCAACAGGGGAAGCTCCATTCAAACTGGCATTTAGGTTAGAGGCCATCTCGTCACTTGAGTTAGAGTTACCCAATTTGCGTACGCAAAAGTTTGACATCAAGGCAAATCAGGTTAGCCTAACAACTAATCTAAATACCATTGAAGAAATCTGAGACATCGCCAAAGTAAGGGTTGCTGCTTATCAGGATAGGGTAGCACAATATTATAATCAGATAGTAAAGCATAAAGTTTTCCAACTTGGAGATTTGGTTTACGGGAAGATGAAAGCAATAAGTACACGGGATAATTAGGGGAAACTCATAGCTCAATAGGAAGACCTAATATGAATCCGAGAGGTTGTAGGGAATGGAGCCTATAGATTAGAGAGGTTGGATTATGTTGATCTTGTGTTTTAACATTCGATAGTTGTTTTAGAACTATGTAAGGTGATAGCCTTTATTATGAAGAAATGGAAATTTTGTCTTTGATCTATTACATAACACTACATTGATGCTTTTAATTACCCCTCGTCAAATTATGACTAATAGATAACAAAGTTCAAGTTGACATGGCAAATGAGCATAGAAAGTTTCGACCTTATATAGTCAATGACCTTAAATTATTTTAACGAGTTCCAACAAAATATGATTAATGGAACTAACTTTTCTAGGTAAACTCCAATCTAATTCGATCAACGAACTCAAACACTTATAATAAGTTCTAATTTAACATGATTAATGAACTTCTTTTATCCACAACTATTAGGGTCAACAGATAGATTACTATTGCCCTAATTGAAACAAGGATTCAAATGCAAGTTGCTAGAAGCCTTCTTAGAAAAATTTCATACTTCAATTGCCAAGTGCGTAAAATAAAACATACTAAAATTAAATATGCGAATACATCAATAGGGAAATTAAAATAAGTCCAATTACTAAAATAAATAAAGGTTAGCATCCTGACTTAATGAAGTGCAGATCATAAACAAACAATTAAGTGGACAATTGATTGGCAATGTTCTCCTTAGCGATATTAACTAAATTTAGATCTTGATTGGTATTGATCACTTCAATTAGAGCGAAGATGACTTCCTTAGATGAAAGCTCTTCAGAAGGCAAAGGGCTTTTAGTAACAATAGAGTGATTGCCATCTTGCCCTTGATTATTATCTCCTTCCTTAATGCTGACCTCTTCCTCATCATCATCGTCACCCTCATCATTATCAATACCAACAAAGTCAAGCAAGAAAGTTCATAATCAAGGGAACTTTAGTACTTCCTCCCTAACAAGCTATTCCCCTTCTAATAACTTCATCCGAAGTAACCTCTCATATCGTCTACTTGGTGTGATGATCTCTAGAGCTTCCTCCACAAAAAGTTTCACCTTAGAAGTCTACTCTAGTTCGGCAACTCAAGCATCAAGATTAGAGTTCTTAATCTCTAAATTTTTTATTTAGACCCTTAGTTTATCTTCTTCCTTACTCATTGATAACATTAAAATAAAACACATTTTCTAAGGTTATTTTAGACGTTAATATAGTTAATTTTGTGTTATTTTGAGCTTAATCCATTTAAATTTCATTTTTAAGGACTTTTGGAGTATTTTACAAAGTTTTAAAGGTTTTTAGCAATTTTTGGAGTAATTAGAGGTTTTGTTTGATTGATTTTGAGAGATTGATGACTTTCGACTAAGTTTTGGGAGATTTAAAGATATTTTAGATGAATTTTGAAGCCTTGAAAAGGATTATACCCATAAATAATGAACATGCATCGCAATTGCAAGAAAAAGAGAGAGAAACGAAGCAAAAATGGGTGTTTAGAGATGCCCACAAACACACCATGACCATGGTCCTCACATATGCTCCTCTTGTCATTTAATTTCTTTAAATTTGAAGTTTTTGCATAAAGAATAAGTATACAACCAACTACCACGGCAATGTGCCTAAGGCATGGTCACTATATGATGAAGGCATCTTCTATTTTTGGACATGTAATATTCATTGAATCTTTTATTTTGTCAAGTCTCTCTTTGTAAGCCTAACATTATTCGTTATAAATAGATCTTTAGGTTAACCTTACTCAATACCCTCTCAATCTATTCTATCATTTCCTTTTATTATGTTGTTCTTCTTTTAATTCATTCCTAGTGAATATTATTGAAGTCTAGTCTTCATTGCAACAATCCTTCTTTCCATCTCTAACGCTATTAGTTGATAATCTAATTATGCATAATATATTGTCTGCCTTTTGTAGTTACTACAGTTACTAATTAGATGTTTGAGTTTACTGTAGAGTCGTGAAGCTTACATTAAATAGACAAGTATAATTATAAGAGTTTCAATGCGCCAAGAGATTGGGTATTGAATCTTTTTGGATTAAGAAAACCTAATAGTGGGATCTAAGTGTTTCGTATAATCTTGGGATGCTCTATTCAATAACAGTGCAAGTAGAAAGGGTCTTAAGATTAGAAATTAGCTAAAGACACAAGTCCAACTAATTTATAATTTGATTTCTATAGGAATAGGATGAGGAATCTCCATGATCTAAAGGATAATTGAGATTGAAATATTGCAAGGGATTAGAGAGTAAATAATAAAGATTTACTAAGGATCATGTTCTCCTTATTTTAATTAATTTATGTTTGTTTATTTGTTTGAGTTTTAATTAGTTTAGTTATTTTACTTGTTCATATTTGTTTTATTGTTCTTACTCTATTGCTTATTATTCAACCTGCCTATTTTATCATAATGTCTTCGATATTTTAAAGTTAGATAATTGGAAATTTTTGGAAAATTGCTAGTAGTTAAGTTCTTACACACCGGTTCTTTATAAGATCAACACTCGAACTTACAGCAATTTTATTCTATAATATAACTTGATCGGATGTTCTTGCTTATAATATGGTAAACGCCCAATCAAGTTTTTGGCGTCATTACCTAGGAGCCAAAACAAGTAACTTAGTTAAAATTAGCAATAATCCTAATTTCCAATTATTTTAACATTTTTATAATAATCTTTCCTACGATTCTTTTGATATTTTCTTTGTTATTACATTTTTTAACCGGTTAAGTGTGCAAGTACTAATACGAATTGCACTTAGGGTGGATTTAACCACTGAGCCAATGGGATAAAACAATAACCCTCTTTAGGAGGCAGCTAATTTCTGTTTGGTCTTTTTTAATTTAGTTATTTTTGTTAGTCAATTCAATTACTTTGTTCGCTGTGTCATGAGTCGATTCAAGTATTGAATTTTGAATAAATTAGTTTTGTCTTTATTAGGTACCTTTCATTTAATAATAACAAAAGAGAGAAATGTAAATGAATTAACAAGTGTGCAAGTATGCAGACAATATTATAGAAAGTTAAACATTACAATTTAAGTTAGATTTAGAAACTTTTCAGAAGGTTTGAATTGTTTGAAAAAGAGTCAAGTTTGAAAAACGTCAAAGAATGTTTCAGAAGCTTTTATAAGAAAATTAGTACATGTATTTCAAGAAATAATTTATAGACTTTGAAGAAGAATAAACCAATACTCTTTAGAAGGTTATTTAGATAGAGTAATGTTGGAAATTATCACAATATCGATTTCGAAGTGAATAAGACCTAGCTCTACTAGATATGGAAAATACACTTAATCTCATTTCACCTAAGTTAGAATTAAAATCCATGTAGATTATTTTTAAGTGAATTGATCTTTGAATAAGGATAAGGTTGATTTCAAATTTTGTGGGATTTCAATTTGAAATCTCAAGCTTATTTGGAAATTGTTGACTAAAGTATATCTGACTATAACAAGATTAAAAAATTTGGTTTAAAAATTCAAACTTTAAGATTTTCTCTAAAAATATCTATGGATTATCACTTAGACATTGAAATAGATAAACATGAATTGAAGATAATTCTCAACAAATTAGTCGTTAGAAGACTCTAGTATAAAAGGAGTAAGGATTCAAAATATCACATACAATTCCAAGAAGGAAAATACATATACTTTATACTCTAATTGTAGACATTCTCTACTATTTGAAAGAGTAAGGAATGTTTCTTAGATATTTCTTCAGAGAGTTGAACCAAGTTGATCATTCATCAATCTTCATTTTTGTTTTTATGCAAAATTATTTGAGACTTACTGATTCACTTAAACTATATATATAAAAAATTAAATTGCAAATATTCCAGCAAATATATTGGTTCGGAATCAAGTAATACAAAGTAAGTAAGGTTATCGATCCCTTGATGACTATAATATTTCAAAACCTATGATAGTTCTTATCAATATTCGGCGATAAAAATAAATAAATTAACTAATCTAATAATTATACTAAAACTATCGAAAAGAAAATAACTATAAAATTTCTAAAACTAAGCAATCAATTGAGAATTGTGGGAAAAACAAAATTCACCCTAGATTATGCAATCAAATTGTTATCATATTATATAGATTATTGGCTACATTGTTATTCAAGTGAAATTATTATACCTTAAAACTTAAGGATTGAAACTCCTAATTAATCGCAACTCCTGTATCTCCAATTAACAATGAACTTTAAATTACAATCATATATCTCCTGACACTATGATTATCTAATGTCTTAAATCAATTATTCCTAATATCTTAGTGAATAATCAATCGCTAAACATCACATTAATCTCTAGATAATTTTTAATTAATTCAATTAACACTACTTCCACATTAATTAATTAAATTAACCAACAATTTCTAATGAACCCTATATTAACTCTCGTATCACTAAGGTTTCTAACAATTATAATCAATTAAACAACTATAATTGAAATCATAGAAATTATAACCATGAATTATCCTTATATCTACTAATCCTATAACATGAACACAATCATCATCTTAGCTATTTAGGGTTTTATCAATTCCCACAAATTAATTTAGCTAACCATAGAATTTGAAACAAAAGCACAACTACTAATTGAAATTGCAAGGAAATTCATAATTGAAAGCATGAATAATTAATAGAATTGCATAAATATAATTAAAATAGATGTCACCAATTTTGTAATTGGAAAAACTTCAATTATAACTCCAAAACTTGGTCTCTAAAGCAAAAATCTTCTCAATGATCCAAGCGATTCTACAAAAGAATTCTTCAAGAACTATCTAATGACCGTTTTACGACTTTCTAAGTCTAAGGAAAATGTGTGTCTCCAAATAAAACAAAGTCTCCCAAATGGTGAAACATAAGGCTATTTATAAGAAAAACTAAGGTTGACTCGCGTAAGGCTTCTTTTTAATGAAAGTAGGCTGATAGGCCAGCAGTGTAAGCTTCAAGGCTAGCAGCATAGACTCTTAAGGCACCAGTGTAAGTGTAAGCTGACTGTGTTGAATTCTAAATTGCAACGTGTTGATTTGGACTTCCTTCATTTGCATAAAACTCCTCTAAATTGTTCGTATTTTTACTTTGAATCCTCCAATTCCTAAAATATTCAAATGAAAATAGTCAGGTACCATTTCTTAATGATTTCTATAAAATCAATAATAATTCTATCTAATTTGCACATTAAAACATGAAAAATATGCCTTTATCACTTATATTGTTGTTCTCGGTTGTAATCTATAAACTTTATTTATTGTTTGAGTGTTGAGAGAAGTTTAATTCTATTCTGTAAATCTATAATTAGCTTAGATTATTAAAAGGCTAGATAGGCAGAGCAAAGAGTTGTTGAGTTGTGTGGTTGATACCTATAAACTTCTTGTGTTTTATATTTGGTAGATCAAGTGAAACAACACCAATGAAGTAGATCAGGTCCATAACAATGAAACTAGAAGAGAACGGTATGCAAAAGGCCAAAACTTTATAAATCCCGAGTCTAATATTGTCTTCCTTATCTTTTTTTATTTGCACTATTTAATTGTTTTATTTGTGTTGAATTATTAGAGTATCATTGTTTACCAATTTAAGTTATTACAAGGGGTAATTTTATTAACATAAAAAGTTTCAAAATTTTTAAAGATATCAATTCACCACCTCTTTTGATATCTTATATGACACCAACTGTCTTGCTTTGAGCAATATGGATTCGTTTAAAAATAATTATTAATTTATTATTTCAATAGTAAATTTAAAGTTGTCATCTAACTAATTTGATATTCAATCCGTTCTATGTGTTTCATTCCATTCTAATTTTGAACATTTCTAAGACAATTGCAGAAACTGAATCGAAGAAATCAAAATTACAAGAATTGGAGGCTTGCAAAATAACATGGCCAAGGTCCATGCTTATAAACTTGGCACATGTTCCTCTTGTAAAAGCTTTCACAAAGAATTGCAAAGAAAACACATAGAGAGGACTACAAGCAAAGACCATGCCTGTAAAGCATACTCATAATCATACTTGGGTACGCAAAAATTAACCACAACACTCGTTGTTTGGAATGAATTCAAAATACCACGAGACAAACACTCCATCTGCATAAACACTCCATCTTCATTCTAACAAATATTCTTTTTCTAAACTTTTATTTTCTCTCATTTCTTTCTCTACAACAACACTAAATCTTTGTGATCTAATAATGCACATTACAACTCTAAGGTACGTACATTATCCCTTTCTATTTGTTTTCTTAGATTTGTTGATTGATTGGCATGAAAATTGGATTTTTTGTGAAGGCTTCATGAAGAACATCTTTACATGCATGTATAAAAATTTTGATTTTTAAGAGTGATTTGGGATAGCAACTATGATAAAAAGTGTTGTATATCCATTATCTATTAGAAATTGCATTAAAAATGCATGCTTGTTAAAATTTGTATGTGAGAGTGATTTTCCATGATGAAGGAATGTGAAGGAAAAAGATGGAAAGAAAAAGAAAGCGATGGGAATTGTCATTGATATCATTCTTGCTATGTAATATTATGTTGAAATTGTTGAAGTTTGTTAATATTGAATTTCTTATGTAATTAGTAAATCCATGAATTTTTAGAAATTATTAACGTAAGTTTATTTAGCACATGTCTTAAATTCTTGTTAGAATTAGGAAATTTGGTATTGGTAATTATACAATCATATTGTGAAAATATGTTTCAATCACCGAATGCTAATGTTCATTGTTACTTGAGATTATGAAATTATAGGTTTAACTTAAGATTGGGAAATTAATATCTTATTAACTTATTAATTTCATTAATCCATGTTTTGAGAAATTAGTTTATTACATGCTACTATTTTAAGAATTTCCTATATTAAGCAAAATTTGGAGAATTTGTATATGCTAAATACTAATATATTTTTATCATTAACATCATACAACTATGACTTGATCAACCCTATAAGTGCATTAATCCATAATTTTAGCAAAATTAGCATTACACTATACAAATCTTTTGTTAATTTAATCATTGCTTATGTTGCTAAGTTGGGTAAACTAGCAATTAACTATGGATGATAATTGAGCTTTATTTGTTTCTTGAATTAGCTATTGTTTATGCAATATAAATGGTTGTTTTTATCAAAATTGAGTTCCTTTTTCTTTTTGAAGAGGATGACAATGAAGGACCAAAAATGAGCTTTTCTTGTACTTTTATTTTTCCAAAAGACTTAGTTTTGATATTTTTCTATTTTAAATGACTGTATGCCTCCACAATCTTTCTAAAGTAATAAGCGAGAAAGGTGACTTTATAGTTTATTCCCTATTATAGTTTTTAGATAGTTACTTTCACTTCTTATGTTTTGTAAGTTTACAAGGTACTAACGCTTTAATACTTGAATCAGTAGTAGTCTTATTCTATTTTGTTTAGTTTAACTTTTTCTTTTTCTTTCCTTAATTAATTCATTATTAATGCAAAGAAAACTTTGTACGCTTAATTGGTTAAAGGAACTTAACTTTGAACTTCATATTTTTCAAGATCAATGCCAATAACCAAGGAAGTTCTAGTTTTTTTTTTTTTTTTCATTTTTCTTTCTTTCCTACTTTTAAATTTTCAATCTCATTATATTATATACTTTGGGAACAATGTAGAACTTAAGTGTGGGAGGAAAGTCATATTATATATGTTAATATTTGTAAGATACATACTTAATCTTTTGATGATTCCCCAATTCAACCTTACCCCTCCCCCCCCCCCCCCCCAACTTACATAAGAAAGCAAAATTTCTTCAATTTTACCTTCATCCTTTGTGAATTTAAAACACTTTGCTAAATTTGAGTAATTAAATCTTTAGAATTTAGAATTACCCTCCTCTTAAGCTTAAACATAGACTCAGGATTCAGATAGACATGAATCGGTTAAGGACTAGTTATTTTGATTTCTAATCTTAATTTTAAAGGATAGTTATCTATCCTTTTTTTAAAAAAAAAAAAATTAGATTAGATGAACAAGTGAAATTTGTCCTTTGAAAAATCAAAGTAATTGGAGATATAAATCAAGTAATTGAATTGAATGTAAAGTAAATACTAAAATTAGTATGAATCGATCTTAGTCCTTTAGAATAGCAAAACTCTTTTCTACTGCCAATTGAAAAAGAAGAATAAATTAATTAAAGTTGTTAAGGATCGGCCTTGATCTCCCAAAAAATGTGAGGTGCTTTCCTATTGATAACTGTTAAGGAAATTAAAAAAGAGAAATTAGTAAGGATCGGCCTCGACCCATAAAATAAGTGAGGTACTTGCTTACTGCTAATAAAGCTTCAAACAAAGAAAGTCAAATTGAATTAATAAGCCTTGTAATGAAAATTGAGAGAAGTAGAGGGACAATCAAAGGGTGAATTGATGTAATATGTATCAAATCTAGTTTTTCAAGTAAAAATAAATTAGGAAGATTTCGCTCCTCTTGAGTTAGAGTAAGGAAATCCTTATAAATTTTTCTTAATTAGTTTATGCCTAGTCTGATTTCTAGTTTAGTTTCTACTTAAGCATTGTGACTAACTCCGAATCCTCTATATTGATCATTGAAATTCAATAGTTCTTAATTTGTTATTATTTAAGTGTTCTAAATGCATTATAAAGTTAAGGAGCATGGCTTATTTAAACAAAATTTTTGCTATGCATTCTACTTTTGAGGGTACACTTTTCTAAGATTGTATTAATTATCTTGTCCTTGGAAATTTTCTTTCTAATTTTCCTTGTTTCACTTGAGGATAAGAAAACACTTAAGTATGGATTAATTTGATAATATAAAAATAACATACATTTTCTAGGGTTATTTATTGCTATTTTAGACATTAATCTAGTTAATTTTGTGTTATTTTGAGCTTAATCCATTTAAATTTCATTTTCAAGGACTTCTAGAGTATTTTATGAAGTTTTCAAGGTTTTTAGCAATTTTTGAAATAATTGGAGGGTTCATTTGATTGATTTTGAGAGATTAATGATTTTTTACCAAGTTTTGGAAGATTTGAAGATATTTTAGATGAATTTTGAAGTCTTAGAAAGGATCGTACTCATAAACAATGAACGTACATTGAAATCGTGAGCAAAGGAGAGAGAAATGAAGCATAATTTAGTGTCCTAAGGCAACTATGAGCACACTACAACTGTGGTCCTCACTCGTATTCCTCTCATCATTTAATTTCTTTTGAAGAATGAGTACATGGCTAACCTCCATGGTCGTATACTTAGGGCGTGGTCGCTATATGATGAAAAAATCTTCTATTTTTATAGTGCATCTTCTATTTTTGGAAATGTGATATTCATTAAATCTTTTATTTTGTTAAGTCACTTTTTGTAAACTTATCACCTACTCATTGTGAGTAGATTTTTAGGTTAAGGCTTTCAAAGAGAGCCCCCTTTGATAAACTTGTAGCTTAGAATTAATGTGAGGGTCTCTCAATTTATTCTATCTTTCCCTTTTATTATGTTGTTCTTCTTTTAATTCATTCTTAGTGAATATTATTGAAATCTAGTCCTTATTGCAACAATCCTTCTTTCTCACTATAATGTTATTCTTTGATGATCTAATTACGCATAATATATTATCTTCCTTTAGTATTTATCGCGGTTACTAATTAGATGTTTAAGTTTACTATAAAGTCATGAGGCCTATAATAAATAGACAAGTGTTATTAAAAGAATATCAATGCACTAACAAATTAGTTATTGGATCTTTCCAAATTAAGGAAACTTAATAACAAGATCCAAGCGCTTCATACGATCTTGAGATGCTTTATTCAACAACAATGTTGGTAAAGAGAGTCTCAAGATTAGGAATTAGCTAGAAATGTGAATTCGACTAATTTAAAATCTAATTTCCATTGGAATAAGATTAGGAATCTCCACAGTCTATAGGATAATTGAGATTGAAAGGTTATAAGTAACTAAAGAGTAAATAATAATGATTCACTAAAGATCATGTTCTCCTTATTTTAATTAATTTATTTTGTTTGTTTGTTTTTGTTTTAATTAGTTTAGTCATTTTACTTGTCCCTATTTGTTCTATTGTTCTTACTCTATTGCCTATTACTCAACCTACTTGTTTTATCATAATTTCTTCTATATTGTAAAATTAGATAGTTGGAAATTTTAAGAAAATTGCTAGTAATTAGGTTCTCATACACTAGTTCCTTGTGAGTTCTACACTTAAACTTATATCCGTTTTATTCCATATTATAACTTGACTAAGTGTACTTACTTGTAATGTGGTATATGCCCAATCACTCATAGAGACAATGGTCCAACCTAGGCTCCAACATTTCTCTTTTCTTTCTTGAAGCTGATCCTTCAATTCTTGGGTCTCCTTAAATAGATCATCATTCTAATTTCTCAAAGTCAACAGTTCCTCAAAAACTTCCTTGTAGGCTCTTAGCTCAAACTTGAGCTACCCCTTCAACTTTTTAGCTTTCATTTAAACCTCGGTCCTTGCATTCTTGGTTACGATTGTTTATACTTTGGAGGAATTGTAAGCCTCCTTAATCTTTTGCATGACAACAATAAGATGATATAATGATTAGCCTCCAATACCACATGTAATAGGGAGAGCAAACACAATATTTATGTTCTTCATCTCCTCTTTGGCTTCATCAAGGGCTATCATGACATGCCCACTCACCTACAAAAGTAAAGTCAACATAGATCAATAATCATATAAACATGGAAAATTAAATCACTTCAAACAATTAGAAGCTTACATCATATAATTTTGTAGCAATGTAGCCTTTCTAACCACCACCACTTCTCTCAATATCACTTTTTAGAATGCTTTTATCCTTAAGGAGAACAATCCTTCCATTAATGCCATAGATTTTGTCCTGTCTCCTAAGGCAGAATCAATGTTTAGGATTGTCTGGATCCAGTACGGTAAGTAATAATAACTGTCCTGAGTCTATAGAACAAACTCCATAAAAGCAATCCTAAGAGCTTTCTCTATGCCTAGCTAAGGAGCCTTACTCATGCCATCCTCTTGACCTTTAGATTTCTTAGTAGGAGGATCCATCATAAGTTCCTAGCAGTGAGCTCGATTTAGTTAATGTTGAGCTTACAACAATAGGGTTTAAAGGAGCGATGTTAAGGATAGATGCTTGATTAGACTCCTTATATGGTTCTTTAACAGCCACTTTCTTTGGCTTGCTCGATGCTTTCTCTTACATGACACCTAAAGCACCTTGTTACCGAGCTATTTCCTTCTTGTTAAGCTTCATCTTGCCCAGCTATAGCTTTCGCAGCATACTTATCAAGCTTTTTCTTCTTAGCCTTCACCTAAGCCAACAATTTTCCTAGGTCTACATCACTTGTACCCATATCTATAGAAAAGGAGATCACCCAGAATTCAAAAATGCCAAGAGCATAAAACTTACAAGACCGTACAAAGCGAAGCTCAAACGCTTAATAATCCTCTGCTAATTCGACTCAACATGGCAAGTGAAGGAGTTGTAACTTCCCCTTCATTAGAGAAGATTGGCCCTCCATTCTCATAACACCGAATAATCCTCTTATTATCCGGATAAAACATCTTGTTACACCACTTATCTTAAATATTCTTCACAACAACAACATCATTTAATAATAACTTTATATCCTTAGTCCCATTGGGTTCCGACCATATACTTTAGAAGTCTAGATCGACTTTTGACATAATTGATATATACTTATCATGCCAGTGGTGGATCTTAGTTCCAAACCATCCATGAACTTTCAATCATACCAAGCAATCATATAAAACCACCTATCTATCTAAAGTTTTATTGTAAAAAATGCCTCAACAGTTGTACAATAGCCCTGACCTCAAGCTCCTCACAAATTAGTTGTACAATAGCCCTGACCTCAAGCTCCTCACAAATTATCTCAAAAGCAATTAAAATCCCATAAGCATTTGGGGAAAACATGTTTCTTTTTGGAAATAAAAAAAGGGAAAATGTAAACCAAACTCAAATAAGTCAAGTATACATAAAACTCGCGATCGATAGGAAAACAAACTCTCTTATCCCTCCTCAATTTATGCAATTTCCACTCTATTAGAAGATCCTCAAAATACTTATTATACTTGGCTACAACTCCCTTAACAACACTATTTTGAACCCTATCAGGTGAATTAATATCATAGACAACATTATAGTAAATACACTTTGCAGCCATCCTATCCTCTTCGTCATCAGGGTAAACATCTATTAGTAATGCAAGAATGCAACCAAGCTTCTCATACCTTTCTATTGCACTATCAACCAAGCTACTAGACGTCAAGGCCGTTTCAATCACTTCATAGGGGGAAAGGAGAAGGATTAGCCTTAGAGTCGTCCAGACTAATAAAATGAATTATACTTTTGCCATACCTAATCATTTTGAAATATTTGAAGAGCTTGAGAATCTTCCAAAAGAAAATAAGGAAGTACTGTGGAGCGATGGAGAAAACACACTTAGAGAGGATGAATGATTAGATGAACTTTTGTTCTCTTAATTTTGGAGTTTTATATGGACTTCCTGAGTGTAATCTATTTCTTTGTAACTAAAGGTAGTTCTTGGGATTGAAATGTGTTGTCATTGTGGTGTACCAATGATGAAGACGTGTGTACTAACAAAATCCAATGGATATGGTATAGCTGGTGGTTACAAAAATGTGCAAGGCAATCATGGTCGATTTGACAATTGTCATGTGCATGCATATAGTAGACAAATAGGTGGGAAAATGAAGGGTTATGACCCTTGGGTTGAGAGCTTATATGACATCTGATAGTGAATATGGAATATAACGTTGATGAAGTATCCATAGAAAGCTTGGCAACTTTGCTCAGCAACTATACAACTTGGCAAAAAAATATAAGATCAAACGCTTGCCTACTCACCTGATGTATAAAGATACCTTTTTCACTCCCGTACTTGATTCGTTGACCATGGGAGTCAAGGAGGAAATAATGTTAGTGAATTTTCACCCTCTTTAGTAACTATTCAACAATTTATTGACTAAGTTTCACACTCTGTCAACCTGGTTTAACCTTGCTACAATCGCATTGTCGGCCTATTCTGACGACTAAGAGGACTTTGGGCTCAGCCATACAAAAGGCCAAAAAGCTCAATTTGCTTTGATTAAGTATTTGAATTCAAATGAAGGGTACGAACAATTTGGCAACTGCTAACCCCAACATGCTACCGTCCACTTCCTACGATATTCGATACATAACTAAATTTAGGAGTTACCATGTGTCTCAAGCAATTCAACTATCTACCACTTTAGTTATTTGATAGAAGTCTATAAATATAGGAGCACAACTGCTATAAGATCTCTCTATATACTCTCCCACTTACTTGTACACTTGCTTCTAAGAACACTTAAATAAACTTTGAAACAAACGCTAACTCCAGCATTAGAATGGCTATGCTGGACTAGCCCAAAATCCCTAAAGTCTAATTTATTTCTCTCTTTTGAGAATTATTACGTGGTGTATGATTTCAACTGATAACACCATGTGCGTTACACATCTGTAGGCTAAGATATATATATATATATATATAATAATGGTCAATAGGGGGATGTTAGGGACCACCCGTAGCACTATTTTGAGTGAGAATTTGTACTTTCATGACAATCTTATTAGTAAAAATGAGATTAGTGATAGCGCCTTAGGTTATGGCGATCTTTTGTGTGGTGTTTGGAGATTAACTGACAATGGTAGTCACAGTTGATAGTAAATGTGGGTGTTTTGAAGTAAGGGGTGGTATTGCTATGGGTTAGTAAGCTCATTAGTGGTGGTGGTGAAAACAAAGGAACATCGGCTAGTGTTGGTTTAGGGGTTAGCGAGAGCTTAAATCTTAGGTGCTAGATGAAGGAGTTTGGAGGCATGGTAGAGTGACTAGGGGAAGCGATTGAAAGTGTAGGGCCTGAGGACCCTTGGGGGAGCGGTGGTTTAATTCAAAAGTGGCTGAGACCAGAGTATTTTTAGAGAGAGAAAGTAGTAGCTCGACTATGAATTTCTAGAGAGAGAAGACAATTGTGGAGTAAGATCGTAACATTTTTTAGTAAAATTGAAGGTCTCTTTAACCTGCCCCTACACAAATATAGAAGTGAACTTGGAATTAGATTATCGTGCTTGAATTAACCTTACAAGAGATAAAGTTCAAATCTTTGATTACTATCAAATTTTTTGTGAGATATTTCAATTTTTTTCGTAAGTTTTGAATGATTTCACATCAAAATCCATTAAAAAATATTAAAATTTGATATTACTGTCACTTCTTGCTGAATTTTCTCCTCTACTGTTACGTTCTAAGAAACTTTGCCAGAGAAGGAGTAGGCAAAAAAATAAAGCATGCTTTTGCGTGTCCGGGACTTGAACTCACAGCTTGTAATTGTTTAGACCAAGTCTTTGACTGCTACATTGCTGCTTATTTCTCAAGTGCTATTGATAGCGTCTAATTTTTATTCCATTTGTTTCGAGGCTGATCCAACTTTGTGCTTCCAAGCCTAAAATAGAGTTGGTCCAATTTATTCACAAAAGGATCAAAATATCCTTAAGGCATTTAAATAATCAAAGACACATATGTAAAAAGAATTTTTCAACTTGATTCTATTTTGAGAATTTTCGAGTTTTAAACTATCCGATGAATTCAAACATGCAAATAATCAATTTAAACCTAATTGAAGTCTCGTTTGAAGCCGCAATTAGTTTAAATCGACTATTCTTCATAATATTTTGAATTTGATATTTTCGTAAAGCATATTCTTCAATAAAACCCAATATTTTGTATCTTAGCCCAAGAATTATCAAACCGCATATGTATCTTTGCTTATAAAATTGTCTCTTTCAAGTCAACACAATGATGACACTTTTTATTTTTCTAATTTTTTAATTTTTTTGTATTTTTATTTTCTTATTTTTTATAATTTGAAATTTTGCTTTTTTTTTCTTTTATATTTTTTGTAAACCTAATAGAAGGGTAAATTAAAAAAAGGGCAAAAATAGGTGTTATTCCTCTTTACAGTAAAGTTTGCAAAAAACTTTACTACAAAAACAAAAGAGACACATTTTTGCCCTAGAAATTGGTTAGACAACACTGCGGTTGGTTAGCTATCTAAATTTGATCCATTGGGGACTTATGAAGGTGAATAATGGAAACTAGAAAAAGAGATGGCACTCCATGAGCAAGCTATCTTCAAAAGGGAATTATGCCTATCACTCATTGGAAAGAAATTGGAGGAGAGCTAAATAGGTGCATTCTAATGACAAGCTTACAGCCTAAACAAGGATGAAACTAAGGCAAGATTAGGATAGGTTTTATAAAATTTGATCCCAGTCCTATAATCTTATAAAAACCTGTAGGGTTTTACTTACTATTCCCAAAACCAATCCTCATAAGGTTTTGACCCTATATAGTTTAGTTTTTATATAGTTCAAATAACCCTGTAAGAGTGGATTTTCGTAAGATTTAGATGAGATGAAAGAGAAAATAGAGTGGAAAGCAACTAGGTAAAGATAAGGTTACACATACTAACTTGTAGAAAAATAAAATGTTAAGAGCAAATGTTTTTATTAATATATTATCTTTTACTAGGCTGGGTTTCCCATTAGGTTTTCTTATGATCCCAAAACCTGACCCAAGACCATATAGGGTTTTGAATCACATCACGAACCCTACCCTAAACCATATAAGGTCATACCCTATAGGTTTTTTATCAGGTCATTGGGCACCTTATAACAATGCGCCTAATTGCATCCGTAACCATAAAGAACATAGTGCGCTTCAAGAGTAAGCTTATACTAAGTAGACACCCATAAAGTGTAACTAAGAGGAGAAAAATCAAGAGAGTGCTCTAACAAGCAGGCAATTCGAACACTTTCAAATCAAGACAACATTATAAAGAGCAGGTAATTTGAACATTTTTAAATCAGGACAATGCTTTAAAGATTAGGTGATACAAACATAAAAATTAGGGCAATGCTCTAAGAGAAAGCAATTCAAACATTTTCAAAATCAAGATAGTGTTCTAATAAGTAGGTGATTTGAACATTCTCTAAAATCAGGACATCGCTCGAATGACCATGTAATCTAAGCTTTTTTAAAATCAGCGTAGTACTCTAATGAGTAGACAATCTGATTTATTTAAAAATTAGGAAAGCACTTTACCAAGCAGGCTATCTAAACATTTTCTAAAATAAGGAAAAAGCTCGAAAGACTAAGCGATCCAAACATTTTCAAAATCAAGAAGATGCTTTAATGAACAAGGGATCTAAACATTTTTAAAATCAGGATGGCGGTCTGAACATTTTCAAAATTAGGATAGTGCTCTAATAAGAAAGCGATTAGAAAATTTTTAAAACTAGGATAGCGCTATGAAGAGTAGGCAATCTAAACGTTTTTAAAATCAAGACAACATTCTGAGAGCAAGTGATCTGAACATTTTCAAAATCCGGACAATGCTTAGAGAGCAAGCAATTTAAACTTTTGTAAAATCAAGACATCGCTCTAAAGAGTAGGTGATCCTAAAACCTTAAATTCCATGAATGTGTTCCTCCAAAGACCAAGTTATCCAAGCAAAGATGGTGATATAAACATTTTAGAAGATTTTGTGACTTGAAGACTCAAAATGACAGATTAGTTGATTGAGAGACTTTACTTGGAAGGAGTTAGATGACATCAAACCCGAAGATAATCATACTAGAGAAGATAACTCTAGCCACTATGGCCCATCAATCAGGAATTGAACCTCAAGCTTAGACATCAGGAAGTGAATTGCCTTTGACACTTGGATGAATGTATTAGAAAGAAACTGATCACTAATGTTAATACTCTTGACACTTGGCCACTAAGGTTGTTATGAGGGATGAAAATTTTTGGAAAATTTAGTGAAAAACCTTTTGAAAAGTTTTTTAAAGATTCATTAATAGGTTTGAATTCCTCTAAGAGAGCTTGTACGTAAGCATTAGGCTTTTCTAACCACCCAAATCAACTTAATCTTTCAGGTGACGTCCTTAGGGTGTTCTACTTTCTTCTTTGGGGCATTAGCTTTCAATCTCGAGGGAAAATAATCTTTTTAACGTCACTCAGATGACTTTTCTTTTGGGAATAGATATCTTATTAAAAATAGGTTTAATCTAAGAGGACTTTCTTGCATTCTTGGCTTAAATTTCACCCTTTACAACAATTTCAAAAATTATGATCCAACTTGTAAGTAATATAGTTTGAATAATCTGTTAGGTCTTTTGTGGACTATAGGCTGTTGGTCATTGGTTCAAACAAAAGGAAAATAATGTATAGGTCTTTTTGAAAGTGTTCATTTATTAGACCTAGGTTTACAACTCGAGAATCCTTTAGAAAATACTAAAGTTATACTTACTGCCATTTCAAAAGTAACTTTTACCATGGATGAGATATTTCCTAAAAATTAAAACGGTCTTTGAAGAGGAGTGGAATTATGGGTGGGCCTATGGTTAAATGTCAGGCACCTTGGTTTTAGCTTATGTGTCTTGATTTCAGGCCTTAGTTTTGAATAGGGATCATAGATTTTGTCTCAATATTTTAGGCCTAATCACCTTGGTTGTATTTTGAGCTCCTTCTTTTCAAGATCACTTCTTTCTTTTACTCTTCTTTAATTTTTCTTCTTTCTGTTTTCTTTTCTTATTAATCTTTTCTTTCTATTTTAGCCCTAGTTAAGGTGATTATTCCTTCTTTTGACTTATTGCTCAAAGCGTTGATTACCTCAAAGTATGTGTGGTTTATGTTTGAGGTTGAGGATAGTGGCACTTCTTTATTTCAAAGGAAGCAAATTGTCACAGAAAACAATACAATTGAATTGATGTAACTAAGGCAAGCATAGATTAGTTTTAACCTTTTCTCCTTATTAATGTCTCTTCCCTCTTAACTACCCCATTATAAGGTAGTTCTTGATAAGGTTTGTTTTTAAAAATACTCCATTATAAGGCTTAATGAAGTTAATGAAAGGATAATTATGTTTAGGATATAGAAAATAAATGCTTAACTTCACTTTGATTCGCATATCAAATTCAAGACTGACCTCCTTTAAGGAACAAGTCCAATAACCTCACATTAATGACCTTAAACTCTTAAGTTCTTAAGGGTTAATGTTTGGGATTTATTTGCTACTTTTCATTCTAATCCTTTTCAATAAATGTGATAACTTCTGTTTGAATTACCATTTCTGTAAATCACATGCCTCACTAAAAAAAGTGCCGAAGACTATAAAACATTCTATTGAAGTCATCATTATAAACTTTATTCAAAAGATTGACTTTTATTTGCCCCTATTCTCTTTTCAGTTTGCCCTATTAAACTGGCTTCAGGAAGACATGCCCAACTATTTCAAGTGATAGGACTACTTATCAAATGGTAAAAGTAGGCTTTCAATGTTTGATGCTGAAGATGGTAGTCTTGAATTCCCTTCATGACTTGGAAAATGTTTGTTGCTACAAATGAATCCACTGGCTTCTAAATGGCCAGGTTAGATAGTCTTTGCATTAACAGGATCATAAATCTTATTTTTCAACCTCTAACAACTTTCAATGGAATGGCCTACTTAACCCATGTGGTAGTTACAATGTGCATTTGGATCAAATTTCTTAGTCTATAGTTTAGTTTAAGGGCTTCGAAGGTTAAGACATTACCTTCCCTTAACTTATTGAAGACTTGGGTCAATAAGACCTTAAATTGAGTGAAGTGTCTCCCTTAGACTTGCATTCTCTTATAAGGTAGATTAGCCTATGTTTCCTTCCCTTTCAACCCATTACTAGGGCCCAATGCTTTATCCAATGTTTGCGGGTGTAGTGTCTTCTTAATAGGAGGAGCTAGAAACTAGAATCTTCTTAATACAAGGTTCACGGCTATTTCTAACTCAATAATCTTTTCTTTTTGAGCCTTTAATTTTTTCTCTAAGTATGTGAGCCTTTCTTCACGAGATGCAACTTTTGGTTAGGTAATGGGCTCTTTCCCTGCAACCTTTTCTCTTGTGACACCTCCAAGTAACATTAACCTTTTTACTTCAAATTCAAATTAGGATTGATTATTCATATCCACTCCTTAAAGTTAACTAGCTTGCATAAGTTCTTAGACTAACTGCTTGAAAGGTATGGGTAAATCCTCTAGACTTTGATCAAGTTCAACTTCAGTTGAACTTAACTTACCGATAGTGTACCCTAGATCTCTAATGAAGTTCAACTGTATTACCCCTACATCTATCGAGTCTTAGATTCTATTTTTCAGATCCCAACAATTGTCAATAGAATGCCCCTATTAACCTATGTGGTATTCACATTATACACTTAGGTCATACTTTCTTAGTTTGTATCTTAGCATTCGGACTTTGAGATGCAATAAGTTATTCTCCTTTAATTGCTTAAAGACTTATGGGAATGGAATGGGGATCTATATGAACTTTATTCTAGGGATCTTTAAGCCTTTCTTGTTTAATGTAGGGTCTAATGTTATAATATTCACATCTACTTTAGAGTCCAGTGGGGTTAATCTTTTTCCTATCAACTTCCATATTCTTATGGCTTCTTGAATTTTACTTCCAATGTTCACGATACTTGCAAAACCGTTCATTATACTTCCTAATAGGTATCCATAGTATGGTTCATCCAATTAGTCAATGAATGTAAATGCTAATTCTTTTTCAAGAGAGAAGAGGAATGATTCTGGATGCCATACCCTTCCATCTTTGGGTATATTCCTAAATAACTCATTGTTCTTCTTACTGGTTATGCACAAGTCCCAAATGGAAGGAGCTACCTCAATATTGAACTTGTACTATTCATAGAAGGTCGAAGCTAATTTCTCTCAAGTATTTACTCAGCCAAGATCGAGCTATGTATACCAAGTTAGTGCAAGACCCATCAAGCTATGTTGGAAATTTTAGACCATTAACGGGTTGTACTAAACATATTTACTCATCTTTCTTACATATAACTTATATGTAGCTTAAGACATCTAGTTCTGCTTTATTTTTAAAATTTTGGCACCTTAAACTTTTTTAAGAAGGCTCTTACACTATATATGGTAAGACATCATATTCATCATCAATGCCCAAGGCTTTCATTTTTTCTAAAATCTGTTGATAACTTTAACTCCAACTCCTTAAGGCTATCATAGTTGAACCCTAAGTTGATAGGGGGGACATAGGCATTAGGCTCACTGGTAGACTTAACCTTGTCATGGACCTCTTCTACCTTAGGAGGTAGGGCTCCAATAGTTTCCTAAGTTGGGTTTCTGAATTTTCTTTATTCAATGGTGATGCAAGGCAAGTGCACCTATCAATTTTAATATAACGGATGTGAGTCTAAGTTGATCCCTCAGAGACCTCAAATACTAATACTAACCTTAACTCTATTATCTAATCGGAAAATTGTGATAGGTTGAATGAATTAAAAATACTACAATTAACAAACTAATTTAATTATGAGACTTGACTAAGCAATTTAGAAAGCAATAAAATTAAGAACAACTTCAAGAAGGCAAATAACATATTTAGGAATTATTTCTCCTAGTGTTTAACATGTGACCGCTTAAAATGTATCCAATTTAATCTCTATTATTTTTTACCGGAGAGATTCACAATTAAAGTTAACACCTTTCTCAAGCATATTAACCTTAATTCTAAATTATTTACCGGAATCTCTTCACTTAATAATATAATTCAGAATTGCATTAATGTATAATGAATTCCCACACAAAAGAACAACTTTCTAGAAGAAACATGTATTTTATCTCTAAGTACACATGTAATTCTCTCCAATTATGTTAAGATCCCATTACACATGTGATTTCTCAATTATCATGCATAATATCATAGATTAATACCCTAGAAATATCAATTAATAATTAAAACACATAATCGAATCAAGAAAAGATAAAAACTTTATTGAAAATTATCAATAAATCTAATAGTCACATGAAACCCTAGGTTCCACAATCTTAAATACAAGAATCTTAAGCTATGATAATGAAACTAAAAACGAATTGTAACAAAATCAAGAAATAAAACATAAAAAACCCCTTTTGTTGATGAAAAATCTCTTCAATCTTGAATTTAGGTATCACTTTATCCTTTTACTCCTCTTTTTCTCCAAGTCTCTTCTCTTTTGAATGTCCAAAATTATGTGCGAAACCTTAATAAGTCTTTTTATAATGTATTGTAAAGTTTCTTTTTCATTATCAAACATAGCCTAGGACACAATTGTGTCTTTAAGTTGTGTAACTTACTAACCTTAGCACAAAAATATCTTCTTACATGGACAAAGCCTAGGGACACAGTTGTGTCCTAGACTGTGTAACTTTCTAACCAAAAATTGCTACTTTCTCCTATTGTTTATGTAACTTCAAAACTTCATAACTTATTCATTTGAACTCCAAATTGAGTGAAACTTGATTCATTTTCTTCGTTTTCAATCCGAGAACGCGTTGAAACCTTAAAATCAAAATTTTACTCAATTAAGTATCAATTTCTTTATAAAAAACAAAGATGAAAAGGAAATACTACAAAATCACCATGTGAAATGTATTTAAAATAAGAGTTATCAAATGGCATAGTAGCTTTAACCAACCCAACGCTATTGATGAGGAAGTTGATCTATTCAACCATTTTTGCAATGGTTTGGTCCAATGATTGAATCCTCAATTCAATAAGGTCAATGTCATCAAATTTGTCATTGTTTACTTTGTTGGCCATTGCTTTCAAGAAATCTTGATAAGAATCTATCCTTATTAGCTACTCTTCATTCCTTTTTTATATATTTTTAAATTTTTGAAAATCTTTGTTTTGTAAAAAGAAAAGTGATGGATTGACTAGTATAACACTTTACAAGGAGAGGTTTATAAGAAAGGAGAAAAACTTTATAAAAAAAAAATTATACAAATTATTTTATAGGATGTAATAAGAACAGGGGAAAACTTTATTGAAAGTACAAAAATAGGGTGTGTTTACATGAGTGCTTAAGAAAACATGTAAAGGATAAGGGAGCTTATTCATAGTACAATAAAGACAAACTAGAGAGATGACTATCTATAAGAGGGTAAAACTATTTTCAAGTTATAATTTTTTTTCTTTTTCTTTTTTTTTAAGGACTTGAAAAAATCCTAATTATTTTGAAGACTATTTAAAAGTAGAAGAGTAGAAAATAATTTACAAATGTAACTTATGAAAATTTCTAACTCAAAGGCTAAAGGAGAAGGCCTATTTTGAAACAATCGCTCAACAAGTGGCAAAACAGAAAATATTTAAAAATTTTATTTTATAAATGAAATTAGGTTTTTTTTTTTATCATTGAAGAATAAGCTTAAAAAATACCATATTTTACAAAGAAACCAAAGCTATTTTCAATCTAGAAAATAAGATTATTTATAAATCTAACTAAACTCCAATCTTTCTCTTTTTTTTCCTACCATATTTACTTATCATTTAAAGGACTCAATTAGTAAAACAAACAAGAATATTTATATGTAAATAAAGGCAAGAAAAAGAAAAAAAATGCAATATAAAGGTACGTAGATGCAAATGCAAAAGACTGGCAAATAATAATATGGCAATTTCAAAGATTTAGGGGCATAGCTATATCAAAATTCTTATTTTTACAATAAATTTGAAGTTATACGGAAATAAAACCATTACACGAATATGGAGGTTACAAGGAAATTACAAAATTACAATGGAAAAATCCTATCATACAAGTGACTAATGTACATAGAATTTAGAGGGAAATATAAAGTGTAGGGAAATTACATTTTTTAAAGTACATAGTCTTTATAGGGAAAGTATATTACAACCCCTTTTATAATACAATAGAATTCCGATATAGTCACGACCCTTTTTTAGTAGTATACCTGATTACTATTTATTTGCAGGTCTAGATGAACACGTAAGCAAAAGGGTAGATTCTAAAAGGTTTCTAAGCACTATGGTCCCCCTAACTTCCAAATAAATGGATCAAAAACTATGTTATCTAGAGCGAGGTGGCATAAATGACCTTCAGTGGTGGTTGTGCACAATACCCAAATAATGGCTCTGTCATCCTAAAGCTGCCAAGTAGGCCCAATTCTTATTGTAGCTATTACATATTTATGATGTAATAAACCCCCCACACTTATGCCCCAAACGAACGTACATAGGCTAGTACAAATATATACAATAAACTATATATTTTCAAAAAGGAAATACAACATGAAAAGGGTAGTTTGAAGAAGGAGTTTTATTTTCAGAAGATTTAATAACTATCCCTCTTGATATCCCCGATGGAGTCACTAAGCTATTTAGCCTAAATTTTTTATTATGTTTCTTAATTTGATTCAAATTAGACCCTATGCTCATTTAGTTTTAACCCTCGATTATAATTAAGGAACACTTGATTTTTTTATATTTAAAAAAAAAAGTCTTGGAGTCACCATCCAATGTAACAAGGAAATGTAATTGAATTAAAACCAATTGAGCGAATCAATTCTAATTTAGCCATTAGTCCATATTTTGAAAAATTCTTAGGAGACCAGATATCATGAGTTCAAGCGTTATCCTATCAAACTTTAAACAAGTATTACCTTAAACTTTTGATTTAAAATTTATTTCTCAAAATACCCTTTCATTGAAAATTAAATCTAAATTACAAATGAAGAAAGAGAGAATGAAAATTAACATGGAAACATGAAATTTTTGCATTTTAAATTGCCTTAGAGGTATCTACACACCCATTGTATAAGATTACACTTTAGTAGTTCATTTTATAAAACTTTAAGAAAAATCATAGAAAACCTTAAACTTTATTATCCAATTTTGGAAAACTTTAAGACTCATCCTAATTTTTGAAAAACAACCAATTAAGGTTTTACGATTCATGAAAACATTTTTTAGGTGATTAAATGCTCTTAACAAAAAAATTATTTTATTTATTTTATTATTTTTTTTCTTTATTTGTATTTTTAAAACATCTAATATAGGCCTTAATCTTCTTCATGCAGTAAACAAGCTACAACACACAAAAAGCACACGATGGTGCCTGCCCCTAATTTATTTTATTTATGCCTACTCCTAAAAAACAAAATTTGACTTGTTCTCTTCCGCTTTATTGAAGAAAACTGCAATAAATAAAAATTTGGAAAAATATTTTTATTTCAATTAATGAAAATTACAACAATAATATTTCTTGTTTCATTTATTTTGATTTTTTTTTCTTAACTAGACAAAATAAAACAAAAAGCTACTTACCTGGTCAGTAGGGTACATAAGTAATCACGCTGCACATATGCAAGTTAAAAGAGAAAGAAAGAGAGGCACACATATACAATGGCCGATAGGGAGACGTTAAGGACAACTCCAAGCACTACTTTGAGCAAGAATTCACACCTTCATGCGAAACTCGTTAGTGAAAACAAAATTGATGGGAGTACCTTCGGTTGTAGTGATAGTTTATGTGATGTTTAGAGAATGGGTGGCAATGGTGCTTGCCATAAGGCAACTATAGGTCTTTCGAAGTGAAAGGGTAGTGTAGCTATGTGTTTTAAAGTATAGCAAGCTTGTTAGTAGTGGCAGTGTAATCAGAGGAACATCAGCTAGTGTTAGTTTAGGTGGTGGCTACAAGCTTGAACCCTAGGCGTTAGATGGAGGAGTTTGGAGGCATGATGTGAGTGAGGAGGGACAACGGTTGAAAGCCTGTAGTTTAGGGACCCTTGGGTAAGTGGTGTTTCAATTCGAAAGTGGTCAAGACTAGAGTATTTATAGAGACATAACTTGGCTATGAATTTATAGAGAGTAAATGATTGTAAAACGAGACTGTGATAGTCTGTAGTGAAATTGAAAATCTCCCCAAATTCCCCATTATATAGAAGTGAACTTGGAATTGGATTATCATGCATGGATAAACTCGCATCAACCTTAGTCTACACAAGAGATAAAGTTCAAATCTTTGAAGTCTATCAAACATTTAATCGGTTATTTTTAATGCAAATCTATAAGATATTTCGATCTTTAGATAAGTTTTAAACGATTTCACATCAAAATTGATTAAAAAAGATTAAGGTTTGATAGTGTTGTTGCTTCTTCTTACTGGATTTTCCTCTTCTCTTATTGTGTTGTAAGGATTGGGTGTTTGGAGTATCACCAGCAGTTGCCGAAGTGGTGTTGCCTTACTTAGTAGTGGTTACTATAGTAGTGATTTTCATCTATTTATTGACTATAGTAGTTAATTCAAATTGTCAAACCCTAGTGTTTAAGGTAGAGTTAGTGATGTAAAGAGTGATGCTCCTAGTCATGGTCATCACAGTCAATAGAGGCCACTATCAATAGATGAACAGATTCAAGACTTTACCACCATGGTAACCAATTTGGTTATCACAATATAATGCTTATGGATACTTAACCTATCGATGGTGTTTCATTAAATGATTAAGCTGACATAAGATAGGTCATAAGATAGTAGATGTCCCCCAATTGGAGATGAAAGGATGGATAGGCAAGTAAGAAGAAGAATTGAGTTAGATAAGGTTATGAAAGAAGAAGAGGAAAATAACTTCTAAGAGTTTGATGAAAGAGGTGCCCAAACTTCTAAGGGCACAGAGAATGTAAAGGTGCAATTTTGAGCTTCATTAATATGGGAAGTATAGATGAATAATTTGATTGGGAGGAGAAGAATGGGAAGATATTTGAGTGTTATGACAATAAGGATGCAGTATGACTCTAATTAATTGCCTTAGAATTCTCATGCTATATAATGATGTGGTGCAAAAAGTTGTGAGCTGCATGCTGAAGAAATGACCAATGTAAAGTTAGGACATGGAATGAGATAAAGCGCATGATGAAGGGTTGCTTCATTCCTAGCTACTATTAACAAGACACATGGAAAAGGCTCCAAAAACTTAAGCAAGGAGCCAAGGGTGTAGATGACTACGTTTAGGAGTTCCAAGTGTTAATGATTAGGTATAACGTAGATAAGCCAAGGCTAAAACCATCTCTAGATTTATTTCTAACCTGCAATAGGAGATCAGAAACATTATTGAAGTTTAGAGGATTGACTCCTTAGATAAGGCCATTAAGGTTGTATTGAGGGTAGAGTAACAAAGGCATACTCAGCCAAGCTGAGTTCTTATGGCCTAACCTGTTCCATAAGGCTGACCTAACTTTAGTTGTCTTAAGTTGAGTTGAGATGCAGATCGACATGGTCCAACCTATGACTAACCTAATGATGGTCATGGAAAGGCTATGAATACTAAACCTAAGGTGAAGAGAGAGACGAAGCATAGCTCTGATCGAAAGACTGGAGAGATCAAATGTTTTGAGTGTTTCAAATTTCGACATACGACCAATCAATGTCTAAATCAATGAGTTCTGGCCATCAAAGGACAAGAACCACGGTTTGAAGTAGAAAGTGCCAGTGAAAGAGAGTAGAAAGAGTGAAAACTTGTTAGGTGATTTTTTAAATAACCCCAAGTCACCCGTCTGACCTGAGTAAGGCCAGTACTTGAGCAAGGTTATTAAGAGAGTGTTTAGCATAACATTAGAGGATAACGAGTAGAGAGAGAATCTCTTCTATACCAACCATAAGGTGAAGAGTAGTCTATGTGTTATGATCATTGATGAAGGCAATTGCACTAATGTTATTGCCCTAAAGCTATCAACTAACCCGCATCCCAGACCCTATAAGTTTTACTGGATAAATGATAAGGGAAGATTAGATGTAACAAAGCACGTAAGAGTGTCAATCTCTATTAAGGAGAGATATAAGGATGAAGTAATGTGATACATCTTGCTTATGTGTGCATCAGACATCCTATTAAGCCAACCTTAGCTCTTCGACTTAAAGGTACTACACGATAGATATAAGAACATTTATATTTTCTAGAAGGATAGTAAGAAGGCCGTGTTGACCCCAATGATTCCCTGGAAGGTTCAGGAGGCTTAGGCATAGATCTATTAAACTATTAAGAAAAAGTCCCAGGTGATCTCCCAAGTTAAGTTTATTAAAACCATTAGGTCAAAAAACCCTATATTCCTACTATTTTGGAGGACAATTAGACTAAGAGAGGTTGTAACATTGCCTAAGGAAGTTTAGAGATTACTTAAGGTATTCGAAGACTTATTCCCTAATGAGCTGTTGAAGGGATTACCTCTAGTGATAAGGATTAAACCTCCAACTTAGAGCTGCCTTTCCCAACCAACTTACTTATTGGCTCAATTTTGAGTAAGCTATTAAGCTCAAGAAGTAGGTGGACAAACTCATTAATAGAGGGCATGTTTGAGAAAGCATAAGTCCCCGTATCATGCTTGCCATTCCAGTCCCTAAGAATGATGGATCCTAACATATGTGCAAAGACAATAGGGCCATAAAGAAGATTACAATCAAGTATCAACACCCCATTCCCTAGTTGGATGACATGTTAAATGAGCTGCATAGTTTATGGATCTTCTCCAAGGTTGATCTGAAAAGTGGTTATCACTAGATCCATATGAGGCTAATGATGGAAGATAGCGCTTAAGATCAACAACAACCCTTATAAGTGGCTAGTCATGCCATTCAGCCTCACAAATGCACTAAGTACCTTCGTGAGACTCACGAACCATATATTAAGGCCATTTATGGAGCAGTGTGTTGTGATTTATTTTGATGACATTTTGGTGTACGATGACATTCTAGTATACAATGCTAACCTACAATCTCATCTCACTAATATTATGCACAACTAGGTTAATAGGGTCACTTGCCATTAGTATTTGCTTGAGAAATTAGATAAGAGTATTACTTGAACCTAGGTTAGGTAAGCTAAGCTAATCGGAAGGATAAGTAGAGAAAGAAGATAAAACAAAAGGAATAGTTATTAAGGGTTGTTTTGGGCTACTATATAAAGGGGTATTTATTGTTGCTTCTACAGTAATCTCCCGGGTTAGTATAATTACAAAAAGGGTAAAACAGCAAGAGTAGAATATGCACAATATTACAAGGGAAAATGGACAAATAGAGGTAGAGTGTTTGTTACAATTTGTATAATGTCAGTAAAGTAGTACCACTTATCATTTAGTGGTTGAAGGAGCCTAATGTGAGAGTTCGTCATCTAGCAGGGGTAAGTCGGATGTAAGGCCGGCTAGAAGGTTAGTAAGCGGGATGGTATGCTTAAAGGCATGTTAGTTGAGTTGTTGGAGTGGTCAATTAAGTTGTTTGTCCACTTTCAAGCTAATCCGAGTTGAGTAGGTATTTAGTCAAGCCAATCTAAAAATAAGACCAAAAGTGGGCACTCTTCCTTCCCTTAAGAGATAAATAATTATTGGTAAGAGCTTAGGTATTTTGGTAAGCAGGCTTTTCAAAGGAGCAAGGCCTCATCTTCCGTGAATTGCTATAAGAGAGCTTGGCAAATTAAGGCAACCGATTTGTAAGCTTAGGATTAAGTAATGGGTCTTTAATTCCTATCAACTACCTCCTACCTTAATAGTTCATTATTTATATGAACCACGAGCCATGAAATACCTTCAAGGTTAGCAAAAGTTGTCTTGGCATCATATTAAGTGGGTCAGGTTCTTAGAGACATTCTCCTATGTGATTAAGTACAAGAAAGGTAGCTGGAGTGGTGCAGTTGATCCGTTATCCTGTTACCACATACTTATTACAACTGTGCAAGCATAGATACATGGAATTAGGACACTTCTCGAGCAATACAAGTAGGGTACATTCTTGATGCATCTTGGGGTTAAACACACACAAATGCATCAAAGGGGATCTGAACCAAAGAGTAAACTAATAAAAATTCGAGTGCTACCAGCTAGATATCATGCACCAGTTGATCTACATAGCCTAATAAGCACTTGATATGATGCATAAGCACTCATAAGGGTTACTTGCCACTAACTCTTTCTAAAGGAGCTAGATAAGAGTAGATTTTCAAGATGATGCTCTCAAAAAATGAAAGAGAAATATTTTTGTAAAATTAACATTTAACTGTTCAACTAAGTTACAAATAGTGGCTTTTATACCCTAGCCACTAGGGCTTACACAAGAAGAGACTGACTAAATGGGTAAGTTACAAATTAGTTACTAAGAGATTCTTAGTATACACCTTAAAAAGGATAAAATGGATAAAGAGAATAAAGAATATGTTAGAGAATCATCATGGGATTGTATACCTAGGGACACGTGTCTCTTGCTTGTTGGTAACTTTAACAAAAGGTAGGAAACATGCTTAGCTATCTCTTACTAAAGACATCAATAGCTCAACAACTAGGTTAAGCAATTCGGTAATTGATAAGGTGGGGTGTTAGATGGATCAACCAACTTAACCTAGATCGGGTCCAAAGGATAGGTAAGACAACTCAACGCTGGACTTGCTTGGCATTGGGGCACATTGTTCTTAGATCAGGTATCTAGCTTCCCAAGGTTTGCCATCATGTCTTGAAAGAGGTCTATAGTAGTCTTGATCATGATCAACATCTAGTATTCAGATTGGGTGAAGTGTAAAAGACATCTATCATGAGGATAATCTTCATCCCTAAGTGGTTCTTGAGCTAAGACAAGCCAGGTTAGGCCTTGGAGTCCTTTAGCTCAACTTTTACTTAAGGTCCTGGAGTCTAGATTCCTATCATGTCCTATAAGGTTTAGAACATTTGACATTAAATCTACTGGGTCTCCTTCTTCTATTAGCTCTCTTCTTCTTCATTTTGCTAGTAAGGAATCAAGTTGGATACATTAAAGATTGACGAGACACCATAACCATGAGGTAGCCAAATCTATTAGGCGTTGCAATTGATTTTCTTTAGTACGCTAAACAATCCATCAACTCAAGGTGATAACTTATTCTTCCTAAGGTATGGGAACCTCTTTCTTTAGTACCCTGAATGGTCCCGGCTGTGGTTGGCCTAAGGTAAGGTCGGTATAGGTAAGGGCATATATTATTCATGTGGTTCCCTTCTTCCCATAGCCCTTTTACAAGTTTTATAACTTCTAATTACCTTATGGACATCCTTTGCCATACTAAGGTAATAAAAGTTGTAAGCTCCCAAAATTGAGTTTAGGAAAACGGAGCCTAAATTTAAGGTTTTTAGGGAAACTTATCCAATTGAACCCAAACTTTATGATTAGAATAAAAAAGTTAGTCAAGATATTACAGTGAAGTTAGATTTTATAAATACTGACCCAAAATCTCAATTTTTGCTCTTAGAAGTAGGAATATTCAATATAGCACTAAAATGTTCAGAATTCCTAAAATCGAACTTAGATTACAACGAAAACATAAAGATAAGTTAATTTAAGCTATAAAATGAGATAATATAGTATAATTTACTATATAAAAATACTCGTAATTTTATGAGTATACCCGGTATAAATAATAATTATACCCATAAATTAACCACAATATATATATATTATGTTATTATATATATATATTATGTTAAATTCATGAAATTAACTTTAGAACATATCCTAAAAATAAAAGATATGTTAGAAACTTAATTATATGAGTAAGGTTATATATTTTACATGTTATTTACCTAAGGTATATACTTATATACTAATTAAATAACTAAATCCTAACATATAATATTCATATTTAAGTAAATAATTAATAATACTTATCCAAATGCATTGGAGCTTGCTGGAAAATTTACGTAGCAGGAATTTGGGATTTGTATGTGTTGATTCAAAAGCAATAGTAGGAGAAAAGGACACTTCTTGCTTGTTTAAGTAGGATAAAAGAAAAAAATAATAATAATTAGAGGAAAAATACTTCAACCGACTTTTAGGCTTTATAAAAGGGAAACAACATCAAACACGTAAATTTTAGCAGTTTGGAATAAAAAATACTTAGAGAAAAAAATCTTAGAAAATAAAAAGAAATTTAGAAAAACAAGGGAAAATTCGTGATAGGGAAGAACCATAACCTATAATGATTCTGCTGTGGAACCTGACCAGACACCACCCGCCTAGGTTGTCCGACAACCACCCAACCATCGCCGACCATCAGAGCACCCAAGAACACCAAGGTTGATTTTCTACCCTGTTTTTCAATACTTTTTAAAAATTAGTAAATTCGCCCAAAAAATAATGAAAAAAAATTTTATTTAGGTTATTTTAAACATTCTTTCGTGTGATATTTTTATTTTTGAAAAAATCGTAATATTTAATATATTTTCTTAAGAAATCTATTGTTCACTCGAATTTACATTTGTAAAATAAATGTACTAAATAATGTTGTTTATAGCTGAAAATTTTTGTGTAGGATGTGTATGATATATAGATAATTGCTATGTAGCTCTAATTTTGATTTGAATATTTTTAATATTTATTGCATTTTTAGGCCTAAAAATAGCTCGAAAATGGGCTGAAATTATGAATTTAATAGGAAATTATGAAATTAATTGATGAAATGGACATGTACTAATCTATAATAAATAATAATAGTATTGAGTCAGACGAAAATTAATTTGGTGCTGAAAGAATCATAATTGGGTAATTTATGATAATTTAGGGGTAAAATCGTCAATACGAATATATAGACAATAGGTCAAAAACTTGAAACCAAGTGATAACTGAATCCCCTATATTTTTAGGAATCTGAAATTTTCGAGGAATTATTTGGTAACCCGAACTATTTATTACAAATTTACCAAGTAAAATAACTTAATTTATAAGTCGGGTGTATTTGTAATATTAATAAGCTAAAATAAATTAAATAGTTAAATAAAAACTATATATAGGATTGCTGATCAGATTGGACTAAATGGATATTTTTATTATATTTATTAATATTTTCTGATCGGGATACACTTTAGGTATATTAGAAGTGGATAATACTTATATTATAACATTATATGGACAAATTAGATAAAATATAATTTAATAACATAAATTGCGTATAATATGATCATATTTATACAATTATGTATAACTATATTAAAAACTCAAACTACCCGTTAAAAGCCATCTTTACAAATAGGACTCGTAAAACGTATCGTCAGGTATATACGAACTCAATGACACTAATTTTGTTAAAATCGGACAACCTTAAATAATTTAACCTATAACTTTATCATATTCAAGATTGTACACATTTCGGTAACCTTACTAGAATTAAAACGTGAATTAATAATTTAAAAGTACATTTCGATACGATCGAAACGATATATAATACGTAATAGTATATATGATGTACAATATCAACAATTAATAACTTAATTCGATATATAATGATAACATGAATAATATATATATAATGGAAATAATATATATATATATAACCATTTTAGATTAAACCCTAATGTTTTCATAATTATTACGAAAATTGAATTTAGGTCTTTTGTATAATTAAGACCTTCTAATACAAAGATGGTTGATGATTCAAGTCAACAATAGCGAACGTTTAAACAAGTAAGTTGGGATTGTGGCTTCACCACTTGTTTAGATACAATTTAAAGTATCCGGAGACCCAAGAGTATTTTTTGTTGTATTTGTAGTTAGATGATTGTGCACATGCTGTGTGTGTGGATGATACTCGGTTGTGACAGGAGTTCAACTCCTTGATGTACTGTTCTGCATATTTGCATGGATTCTGTATTGTGTGAACTTGTTGGTCACCCTTATTTAAAACTAACGTTTATTCAACTAAAATGAAACTAGACATGCATAACACTCGTTAGGGGAAACAATTAAGAGTGTTAGGCCAAATACCAACTTCCTTCAATAAGGATAGTTGAAATGGTCCTTTTCCCATCCTTAGTTAAAATAAGTGACAGGCGAGGAGATTGCGGCAAGGTTGGGGGTCATGGTTCGAAGGTGGTCATAGGAGGAAGGTGTTCTCCATTGCATAAGGCCAGGTTTGGTTTGACTTGAGTCGCAATGAAACTCCTCGATCCGGGTTAGAGCGGATGTAATTTCTCTAACCTTACAGTGGATCGGATAACATTGTGCAATGTTTCATTTGAGTGATTGCATTGCATTTCATCATAATTATTAACCTTATTTGTGATTGTGCAGTACTTTTCTGACTCCGTCCCACTTACTGAGCTAGTTATGCTCACATCCTTATAGACTCTTTTGCAGGTGTTAAGTAAGGACAGGATGTTCAGGTACCACCATTCTCAGGTTAGTGTGTTGCTGTTTGGGAAAGTAAGGATCGAAGAATCAACTAAACCTACGCTTTTGACTTTGTCTTTGAGTTTTGAGGAAACTAATTGGGAATTCCCTAAGAGCCCACTAGTTTCCTAACTTATTGTATATAGACTGCAAAACCTGTGGTTTTTAATAAACTCTTATTGTAAACTTTACCTTTGGTCATAAAACATTTATATAAATACTGTTGTGGTACTAAACAGCAAGTTATATAGAATAGGTATTTTGTAAAAGCTCTACCACAGGTTTGGTTATTTACAAGTGTCAGAACAAACGTTTTAAGCTGGTTGAGTTGTACGCCTTATGTAAATTGTATCTACGATAGCAGTTGTAAGGTCAGCTTCTATCTTAGATTAGTTTACACAGCGGGACTGTTATGACTCTTCCTATTCGGGGCGTGACAAAAGTTCTCTTTAAAAAGGTTAGTAGTCTTAGTCTCACTAAAGTACCTTAATAAGCCTCCATCATAAGCCTCTTTTACTAACAGTTCATGAGTGAAACAATTCAAGATGTGTACTTATCGGCCTTTGAATAAATATCCATCCTTTATGTAATATCGACCAACTGCTAATTCTTCCTTACATTTCTTAATAATAAGACCTAACTAGGGGCCCTAAGCATACATCTCAGTAATAAGAGAGAATCCAAGTAGTTTAGTTTAAAAGGTGGTAAGTAGAGCTTACCATTGAGGGAGAGTATTTCCCACTACATTAGCATTGCCCTTTTGTGCTTGATAACATAGGAGAAACCCTCTATAAACTCAAGCCATTTAGCCTGATTCTTCGAGAGTTTACTCTAACCATTGAGGTATTTTAAGGACTCATTGTTTGTGTAAATGACAAACTCTTAAGGTAATAAGTAGTGTTGTGACATGATTAGATTTTGTTAAAGAGAGCATATCTCCTTCTCATCTACTGCATAATTTAAATGTAACTTTTGATCTCTTTCAAGGTCTTCTCAACTTGCTCAATCCATTAGAATCCATCTCCTTTGTTCATGAGCTTAGTTAAGGGGGTCTCTATAGCACTAAAGTTACTAATGAACCACTTATAGAAGGAAGCAAGTCCAGCTTCTCAACTCAGTAACATTCTTTGGAGTAAGCCATTTTAGGACAACCTAAATATTTTGCTCATGAACTCGTATTCCATCACTAGATACTACATATCCTAAGAAGACAATTTCATGCTGATAAAAGGTACACTTCTTCAAATTCCTAAGTAGTTTCTCATCGTGGAGTATGTCAAAAACAGCTCAAAGGTGTTCAATAATGTCAGCAAAGTATACAACCACATTCTTACTAATAAGAGGTCTCATCACATGGTTCATGAGTCTCATGAACATGTCAATGATGTTTGTCGACCTAAAGGGCATGACTAACCATTCGTAAAGACTATGTCATGCTTTGAAAGTAGTCTTTCACTTGTATCCTAGTCTTATGTGAATTTAATGGTAGCCACTTCTTAAGTTAATCTTAGAGAATACTTAGGCATCATGAAGCTCATCTAACATGTCGTCAAGCCTTAATATAGGATTTCTATACTTCATAAAATGCAATCAATAGCCCGGCTATTGATCTACATGTACCATGATCCATCTTTCTTAGGGAGAAGTAGAATGGGTACAGTACATGGGTTCATGTTCTCTCCAACATAACTATACTTACTTAGTTAATCCACTTACCTCTTCAACTCTACATCCTGCTCAGGATTCATCTTGTAGGTAGGTCTGTTTAGTAGGGTAGCATCGAGCTGGAGATCAATAAGTGCTCTATACCTCATACTAGAGATAGGCCTTTAGGTAACTCTTTAGGAAATAGGTCAAAGAATTCTTTTATCAACCTCCTGACCTCTTTAGGGCTGGAGTCTAAGTCTCTAAGTTTTAGTAATATTCAGATCAACAAAAACATAGGCTTTTAGCCTTCTCATTAGTTCACAATTCTTTATGGGATAGCACCAAGTCTTTCTTCTTGGTAGCTAAGGTAAGCTGGTTATGAATTTCATTAACCTAATTGGGAGTCATTAGTTGCAACATAATCTTTCTTCCATCTATGGTAAACGCATAGGTGTTCTTATATCCATCGTAAACGACATGTTGGTAAAAAACAAAGTCTTCCTAGGAGCAAATGTGAAGCACCTATAGGGAAGACATTATAGACTACCTTGTCCTGATACAACTCCCCTATAGAGAAAGGCACAACTAGTTGCTTGTTCACATGCAATACACCATTGCCATGGAGAATATATAACTTAGAAGGTTGGAGATGCTTAGAGGTCAGCAAACCTAACCTCTGTATTAATGACTAGGTAACAACATTCATGCAACTACTCCCATCCACAATGATGGTGCATAGCTAACCCTTAATCTTGCACTTGGTGTGGAATAAATTCTCTCTTTGATATTCCTTGAAGCTTAGCATGAAATTCAATACTCTTCTCAGCACTAAGGTCATGACTTCTCCCTACTTAGCATAGATGTAAGCTTCTACCTCAAGCTCTACTTTAATCTCCATATTCTCTTTCACATCCTTTACAGGCTCATCATCATCAATACTATCCACATCATCACTTCACATCACCATAACACGTCAATTAAGATACTAAAAGCCATGTATCCTTATCTTAGGCATTTGAAGTACTTTATCTCGCTAGTCTTCCATTTGGAGGCCTCCCTCTCAAACTTCCCTTCAACTAGCTAGCCATTAGGTCGGCACCTTAGGCTAGTTCAACTATTAAGAGGTTGGGTATTTGCTTCTTCCTTCCTACCAAACTCTACTCTTGCCGGCATTTTGTACTCAAACTAATTAATTCGACTAGGTGGAGCAGGTCAGCTAAAACCAAGCTAAAACGAAGTGTTCTGCCTTTGTTTTCAATTCTTTGGGTGATCTTGATGGCCTCTTCCAATGTATAAAACCTTTATGCTTTTACTATGTTGCAAAGCTCATACTTAAGCCCAGAAATAAACTTTGAAATGGTATGAGCCTTAAGCTTATCCACATCTGCCCATATCATTAGCATTTGCAATTCCTTCATGCATTCATCAACAGTTCAGCTGCCTTCTCTAAGCTCTTGTAGCCTCTTGAAAGTGTCTTATAGATAAGATTTAGGAATAAATCATCCTCCCGACAACCTCTTCATCTCTTCTTAGTTTCTAACACCACTTCACCATCTCTTCTCTTAGCAATAATTAGTTTCTTCCACCACATAGTGACATAACCAGAGAATTCAAGGGCATCAAGGTAGGCCTTGACATCTTTGTTATATTAGTAGCAATTGAACACTTGCTCAATCTTTTATTCTCATTCAAGGTACTCGTCTACATCTACACTTCCAAAGAAGGTTGAAATTTAGACTACGACATTGTCAAGTCTATGAGGAGCTTGGCTACCTTATTCCTCGGGCTCAAAATATTCCTTGTCATCTTTCATCCTTTTCTACTCCCTCAACATCATCCAAGTTAAGTCTTCACCTTACTAGTCTCTCCACTCTATGAGCTCAAATATTTCAGGTTAGATGTCCAAGGTAGTCTACATGGACATCACTTTAGTCTTGGGCCTCATCAGCTTGAATATTACCCTGTACTGCTATAACAAGTTGGCCATTGTTCTGCATGGCTATAATTAGGCTCTTCATTAATTTGGTGAGCCTATCAAGCTTCTTGTTAACAAACCTCAAAATGTAGCTTCCTTGCTAGCCTCGCCCATGTGCTCCACTTTCATTATCTCTATAACAACTCGAACACTCAAATCTAACATCCCTGGTCTATTGTAGACAATCTCCATATCAAAACAAAACCACTTCTTCAACTAATTCAAACTTCACACACTCAAACTCCCCTCTAAAACCACCATTAATAGCCAATCTGCTAAACCCTATAACTTTAACCTTCCACTACCATGACTACTATCTCAACACTCCAATAAACAATAGTCTCGACTTACACTACAATAACCTATGCTCTGTTTTTTGGTATGCAAATATAGTACCCTTCAAACAACACACTAGCTACCTACAACATCTACTCTCACTACAACTTACAACTATCGTACCCTTTCTCAACACTTACATAGCTCTTGTACATCCATAACCTAATACAACCTTGCATACTTATTGCTATAGCTATAGAAGGAACACGATAACCACTATATAAACATACTAAAACTTCATTTCACTTCTACGAATTAAGAATGACACTAAATATGAAGAAGATCATATCTATATTCCTTTGTGGTATAGTTATTTAGCATTATGTAACCATATGTATAGTTATCTAAATGTCAAGTTCGTTCCTTTTTAACTTGTGTAATAAGTTTAACGAATATAAACTTACTATAAGTAAATAGTAAAGTAATTATATAGGTATGATAGGGGATACATTATTCGACTCAGATATATAAGGGTATAATGCTAATTTGTGATAAGTTAACGACATAATTTTTGCTTGATGCTAATTTAGGAAGAATGTATAAGTATACGTAGAAAACAACCTCGAATAAAATTATAGATAACCACCTTCTACTTTGAATAATTAAACTAGGAGGAGATCTTACCCTAACTTACCTAATATCTCAATCACACCATTAATCCAATAAACAATACTATGATATATACTAAAGTAGACCCTCAAATTTCAAGATATAGCCACCTTAACCAAGAAGAATACCAATATTAACTATTTCTAAGGAAAGAATCTAGAAAGAAATCGTTAATTTAGTTAGTTGTAATCCTAGAGTGATCGTAGTATATCATGACTGAGATGTCAGAAAGTAAAGACCTGATAGGAATCAACCCTCTAGACCGATCACCCGCAGCTGAGCTAGAGGACTCCAAAGACTTACTTAGAGGAGACGGAGATTCTTATCTCAACTTGGTCCCGTATAAACCTAACTACTGGACTGATAACTCTTATTTTAAATACTTTTCGCATAGTGATTTTATAGTATTTCTCTTACATCTTTGGTTTTTTTTAAAGAAATTGATACTTAATTGAGTAAAATTTTGATTTCAAAGTTTGAACATGTTCTTGGATTGAAAACAAAGAAAAGGAATCTAGTTTCACTCAATTTGGAGTTTAAATGAATGAGTTATGAAGTTATGAAGTTTTGAAGTTACATAAACAATAGGAGAAAGTGGCAATTTTTTATCAGAAAGTTACACAATCTGGGACACAACTATGTTCCCAAGCTATGTCCATACAGGAAGATTTTTATGCTAAGGTCAGTAAGTTACACAACCTGGAGACACAACTGTATCTCAAGCTGTGTCTGGTGAGGAAAAAAGAAACTTCACATTACATTATAAAAGGATTTATGAGGGTTTTGCACATAACTTTGGACATTCAAAAGAGAAGAAACTTAAAGAGAAGGAGAAGAAAAAGGCGAAAGCAACACCCAACTTCAAGATTGAAGAGATTTTTCATCAACAAAAGGGGTTTTCATGTTTTATTTCTTGATTTTGTTGCAATTCATTTTTAATTTCATCATGATAGCTTAAGATTCTAATATTTAGGACTGTGGAGCCTAGGGTTTTATGTGACTATTGGATTTATTGATAATTTTCAATAAAGTTTCTATATTTGTTGATTCAATTATGTATTTTCATTATTAATTGATATTTCTAGGGTATCGATCTATGATATTATGCATGATAATTGAGAAATCACATGAATAATGGGATCTTAACGTAATTAGAGAGAATTGCATGTATAGTTAGCGATAAGATGCATGATTCTTTCGGAAAGTTGTTCTTTTGTGTGGGAATTCATTATACATTAATGCGATTTTAAATTATATTTCTAAGTGAAGAGATTCTGGTAAATAATTTAAGATTAGGATTAATATGCTTGAGAAAGGTATTAACTTTAGTTGTGAATCCCTCCGATCAAGAATAATAGAGATGGAATTGGATAGATTTTTAGCAGTCACATGTTAAACATTAGGACAAATAATTCTTAAATACATTATTTACCTTTTTGAAGTCATTCTTAATTTTATCGCTTTCTAAATTGCTTAATCAAGTCTCATAATTAGGTCAGTTTGTTAATTTTAGTATTTTTAATTCATTCAACCCATCACAATTTTCCAGTTGATAATAGAACTAAGGTTAATATTAGTATTCGAGGTCTCTAAAATATCGACTTGGACTCACATTCGCTATATTAAAACTGATAGGTGCACTTACCTTGTATAAAGTTTTTGGCGTCGTTGCCGGAGACTTTTGATATGAAGAGCACTAGTTACTTTATTACTTTGACCATTTTTTTTCTCTCTCTTTTATTTTCATTATTTATTTTTATTACCTAGAGCTACAATTGATTCTATATTTCTTGCCCTTGTAGTGCATGACCTGAAGTAATCCGGAAGATTTGCTAAAACTTGATCCTGAAATTAAGAGAACTATCCTTTAAAATTTGAGATTGCGACCTAGACAAACTGTGGCCACCATAGAAGACAAGTCAATTATTGAGGTTAAGGAAGAAGGTGAAGAGGCCAACACTCAATTCATTAATCAAGAAGCTCCACCACACATGGTAAAAAAGGTAATGAAGCAAATCGGACTATGTCTAACTATTCAAGTCCTACACTTACAGAAGCTAATTCTAGTATCATAAGGCCAACCGTTGCCGCTATTAACTTTCAAATTGCACCCAACGTCATACAAACGGTGCAACAATATGTTCAGTTTGACGATCTCCAAGATGAAGATCCTAATACTCACATCTCTAGCTTTTTAGAGATTTGTGATACATTTAAAATCAATGGAGCCACGGATGATGCCATCTGACTACGGCTATTTCCTTTTTCCTTAAGGGGTAGAGCAAAGCAGTGGTTAAACTCCCTACCACGAAATTCAATAACAACTTGGAATGAATTGGTAGAGAAATTTTTAGAGAAGTATTTCCTACCTATGAAGACTGCTAAACTTCAGAACGACATTTCTTGTTTTTCCTAATTGGAAGTGGAGACTTTATATGATAACTGGGAGCGGTTCAAGGGCTTACTCAGGAGGTGCCCACATCATGGCCCTCCATTATAGATGCAGATTCAAACCTTCTATAATGGTCTCAATTTATCTACAAGATAGATAATTGATGCATCCGTAGGAGGTACTTTGAACAGAAAGACACTTGAGTAAGCACAAAACCTAATTGAAGGAATAGCGATGAACAATTATCAATGGGAAAGCACTAGAGCCAAGCAAAAGGTTGCAGGAATTTATAATGTGGACTTGACCACTACTCTGGCAGCCGAGGTGGATCTATTGAGTAAGAAGATTGATACACTCTCTATTAATCCTCAAAAAGTACAACCAAATGTAAGTGACTTTGGTATGCAGGGTTATGGAGCACAAGAACAACTAGAATAGGTAAATTATCTAGGAAATCTACCTATGCAACAAAATAACCCCTACAGCAATACTTATAATTCTAAGTGGAGGAATCATCCTAATTTCTTGTGGGGAAACCAAAACCAAGGCCAGTAGAAGACTAACTTTGGTCCACCTAGATTTCAAAAACCATTACCACCTCCCCCTCCTTAAGAGAAGAAGTCCAATTTAGAAGATCTTCTCACGAAATATATTCAAGGTAATGAGGCTCGACTATCCAACATTGAATCATCTTTGAGAAATCAAGAGGCTTCCAATCGTAATCTTAAGAAGTAAATTGGTCAACTTGCAAAAATGATCTCTAAGAGGCAACAAGGGACACTTCCAAGGAATACTGAGGTCAATCCCAAGGAACATGTTAATGTTGTGACCTTGAGAAGTCGTAGAAAACTGCAAGTAGAGAAGAAGGATGGTGAGGAAGTAGTTAAGAAAGAAGTGGAAGTCAACCGTAAGGAAGATGCAAAGCCATTAAAATAAAAAGAAAGTATGGAATCATCGAAGGTGAAGGAGTATAAGCCTCTCATCCCTTACCTGCAGCACCTTAAGCAAAGTTACACTGGTTAGAATAAGGAATTCAGTAAATTGCTTGATATTTTCAAACAATTACACGTTAACTTACCTCTTGTTGATTTCATCTTATAGATGCCAAAGTATGCAAAATTTCTAAAGGATCTTCTATTAAACAAGAGGAAGTTGGAGGAGCTTACAACTGTCACATTGAATGAGGAATGCTTGGTACTTCTCCAGAAAAAGCTGCCACAAAAATTAAAAGATCCAAGGAGTTTCACTATTCCTTATATGCTTGGCAATTTGTTAGTAGATAATGCTTTGGCAGACTTAGGAGTTAATTTAAATTTGATTCCATATAAATTGTTCAAAAAGTTAGGGTTAAGAGAACCTAAACTAATGCACATAAGTTTTCAATTAGCTAATAGGTCTATCACATACCCTAAAGGCATCATAAAGGATGTTTTAGTGCAAGTAAACAAATTCATCTTTTCCGTAGATTTTGTTATACTTGATATAGATGAGGATATTAAGGTGCCGATCATTTTAGGTCAACCCTTCCTAGCTACCACTACGGTTGTTTTTTATGTTAGTGAGCATAAGTTGATATTACGGGTCGGGGATGATGAAATAGTTTTTAGAACTTCAGAGGCAGCGAACAAATTTCTTGACTTAAAGGACACATGTCATAATGTTAATGCCACTAATGTTGTTATATCTACATGAGTGCAAGAAACACTTGCCAAAGATTCATCGAGCTATTGCTTGCAAAAGAGAGATGAAAATCTAGTGACCAACCCCAATTGTGCAGAAGTGGTAACTCAAATAGAAGTTCATGAATCCATTATAGACAATAAGGGGGTTGATCCACTCCATAAGCCAAAGGATCTTAAGTTAAGATCCTTCAAAGAGAAGCCACCAATGTTGGAACCAAAACTGTTAAGAAATCATTTGGAACATGTCTTTATAGCGAAAAGTTCAAAACTCCCAATGACAACTACATCTAAGCTAAAAGTGGACAAAATAAAGAAATTTAGGCCACATGAATTTGGTAAGTGGCATGATAAGGAGAGAAACTATGGAAGTCATACACCAATGAAATGGAATTGGCAAGGTCGATGGTATAAGGATAAATTTACACTCGTATGGAGAGTTCGAAAGTAAGTACAGGAGGGGTCTTATCTCCACCTGGATGAAGAATCATGAATGAGAAGACATATCCCGTCAAGCTGTTGACGTTAACTATAGCGCTTTTTAGGAGGCAACCCATGTCTAACTTTACTCACACTTTAGTTCTTTTATTTTTATCCATTTTATTTTTCTTTTATCTAACTTTGCTTTACTTCTTTTATTTGTTTCAATTTTAGTCGTAGGCTTTTCTTTTTAGTTTAAATTTTTCTTTTCTTTAGTTTTCTTTGTCTTATTTTTTTTAGTTTAAGTACTTTTATTTTTTTAAGTTTCTTTTATTTTTAAATTCATGAATTTAGGCTAGGTAAAAAAAAAAAAAAACAGAAAGTTATACAGGCATAGGAAACAATTGTGTCCCAACCTGTGTTTGTTCAGGAATATACATGCAGCATAGAAAGTTACACAGGTGTGGGACACTATTGTATCCCAATCCGTGTTCACCCAGCACTTATACGATGTATCTACGCATTGCACGACACTTTTAAAACACAAACACACATGGGCATAAACATGAAATCACTCTTTTCTCCATCTTCTTCTCACATTCCACTTTTCATTAACTAACTTTTTCATCAAATCCAACATAATCCAAGTGACCATAGCAAATTATGAAAAGTAAATCATTTGGAAGAGGTCCAAATCCATCACATCATCTTCCACTCATGAGGGTACTATTGTCGAGCTACTAACTACCCTTTCTCTACTAGAATATCTTATGCTTTAAGGCAAGGAAATATTAGTTTCTTTTTTCAATACATGTATTTCTTTTTTCAATACATGTATTTCTTTTTTCAATACATGTATTTCTTTTTTCAATATGATATATTTTTTAATTGTTTCATATCTTGCTATTATGCTTTCTTAATCGTACATTGAGAACAATGTATGTTATTAAGTGTGGGGAAAGGATATATATGAATTTATTACTATTTAGGAGATCAATTATTTACATTTGACCCAATTAATTTTTAAGTTAACTTACAATAGGTGATTAACAAGTATTGGAATTTGAAGTGTTGGGCCAAATCAAGTATTTCATCTTGATCATTATTGATCTTATTATACTTTACTATAATTGATTAGTCAATTTTTTTGAGGACAAAGTTACAAGTTATTTAGCTTAGGACTCCAGGACTTAAGATTGAAACAACATCACTAGTTAAGGTTAGTTATGGTTATTTTTAAACTTACTTTTATGTATACCTTTCTCTTGGAAATTTTTAGAGCCCTATAATTCTTAGAAAATAAACAAATGAAATTCTTCTTTTAAGAAACCCTTGAAAAATCACAATGATTGGAGGTAAAAAGTAATAACAAGTGTATGAATAGTTAAAAAAAATTGGTAAGGATTCATCTTGGTCAGTCAGAAGAGCGAGATTGAGTCCCAATGCCAATACCAATGAAAAAAAAATTGGTATGGATCAGCCTTAGTTCGTTAGAAGAGCAAGGTTCTTTCTTGCTATCAATATGAGGGATAAGTTAGTACGAATTGGTTTTGGTCTATCAGAAGAGTGAGATTCTTTCCCTTTATCAACACAATTGTCCATTAAAGATAATTGTGCTTAAATAAAGTAAATTTAAAAACCTCCTAACAAAAGCATGAATTAGGGGGATGATCAGAGGATGAGTGGATGTAAAATGTGTTTGCTTTGGATTATAACGCTTAGTGAGATTGAAGAGAGAATTGTATACACTTTAGTCAAATGGACAAAATTTTTATAACTCTTTCCTAGTTGGTAAGATGTTAAATCCAATTTCTAGTATAGGAATCCTTAATTAAATTACTCGGATAAACTTTGACTTCCATAAATTAACTAGTGAACTCTACTATTAAGTATTGTTGGAGCATTTGAATATGGTCAGGTGAAATTGATTAACTTTATTATTGCAAGTCAATTGAAAATGATTTTCTTACTTTTCTTCGAGTCAAGTGTATTCGTTCACTAGTTTCCTAAGTAGTGAGAAATTTTGTTTAACGTTTCTTGTCTCGAAATTTTTGTTTTAACCAAACCCTCACATGTATCGAACCTGCTCCTGCTGAATAGCTGTGCTTTATCCTTGAAAACAACTCAAGACTAGCTGAGCCAAGCTCTTGAGCCGACCATAGACATCTAACTGCAACTGAAGCTAACTAGTTTACAAAAGGACCATTGACTGCAAATTCTTGTCTCACTTTTGCCCACTTGTACCATATATCTGACATCTAGCCGTTACATGATATGTGTCTTCTGGCACGACATTCCAAAAGGATTCTTTTCTCTTCCTTATTGAATATTCTTTGTCTCTTTTACCCCTTTAGTATGTATTATGTAACTTTATTGTAAGGATGTCCCTTTTGTTTTTTCATACATGTAAAGTAACTCTAGTGAACGGGTATATAAACCCCACTTATTTGTATGCAGACATAACTCATTAATATCAGATTATTCAAGTATCCTTTAACTAACCCTAGTGTTATCATTTCTCCTTAACTCTTATTTATTCCCTTTAGTAAAGATAGTGACAAGTGACCCTTCAGTCCGGACCGATGAGTCACATCGGGCAAATTGTAAGTTGAGTAGAATTGAATGGTGCGTCGTATCAATTCGATAGCTACTTGGACTTTGCTAGCTTTTCTTTGTTTGCTTTCGATTCGCTTGTTGTGCTGCTCCTCTATGTGTCGTACTTCGGAGATGCATCAAGACCCTAGACTAAAATATAAACTATAGCCTAAGGTAATGAACATATAGCTAGACTAACTAAATTTCTATAACTGCTAACAAGGAAAGGTAAGGAATAAATACACTTAGTAATTATATTAAATTATAGTAATAAAAGTCTTACTAAGAAACCATTTGGTTAGCTTTACTCTTTATAATAAGAACCTAACAAGAAAAGTAAAGAAACTCCAAGAAGATTCATAATTTCTCATCAACTATATTATGAGAGGGAAAAAAATAGTAATTATGATGCAAAGTATAGTTAAAAAATTACGAATAATATTTCTCATACATACATTGGCACATCTAAGAAAGCATAAAGGGATTGGCAAATCAATGATCCTTTAGTCTTTGTGATTGAGTCTTCTATTTTTGTCTTATTTGAGTTGTGTTAAGTTCAAGCAAATTTGAGTTACATTAGCCAATGATGTTTCATGAGTCCACTTTGTCAAAGGTTATATCATTTTTGGCAAGTCGTGTCAAGTCAAGCTCATTTAAGTTGTCTACTATCTCATTTGAATTTGAGATAGATAACGGTAAAGATTTGCCAAACTCACTAATATTGACATTTGTGCTAGTGATACGAAATATAAAATTGATGCGTAAAACAATGACACAACAATCATAGAATAAGAAACATAATCGAGATGAGAACGAAACAAATTTGTATTAACTGTAAAACAAACAAACAGGATATGAATGACCATTGATAGAACCTGAAATTTTGATAGAAGGTAAAATATTAACTACATCAAAGTTGTACAATAGAATAGAGGATGGGAGACAAGATAGATAATGAATTAATGAGTAGGTGTTAAGATGCAAATATAGTTGGAGCAGGAAATCCCATAACCTATAAGTTAGGAATATTAGGGATTGTATAAGTGATAACTCTTATTTTAGACATACTTTCTATGGTGAATTTATAGCATTTCCCTTATATTTTTTATTATTTTTAAAGAAATTTATACTTAATTGAATAAAATTTTGATTTGAAGGTTTGAACGTGTTTTGGATTAAAAATAAAGAAAATGAATCAAGTTTAACTTAATTTGGAGTTAAAATGAATGAGTTATGATGTTTTAAAGTTATACAACTTGGGATACAACCGTGTCCCTAAGCCATATCCGTACGATAGGAGTTATGATATTTTGAAGTTATACAACTTGAGATATAACCGTATCCCTAGGCCATATCTGTACAGTAGGGGAAAGTGGCAATTTTTTATCATAAAGTTACATAATTCGGAACATAACCATATCCTCAAGTTGTATCCCACATAAGATGTTTTTTTGTACCTAAGGTTAGTGAGTTACACAACCTGAGAACACAACTATATCCCAAGCTATACGTGGTGACGAAAAAGGAAACTTCATTATATATTATATAAAGACTTGTAAGGGTTTTGGACATAATTTTGGATATTCAAAGGAGAAGAGACTTGAAAAAAAAAAAGGAGAAAAAGGTACAAGCAACACCTAACTAAAAGATTGAAGAGATTTCTCATCAACAAAAGGGGTTTGTCATTATTTTACTTCTTAATTTTGCTATAATTTTCTTCTAATTTCATCATGATAAGGATTGTGGAATCTAGAGTTTCATGTGATTATTAGATTTATTAATAATTTTCAATAAAATTTCTATCTTTCTTGATTTAATTATGTATTTTTATTGTTAATTGATATTTCTATATTATCAATCTATGATATTATGCATGATGATTGAGAAATCACATGAGTAACAAGATCTTAGCATAATTGAAGAGAATTACCTGTGTACTTAAAGATAAAAAGCATAATTCTTCCAAGAAATTGTTATTTTTGTATGGGAATTCATTGTACATTAATGCGATCTAAATTATTTACTAAGTGAAGAGATTCTAGTAAATAATTTAGGGTTAGGATTAGGGTTAATATGCTTGAAAAAGGTGTTAACTTCAATTACAAATCCCTCCGGTCGAGAATAATAGAGATGGAATTAGATATATTTTAAGTGGTCACATACTAAACACTAGGGGAAACATTTCTTAAATACATTATTTGCCTTATTGAAGTCTTTCTTAATTTTATTTCTTTCTAAATTGTTTAGTCAAGTCTTATAGTTAGATTAGTTAATTAATTTTAATATTTTTAATTCACTCAACTTATCACAAATTTCTAGTTAAATAATAAGGCTAAGGCTAGTATTAGTACTTGAGGTCTTTGAAGGATCGACTCAGACTCACATTCGTTATATTAAAACCGATAGGTGTACTTGCCTCGTATCAATAAGAAAATACTTAATTAAAATATTCAAAATGTTTAGCATAATATGAGAAGATATAATAAGTGTAATGAAACGACTTAAATGTTCCTCATAAGAATTTAGTAAATAAGAAACTCGCAGTAAAAGGGTATAGTTAAGCAAGGATAACTATTAATCGATACTATGCTACTATAGAAGGTTAGATGATAAAAAGATAAGAATAACGATAGATCCTAAAATAATAGATAGATACTTATCTAACAAAACTACACTTTAGTAATATAAGGAAGACTTGTGAAAAAGAAATAATTAGATTGACGATAAACCATAATACTAAGATCACAAACTTGAGACCAATCTTGAATACGAAGATTTGATATGATCTAAACAACCAACTAAATTTGGGTAATACTTAGGGTGAATGAAAATTCTGGGATATACAATAATCCTTATACTGAAGACCATCTAAAACTTAAATCAAGAAATTTCTCTTTACTGGAAACTTAGGATTTCCTAAACTCAAAAGTTGACATAGAAACTTATTTAGAAAGTAACCTTCCATAGGACTTAATCAATTAACTTATGAACCCAAAATGTTGAATGATGCTAAACTCCATTAATTTATTAAACTTGGTCAATCAACTTGATTACCTTTAGATTCATACAATTAGAGAAAACACAATAGAAATAAATAACTTACTAGTACAATCGATTCAAATAATAAGGAGGAGAGGAAAGAAAATGTAAATAGTGACACTAGAAATAATGATAAGTTGTAGTATTGACTTGATGTGATGTTAATGGTGAATAAGAGAATTGATAGGGTAGAGAAAGTATGAGTTATAGAAAACCAACATAGGAATAAGTAGTAAAAGTTGACTCAAGGGCTTGAATAAAAGTAGCTAAACAAGTGAAGATGGAAATGAATTTTAACATCAAGGATAAGGATAAGGAAGAAGATGAGATATCTTTAATTGATCTAGATATCGTGATAGTAGCTTAAGATGTCACGATTTTGAGGATGGAATTTTTCTAAGAGGGGTGGAATTGTAAAACCTATACCTATACAACTAGATTCAATAATTTGCAAAGCAAGTTTTGAAAATTAATGAGATCATAAAGATGAATTATTAAAATAATGGAGTTAAGTAAGTGATATCAAATAAAATTTACTAGATAATAAATACTTACTAAATATATATAACATGTGCCATATGCACCTGTAAACTAGTATAAACTCTAAATATATATAAATTTTTTTAAGGTATACCATACGATCTATGTAAATGATATTTCTTAAGAAAGATGGATTAAACAAATATATAAAAAAAGAACCTAGTCATGTGTATATGTATATGTATATTTCATACATCTATATATGTATATATATATATATATATGCACACACTTGATAATTATAAAATATAAGTGACATTGACCATAATAACCACCAGTAGAATTGTGTAAAGAAATCAAATTAAAGAAATATGGTTGCAATTGTGGGTTTGCATGAGGACAACATCAATTTAGGATTAATAGACACAATTATTTAATATAACATTATAAATGGTACGTGTCACTAACTTCCGTTAATACTGAGAAATTTCTCTACACCTGTTGATGAAGTATGAAAATTTCACATGCAACTGCTGGGCTTTTGATAGATAATAACATATTTTCCAAACTAAAACTAAGGGAAGAAAATCTATTTTGCAATGGGAGATTATGGATTAGAATCTAGATGATTTCCAAACCATTCAAGCTGATTTCAAAAGTGTGCCAACGCAAGAACATCTTTAAGGAAGTCATCTAATTGATGGGGGTGCCATGTCGTCAAAGATACTAGAGCTCTATATTCACTTTCTCACCGAGGAAATAAACTTAGGAGTAAATAAAAAATTCATAGACATGAGGTAAGCCTATTTATAGCTACATTCATATGTTGATTATGTATTTTTTAAATTCTATCTATGTTTTGTATTTATTTTACGACTATTGCCTACGTTATAAGGTAATTCACCAAGCGTTACTCGAAAATATGAATCATTTCCGAATCCAGACCATGAAGCATATAAATCTTGTAGATACATCGTTTGATTACAAGAAAATGAATTTCAACCTCCATCTATAAATATGACATATCCTTGATAGTGTATGTTTATATATATAAATAAATGCACTTATGCTTCTTGTAAATTAAGTTTAATTCGGATAACATTATAGGGACTCGAAAGTATTAGCAGTAACTTCTTTAAATTAATTTGTGCTAATCATGAGTTGCTAACACAACTTGATTGTGGAACGAATCAATCGTAACGTCAAATTGATTACAAGATGCTGATAATTTCCTATAAAGAATATTATGAAAATTTGATGTATTCTAGAAGTGTAGTAAGTGACTGTAGAATTGAGTTGTTAACCTACTGCATGTACAAATTAATTAAGGTTCTGTAACTCAAGGTAAATTGAATTATATCTAAAGTAATAAAATGTAGAAGTAGCAATAGAGTCAAAAACTCCGTCAGAATGTAACCTGGTGTTAAATATTTTGAGTACACTAAGAATTGGATTTAGGTCAGAAAGTGGTTTGTATATAGACTTTATACCCTATCAAAGTTAGAACATAAGTTAAAAATTTCTTAGATAAGAACCTAATTCAAGACAATAGGTCAGAACCTTAGTAAGAAATCGAATAAGAACCTAGCTCACTTAACTAAAACTTAATAAACAGTTAAAAAAAAACTCACTCAAATAAAAACAAGCTAAATATTGAAAATGAATTTAAATTTTTAGGGAACATTAACACAGATGCGCGCGATGACTAAGGATAAAGTGGCATTACATCAAGGTAAGTGGGATTAATTCTTCGCAGCATTTTAGAGTATTTCAAAGTACTTGGAGGCTTTAGCATGCATTTGGCTTGTGATTGTAATGTAGTTATTTGTATACATGCTATGCATATGCCTTATATTGTTTTGTTACTATGAGAGCTAAGCTTCACGTGTTGATTGTTTTGTGTACTATGTTTTGTTTGGATTGCTTGAATTGGTTGATTACTCTAGAAATAGAGTTAACTCAAACTTGACCTAACTCTTAACCTAATATGCATTGCAACCTATTAGGGTAACAGTTAGGATTCTTAGGCCAAACATTAAACCTCCCTTGATGAGGATAGTTAAAATGGTCATTTCCTCACCTTAGTTAAACTAAATAACAGGAGAGGAGGTCATAATAAGGCTAGGGGCCGTGGTTTGAAGGTGGTCATAGGGAGAGGGTGTTCTCCATTGCACAAGTGCCAATTTGATTATGATTTGCAAGTATGTAATATTAAAATCCTTAACCAGATTAGAGTGAGCACAGTTTTTCTAATCTCATGACAAATCGAATAACGTCATACAATGACATTTACTTATACATGCATTGTATCTAACTAATTTGGTTGAAAACCTTATTTCTAATGTGCTAAATGCATACTTCTATCTCCATCTTACTTATTAAGCAAATTGTTGCTCATTCCACTATATATGTTTTGCAAGTTCTCTAGTAAATACACCAATATTACTCTAAGTTCCAAAAGAGTAAAGAAAGGGGTTGGAAAGTGAGATTTAAGACCTAGCTAGATTCCTATTTTGTTTATTGACTTTACTTGCCTTTAGGAAAACTAATAAGGTCTTTTTAGGTGATCCTCTAATTTTCAACTATTGTTACTTATACTATGTGCTATAAACCTATGGACTTTTATAAATCCTTATTATGTCATTTTTCTAAAGTTATTTATAAAACTTTATTTTTTCTTAAGCTTTTATACCACAAAATCCCTTTCAAAAGCTATTGTAGAAAGTTGTACCATAGGTTGATACCAAATAGATATTGAATTGGATGACTCAAAGTTGTAGAGTGATAAACGCCTAGTATAAGCTATACCTACGTTAGCGTCTAAAGTCGCTAGATTCTAGCTTAGGTTGGTTTATATGGTAAGATTGTTACGACTTCTTAGTTTGTGGCCTGACAACTAATCCCAATAAAGTCATGCTACACATCTCGTATCCTCAATAACAAATTCAACCAACATAGTCTAGACTCGTTCCATTTATCATGGACTCCATCCATTAACTCCATACTAATCTGTTGGACATTGAATTCTCATAAAGGCATAGCAAATAATGATGTCCAACGCTTTAGAAGAAATCGAACTTCTCATAAGGTGACATGACATTTATATACTTAATCATAAACTTCTATATCAGCCCATAAAAATCTAACCTTCCAAAGTGTCCATATAATCTTAGATTGCTAAATACTATTAACTCCTTAACATCACTACTGAGTAAAATAAGAATACCATACCATTACATTACAAGTAACCATTAACAAATCTATGCATAACACCAACAAACAATTTATATAGCTTAATAGGAATCATAAAATTCCCATTGCCACCATATGATCTTAAGAATAGATCAAGATATATTAATCGCAATGGCAAAAGATGAAAACTTAAATGCCTATAATCCCATGTATCCATAAGAGTCGATAATAATGTAGGAGCATCAAGAATTATTTTAAATTCCCTACAGGAATTTCTATTTGAGTCTGTCTATGTTCACGTATTACCTTTGTAACCTCCAGTTGTCCCTTAAGCTTGTTTAAAACCTTATTAATATTCCCTATTTGTTCTTTAAGAACACCTACTTTTTCTAATATATCCTCCCTTCTCATCTCAATAATCTCCATTATTCTCTCATCTTTCTTCCTTTCATCAAATGATCATCTACCCACTCTATCTTTTAGACAACATAAATGCTCTCAGGCTTCATCTTTAGGTATAGGCCTAAAAATGATTCTTTTTCCTTCCGTTATAATCACATATTCATTCTCTATGTCTAAATATACAACTTTATGATACGACTACCAACATCTTCACAGATTAATATGACAATTATCTAAAGGAATGATATAGCATAAAATCTTCTCTTCATAAGTTTTACCTTCAGAGTAAGTAATCCATACCTCTTGTGCCACTTGGAATACTCTTCTACCACAAACCGATTTATATGAATTGACATCATCAATTGTTGCTAAATCCAATTTTTCTACATATATTCTGAAGCAAAATTTTGGTAAAAGTCATCAATGCATAAATAACAAAATTAGCTTTAAGCCCTAACTTATGTGATGAAATCTTTGTAGTAATTTGTATGCCTCTTGCCCATGATTCCACTCATAACCACAAATTATCATAACAGGTACCAAAATCAAAAGAATAGATAAGACTCGATAGAAAACTAAAAGATAGGATTTTTTTAAGGATACAACAAATAACTAAAGATGGAGTCTTTTTCCTGTGTTTTTTTTATACAAATTGAAAAATAAGCAAACACATTAAGAACAACTAAAGAAGAGACTTTTGTGTATTTTCTAGATTTATGAATTGAAACAGAAGAAAGTGATTCTTTAAGAAAGACTAAGCAATGTTTTTTCCTCTTTCTTTCTTTCTTTTTTTTTTTTTTTTTACAAGAAGAACTACGAACTCAAAGAGTGGAACTGGACAATGGAGGAAAACTAGAATAAAATAGGAAAACTAATAAGGAATATGAACGAAGCGAGATTAGTGTTGTGATTACCAATCTTAAATCAAACTAATGAAATTGATTTTTAGATTCCAAGAGCTTTAATACTAAACTAATTAGTTGATATCTCAATGGATTTTGTATGAGGATTGCCTAAGAGAAAATGAGGTTGGGCTTTAATTCTTGTTGTGCTTGATAGGTTTTTGAAAATGATACACTTTATTACATATAACAAAACTGACAATACAACACTATATTGCTAACTTGTTTTTCAAATAGATTATTAGATTGCATGGCATTCCTAGGAGCATTATTAGTAATAGAGATGTCAAGTTCCTTAGCTACTTTTGGAAAGTTTTATGGAGAAAGTTGGGAATCAAGTTTTTATTTTCTACTACTTGCCATCTATAAATCAATGGTTAAACTGAAGTAGTTGATAAGACTATGATGACTTTGTTGTGTGCTATGATTTAGAAGAATTTAAAACTATGGGAAGAGTGTTTGTCATTAATTGAGTTTGCTTATAACCTTGTTGTTCATTTTCTATTGGTTTTTCACTGTTTGAGATTTTTATGGTTTTAACTTGCTAACTCTTATGGATTTACTTCCTTTGCTTGTTAATGGGCGTTTTAGTTTAGATGGTAAAAATAAGGCAAAAGCAATGAAGAAGATTTATAAGTAGGTTAAGCAACAAATTGAAAAGAAGAACGAGCAATATGCTAAGCAGGCTAACAAAGGTTGTAAGAGAGTTACATTTGAGTGGTGAGATTGGGTATGGTTACACATGAAGGAGAAAAAATTTCCAACATAAAGAAATTCTAAATTGAATTCTAGCAGAGATGGTCTATTTCAAGTGATAGCAAGGTTCAATGACAATGCCAATAAACTTGATCTTTTAAGTGAGTATAATGTGAGTTTTACTTTTAATGTAATTGATTTATCTCCTTTTGATGTAGGTGATGAAGATTCGAGGACAAATCCTTTCGATGAAAGCAGCAACAATGGGAATAAAGTTGAGATGGACTTCACCAATCAATTACAAGTTCTAACTAGAGATCGAGCCAAAAACTTCATATGAAATTTAATGGATTCATGAGCAAGGTAATGAAGACCATGGGTAATTATTTGGAGACCACTTTGAAAACAAATGGGAATCTATTTAGTTTGTTACTTGTTTAAGAGGAACAAACAAATGCAAAACCTTGCCAAAGCTATGTTAGATAAAGATAAACAAAATTCATACATGTATGAGCGTAAAACAGTATACACGTCCTATACACCAAGGAAGAGGAACGCATGGCATGTGTGTTTGTCCTTAATGTAAAGCACACTATGTATAGAAAATGAGAGCCATGTACTTTCAAATCTCTTTCTATATGCCGTGTATTGAACCAACGGGGATGTGTACATCATTTATATCTTCTTAAGCATGTACTTAGGCTTAAGGTTTTCCACAGGTTTTTCTTATTGTATTTTAGACTCGTTCAAATTTACAGTTACGCCCTCGTTTTAAAGGTTTTCTACATAAATATGTATCATACTCTTGTGTAAGATACCTTTGATATTTTTGACAATATTAAATTCCTTAAGAGAGAATTTCATCTCTTTGCTTTGGTTCTTTTGAGAACTTTCGAACTCATTAAGAATCTTGCTCTTATTGTGTTCTTTGTCATATTGAGGTTATTTTATTGGCATAATTCATCAAGTTAAGGTCTTCTACCAAGGTTCATGAATTTACCTAATTAAAGGGCTTAGGTCAATACCATTGCTTTATACTAGGGCTTTGGGGATTGTTATCATCAATAAAGTTAAGTTCAATTATATCTTTGATTCTATGCTAGATTTATGAATGAATCAATGTCCACTTATTGATTCTTAGAGATTCGGATTCCATGTTAGCAATCACGCATCATCTTTACTAGAAAATAAATTAAAGGCATAATATGTTGCAAAACATCAGAGTTCATCCCATATATTTACATTCTAGATATCTTCAAACCCACTACTATAAATAGATGTTCACCCCCTACAGGTAAATCTATCTAGACTCTCTCTAAGCTCTCATATTCCTTGCCATCATAATCTTGCTAAAGTAAGCATTGGCATTACCACACTGAATAGACCCCTGGTGCCTCCTTACATTGTTCTCTTTTACAAATCATAAATTCTCCAATCAAGAATGTCCACTAGCAAAATTCTTGAGACGACATTTGGTGCCATGTATGGGAAGTGATCTCTTTTGAAAACATTCTTTTTGCATTTTAAATCCATTTTTTGAGAGTTATGATGGTAAGAACCACCAAATTCAAACAACCTGCATTGCTAATGAAGTGGCCAACAAGGTTCCTAATGTCATTGAATGTCGGGTTGTTGACATCAGTAAGAGTGTAGATGTTGGACAAAAGAATGGGGTTGGCAATAGCTAGAATACCTCCATAATTGATCTACAGCATTTCACTCAATTAATGGAGCTTTATGGTAGACTACAACCCCAAAAAGATGAGATTAGGGCTCTAAATGAATAAGTTATAAGGAAAATCAACCTGATCGAGGAACAAAATGTGGAGCTTCGAGTTACATTGGATTAATAGCAAAAATTCCACCGCTTAAAGTCCGCTAGCTCAAGAGCTGATAACTCAGATTTAAGTAGTTTTAAATCCTAAGATTCAATATCTTATTAGTAAGCTCCCCACCATTAGAAGAGTCATACTCACTTAAGGAGGGAAGGTAGCCCAATGCATACTGCAAACCAACACAAATAGTTTATTGAAGACCGTAAAGAAGAATAGAAAGCGGAGTCACATGGATTAGCTTGCTTAGTTATCTCAAGTAGTTAACCTATGTAAGATAAGGGTAAAAAGCCTGAAGAAGGCGCTGACTGTAATAGGTTGGTGAACATGATAATGAAAAAGATGTCCAAAAATCAAGGAAGCAAGAAGATGGATGTAGTTGCCTCTAGTGTTAGTAGCAAAACTCCATTTACATGAGCAATCTAAGAGGAAGTGCTTTATCTAATGTAAGACTGCTGACATTGGACTCATAAGATGGCTTAATTGATCTAGATGACTATTTATGCGATTTTGAACCATAATGGATTTACACAACCTTAGTGATGGGGTTAGATGCAAGGCTTTCCTGGGCACTTTGGGGAAGACATGGAGGAGGTACAGTTTAATGATAACATAAAGGAAACCACATGAATAAAGGCATCCCTAATCAAGGACTTAAAGCAGCGACTTATTAACCTCCTTTGAGCAAACTCTGATAGGTTTGCATGGTCACCCTCCAACATGTTAGGCATTGAACCGAAGATTTTCATACATAAACTTAACATAGACATACTAATTTGTAAAATAGAAGAAGAGGCACTTTGCCTTGGAACAACAAATACTATAAAAGAGGAGGTACATAAGTTATTAAAGGTCAAATTTATCTGAGAAGAGAAACACTCGACCTAACCGACTAATGTGGTATTAGTAAAGAAGTCCAATGGGAAGTTGTGCACATACATCAATTGCATTAACCTAAATAAAGCTTGCCCTAAATACTGTAACTATTGCTGAGAATTGACTAATAAATAGACTCAACCTTAGTATATGTATTGCTAAGCTTCATGGATGCCTTTTCTAGTTATAATTAGATAAGAATGGAGTTGAAGGATGAAGTACATACATCCTTCATTACGGACTTTGGCACATATTGCTATAAGGTAATTCCTTTGGCCTAAAGAAGGCTACGACAATGTATCAAGGAATGGTTATGGGTACATTCAAGCCTTAGCTTAGGTAAAATATGGAGGTGTATGAGGATGACATGGTTGTAAAAAATAAGACGCTTAGAGTATTACCTTAAAGATTTGCAAGAGACCTTCGATTGCATGAGGAAATATAGTATGAAACTTAACCTTCAAAAGTACGTGTTTGGACTAGCCTCTAATAAGTTCCTTAGATATATGGTGACTTGATGCGAGATTAAGGTGAATCCTTAGAAGATTAAGGCCATTTATGACATATAACCCCTAATCAGCATAAAAGAGGTCTAAAAGCTCATGGAAAGGAAAGCTACGCTAAGCAAATTCATATCTAGAAGCATGGACAAATGTACAAAGTTTTTTAAAATTCTAAGGTATCCTTAAAGGTTTGAATGGACACCTTAATGTGAAAAGGCATTTAAGGAACTTCAAGAATTCATGGCTTCTCTACCTATGCTTTCAAAACTTATCACTAAAGAGGACTTGCATCTTTACCTAGTCATAAGTAGCTGGGTTCTTTCTTCGGTACTAGTCCAAGCCAACTGGAGGGAACATAAGCTAATGTACTATGTCAACTATATACTTCAAGGCTAGAAGTCAGATGTTTGAAGGTAGAGAAGTTTGTCCTTACAGTAATAATATTAGCTAGGAGACTCTGACTATACTTTGAAGCTCACCAAATCATAGTCTTGACTAACCAACTACTTCATACCATATTACAAAAGTCAGATGCATTGAGGTAGATGGTGAAGTACACTTTAGAACTTAGCGCATACGATATACAATATAAACCTTAAGAAGCCTTTGAAGCTCAAGTCCTTACAGAGTGATCGTAGTTGAAAATATAAAAATTTTCCTAACTTTAAAACCTACATTTATGCATAAATTTAGCAAAAATATATTGATATAATATGAAATTTGAGTTTAGCACAAAGTAGACCAACTTAAGTGAAATTGCTAAAAATGAATGGAAAAGGATTAAATTTAAATGTATTTTATATCCTACATGTAGGTGCACAGGGATTACCATGATCTTGATAGCCTATACCGTTTGATCAAGCAGGTTGAAATTAATGAAGTAAAAAAATTTGGCCTATCGATCGATCGATATGCTTGAAAGCATTAAGGTTACACTAATCCCTTAGGTGATTAATTGATGGAAAAGTTAGTGTAGTGAACATAAATTATAAGGATAGAATCACTCACACTAATTGATTAGTACCATTTACATCGATTAATTGGTAGAAGGAATTAGGGTCAATGTTTTCTAACTTAAAACCCTAATCCACTAAATGCTGCAATTCATAAAACAAGGAAACAAACCAAGGTTGATATATGTCTACCGATCGATCCATAGCTTAAATTTATAAATACTCGCTTTCCCAACAAAAATGATGAGCTACAATTAGGTATTTCCTAGGTTTTAGTCTATTTTTCGTACTTATGGCTTGTTTTATTGTTTCTTGAACTTGTTTACGATATTGAGCACTTGTTTTACTATTTCATTATAAAGATATCAATCTACTCTGGTCTTAGCATCCCTTACTATGCTACTTCTATGAAGGAAGCGTTCATATGCAATCTTGGTAGCTATGTTGTTATTAGACTCTAAGACTTTAATGTCTTTGATTTAGATGGAAGCCACCCACATAGTTTAGAAATCTAGCTTAATTTGGTCACAATGAACATGAATTTCTTCTTCCATCCATGCATGAAAGTCTACAAGCCTCCCAGAATTTTCTTATTTTGATGCCCTGAAAGGTAGTACCAACCATTGGGTGATCTATTCACACACCAACTAAGCATCGATAGAGAGTTGGGGTAACCCTCATCACGAGCAAAGTACAAAGTGCTTTGAAAGCCATAAGTTATTTGATATTGTATGGAGTAATTTGTATTAGGTAAAAACGGTAGTTACTGAAGAAATTCGCTTGTAACTTGGTGAATGGGACGCGCAATTTATTGATGCAAAAATGTTCCCAATGCAAGCAAAGGATGGTTATGTTAATCATGGCTATGTAGTCCTCCTCACTTAGCATTTACCTATGCTAACTTAGAGGAATGGGATTCAAATATTGAGTTAGGAAATGGCTAACACCTACATCTATTATGGTACTCATTTGATCATATAGGGTATTGTCTCTAAATTTAACTCTTGTGAAGATCGGTTGCCTCTTTCTAATCATGTCCATCGTTTAGGTAAACGTTATGAGAAAGACATTTGACTACCAATTGTTTATGTTTATGTTGAGTAAGTCTATTTAAGTCACTACTTGACGTCACCATAAAGCTGGTTGCCATTGTCATTATTGAAGGAGGAACTTCCTTTGCCATCTCCTCATAATCAGCACTTTAAGTTGACTCAAAGTCGTAATGCTTAGGTAGGTCTTCCATTAAAGAAAAAAGAAGTTTTGAAATGAAATTCTTTGAAAAAGAAGAAGATTTTTAGAAGAAATGAAAGTAAAAAACTCAAGAGAAAAAGAAAGAGTGATGAAGGAATGTTTGAGGAGCTAAAAGTATGTTTATAAAGGGGAGCATGGTTTATATAGTCGCAACCTTAGGGACCTTAAATGATGGTTATGGGAAGTTGGGGTGATGTGACATGTGAACCCTGGGATCTTATTATGAGGCTTAAGTGAACTTTCAACAGTGAAGATTATGTCAATGACAAAAGTGCATAGAGCTAGACAAATCGACATATGTCGAATGCATTAATTGCACATAAAATATCATGCCAAAAGTTCAAAAGTTAAATTGAATCGTCCATAGGAAGTTACTAACATCTTAGATCAGGTACAACATAAGATCTTAGGATGTTTGCTACATGTTTGGTTAAGGAAGTTTTGGGCTATATCTCGGCTTAGCCTAATATAAAATTTGCTATAATTCAAGAGGAAATCAAGAACAATTTAGATATTAGTGCGCCTAGGTTGGCTTTAAGTTCAAAGTTTATAAAGCATAGTGGTAGTCCAAAAGCCATTTCATGTGACGTTCATCTTACACTATTTCGCCAAATATGTCTAGCTTGAATACAGGTCAGGGAAGCATCACCTAAGATTAGACAACTTGGAACACACCTTAGAGACTTAACCTTATGTTGACTCTCTTTGCTGACCCTTCGCCAACGAAACTTGGGGGGGGGGGCAATTTTGGTCTTACACTCTTAAGACTCATTTTGACTTTGACCAATCGTTGACTGACCTATCTTAGCCCATAATTAAGTTATATTAACCTAGCTTACCTTTTCCTTTAGAGTATTTAACTTATGCATGGCTCTTAAACTAGTACCCGACCTACTTATAGGTTGAGGCTTGATTTTGAGGAGTTGAGTCTTACTTGTAGCGTCCATACTTAGAGCCTTGAAGGATGAAGAAGGCTTGCTTAAGATGCCCGATTGGTAGGCATTTACGGGCATAAAAGTGCAAATGTTGACATACGTAGGACCACCGACTTACTACATGCCATGACACTTCTGTAAATCTTGGTACTTACTTGATTTGGAAAGAGACACTTTCCTATTTGGGCAAGATTTGTACATATTCACTTTCTAGATATATCTTTGATCTTACTACTATAAAATGGGTGTTCACCCTCCACAACTAAATCTACCTAAACTCTCTTTAAGCTCTCATATTCATTACTATTAAAATCTTACTGACTTAAGCATTAGAGTAAACATGTCAAACAAACCCCCAGTGTCCCTCGCTATATTCTCTATTATAGATGATAGGTTATCCAATCAAGGCTTAAATTCAGGAAGCTTTACTAGCCAAATTCTTGAGATGACAATTGTATAAATAAAATTTTACTAAACTAACCTTAATACTGTGTTTGGGAAGAGGGGGTATAGGAGGAAGGAATAGGAAGGAAAGGAAATGAATGGTAATTATTTCCTTTTCCTTATTTGGTTTAAAAGGGAGTATATGAGGGAAAGGAAATTAAGAAGAATTAAGTACTCGAACCTTACACAAATTTAATCCCCTAAAATTGGAGAGAATGAGAAGGGAATGGGGGAAAGGTTTTGAAAGTTATCAAATTACCCCTTACTTATCCTTATCTATGTTGATGCACCACTAAAAAGGAAAAGAAAAAATAGCATTACTTTTCATTTCCTTCCTTTATATTATATTAGTAGACCATGTACCCACTTGAAATAATATATGCAATAATATTTTTGTGCTTCTACTTAATTAAAAAATAAATAAAAAGAAGTTTTAGACTTTGTTACACATTTATCATATATTTTCTTAAAAATATAAATATTTGAAAATTTGGAAATGGAAAAGGTTATCTATTAAAGAAAGAGAAAGAAAAGATATAGGTAATAAAGAGATATAAAATATGGAAGTTAATGGTTACTTGATGAATGATGAGAGAAGAAAAATTAATTGTTATTTTATATGTAGAAGTAGGAGAACAAAGTGCGAAATGTAAGGAAGAGAGAGAGAGAGAGGGGGGGAGGGGTTGATGGGGATAGGTAGAACAAGAGAAAAGAGAGATACGTATTAGATAAATATATCCATCTTATAAATTATTCAATAAATTTAATAATTTAGTTTAGAGTTAGAATTTTTATTATAAAATTTTAATTGAAAGGTTAAATAGTAATTTCAAAATGAGTGGTTACTTAAGCCTTTTGGGGTTTAAATAATATAGATATATATTTTAGGTGTATATATATATATGTCCATAATAGAAAATGAAATAGAGAGGATAAAAAGATGATTTAGATTTCATACAATGTTATTACTTTTTATAAGTAAATCAGTAAATTTATACTTTATTATATTTTTTCTTTACTAATTATTAATATTTATTTTATTTTCCTTCCTTCATTATCTAAACATATTAGAAGAAATCAAATCTCTCCATAATTTCATTACTTCATATTATTTTATTTTATTTTCTTTATTTTCTAATTTCTCCCCTCATGCTTAAAAAAAGAGAGTCAGCTAATATAATTAATTTTAGGAAATAGAATTTATAGATAGTTAATAAAAACTTGTTATAGAAAAAACAGACACCAGAAAAGCTAGCCAGAAGTCAACTGTAGACAGAGTCTTATTCTTGGATAATTCAGAATAATTCCGCGCCCTTGAAAGGTGAAAGCGGGGCGGGAAGGATTAAAATTGGAAATAAAAAGGAAAAAAGAAAAAGGTGACAAAAAAATAAATAAAATGAGGCACGTGGAAGTTATTAGGAAAATTACGGTAAATTGGAGAGGGCAAAAGTGTAATAAAGTTAATAATGAAAGGATACGCGTGGCCAAGGAACTTTCAATTTCCTTAGGCCCAGTCCCAATTCCCAAATATAAGGGGGAAAGAAGAGAGAGAAAACAAGAGCCAAATCCCAAATGAAATAAAATTTTTATATTTTACGTTACAAACATCGTTCTGGCGTCTTCTTCTTGTTTTGCTTTTCACCGCTCTGTTGGTCTTCTCCTCCTTCTCCTGCTCCTCCTCCTCCTTTCTCAGCTTGGCATTTTGAAGACGCTCCTTCATACTGTAAGATGGAGTATTTTTCCTTTTGAGTGGAATGCGGGCAGGGATGGGTGGTGTTTTTATAGCTTGGGTGCATGTAATTTTGTTGCTTCTGTAACTGCATCTGCAACTTGAAAATTCCTTATTTAATTCCTTCATTCATTTGCTTACGGTTGATTGGTCTACTGGTCGACCTTTGAATCCGCTGTTTCAGCTATTCTTACATAATAAGGAAAACTGTAGCCGTACGCGTACATTCTTGTAAAAATTAAAGGTATTCGCGTTTTTCTATGAACACTTGTACTTCCAATCCATGCGTCTTCGCTTTTCTAAGAGTTTGCATTAATGGACTTACGATTTTAATGATGTATGTATTTTCTTTTCATTTTTCTTTTAATAATTGATCGTCGGCATGTGTTGTTTCCGCATTTTCCCTTTAGAATGGAGCTTGATTTTTCCTTTTTTTTGGGGGGGTGGGGGGTGGGGAGGCAGCGGAAGGATAGGGTTAGGGTTTCTGTTTTTCTTCCTTCATGGATGAATATTAATTTTGACGGTGACCGCTTCTACATACAGGAGCCGAGTTTGAATTCCATCAAGAATGCCCCTCTACAAAAGAAAGCCCTTCTCGTTGCGACCCTTGCCTGCAGATTTGGACCCTAAGGATCATGTCTTCCAAGTTCGCTTCACCAAAGAAATTTTCCGCAACTATCAGTATCCTTTTTCTTCTCCTTCTTTTCTTGCTATATTTTTATTGAATAATGCTATTCTCTTATGTTTATCAACAACAATGATGCTTTTCTCTTCGTTTATTGTTTTCCCTAATTTGTGAAAGGGATTACTTGAACCGAATCAATTTGTACCGCGCGAGGCTGTGGACGTGTAGATACACAGGGAAATCTAACTTAACTTATGAGGAGGCATTGGTTTCAGAAAGACGTGCCAATGAAAAAGTCCAGCAGTTCCCTTCTGAGATAATCCCACCGATGCTTTGCATCATTCAGTTCAGTAAGATTGCTTCCCAGTACTAATTTTCCACCTATCTGTCTAGAATACTGTCTATCTTTGTTTTTTCAGTAGTGCATTTGTTCTAATTGAACTATATTTGGTGCTACTAGTAGGATTTAAAAATTGTAAGAACCCTTTATACAAGCCTTAATCTAGCAACAGCCAACAACAAATAAGTTTTCATGCATTATAGCGATAAGCTTTACACACCTTACTTCATTTCGATCTCCTTTGGCAATGAGACTGAAATCAGTATCTGTAAATGATAATTTAAAATGATGAAGAGCTAGTAGAGTTGATAAGTTGCGACCATTGGGGGGAAGGTATCTAGGTTTGTTTTTGCTTTAATGACATTGGGATTTCTTAAAAATGATGAAGAGTTACTATTTCTTCTTGCTGTGAATTCAAAAATCTCTGATGCCGTGTGATGGATGTTTTTTAGATCGTTCTGTTTGACTCAATTGGGGACATCTTATATGTGCAGGCATGCTTCCTTTGAAAGATCTTGCAGATGTGATTGCTACGAAGTTGCAGGATTACTTGTTTCCAGGTGTTGAACTGCATGGAAAGAAAGATGGTGGTGTTTTACCATGTAGAGTATTGAAGATATTGGATGATGGTGCTGGAAAAATCCAGTATGAGATAGCATGGTTGGGTGAAGATAAGGAAGATTTGGGAAGTGCTATTGTGAATAGAGAAGATCTTATCATGAAAAAGTTTCCTTTTAGCAGAAACATTTTAAAATCTTTTATTCGGGAATCTACATATCGAAATGTGCCCTGGGTTCTCCATGTTAAACTGGTGGAGAAGCATGGGATCACCAACAGTCTTCCAGAGGAACTAAAGAGCAAATTTTCCATTCAGGATGGTCTCCTAGTCAGCCACGAGAACAAAAAGAGAAAAGGGGTAAAATATGAGAAAAATGACATTCTCTTGCTTTTCTTTTTTATACTCGATTGTCTTATTGTCTATTTCATTCAGGATAGTGACAAGGTAGCAGGGGAGAACCAAAAGAAGCAGAAATCAGAGGCTAAGGCACTTGAAGGCTCAAGAACAAATGGAAAGAGTTCTGGTAAGTGGTTGTCTATGAGCTCTCACTGTGAGATCTGTTAGTGCTGTCCTTGCTAACTGTAGAGTTTGCAGAAGATGGTGAAATAAGAGTAGAAGTGATCAAGTATCCGATCGAGGATCTCTTAGTAAAGCCTGGTACAGATGACCCAGTATTCACAGATCGTCCTTCTCCATCAAGGGACTTCAAAATTCCGATGAAGTCTGTTGGGGATCTTCTAATGGTGTGGGATTTTTGTACATCCTTTGGTCGACTCTTGCGTCTATGGCCATTTTCTCTTGGAGATTTTGAAAATGCTATTTGCCACAAAGACAGCAATTTAACTCTTATAGTAGAGGCACATTCTGCTTTTCTCCGGTTGCTTATCAAAGGCAATGATGATTACTCTTCAGCAATTGAAACAAAGAGACGGAAGCCTAAGGTCAGATTTATTTTCATGAAGAAATTATAAAGATTGGTTCCTTTTTCCCTTTCTCTCCAAGCTGGAATCTGTAGAGCTTCCAGAGTAACTTTGCTTTTGCCATGTGGCTTTTGTGTGAGGGGTTTTTTTTCCCTTTTTTTGGGTTGAAAGAAAGAATATTTTTGTTGTCAATTTTTGGGGCAGATTACCTTAATAAATTGGTCAGAGTACTTGTGCGACTTCTTAGACATGACTGGGCTTCATGAGTTGTGTGTTCACATTTCAACTATCAAGCGGGGACACTATGGCCTTTTAGAAGTTGATGCTAAACTGGGTATCTTCAGAGAATTGGTTAATTATGCACTGGAGACCCGTATTTTGAGGGAGCAGCTGGATAAGTACATAGAGCAGTGGCATGAACTTGGTGCTACAAAAAGAGAAGCGGCTTTAGAAGAAGGCAGGAAAAGAAGGGAAGAGAAAGAGCGCTTGAAAGCTGAGAATATGATGGCCAATGGAGTGAGCAAAGAGCATGAAGCTAAGCCCTCAGAGAAAGACGAAGCAGCTGTGCTAGCAAATGGTGGTCATGGCATTCCAAATGGAGACATTGGATTGGAGAAAGCAATCCCTGCAGTGAGGAGGTTTGACTTTGGAACTGAAACTAGTGAATTTTAACATTGGTTGCACACTGTGGATTCTATTATATTTGCCCCTTTCTTAGGGAAAGCAGTCATGCACATGAGTCTGCTGCATTGAATAAAAAGATGGAGCTTAATGGGAATGGTAATGACAAAGTTCAGGATCTGTTAAAGAACAAAGCATCTACAGTTGCACTTGGACAAACTGGAGTAGAGCAGAGGGTTAGGCTGATATCTTTCTCTTGTTCCTTTTTGTACAGTCAATATGTGTGCTTTTTTAATCCAGATAAAAAGACTTGATGGGTCAAATAAATTCTCTTTACTTATTGGTTGCTTCTATGCAGAAGCAACGCTATGAAAGGGAGATGGAAAAAAGATTTATACGCACAAACCCCTTGGGAAGGGATAAACATTATAATAGATATTGGTGGTTTCGACGTGATGAGAGGATATTTATTGAGGGTTCAGACAATCAACTTTGGGGCTGCTACAACACCAAGGAAGAGGTATATTGACCTGCATGCTTTAGTTGTACAACTAATTATATTTTCGGATTCCTGATCTTCAAATTTGGATACTCGAGCAGCTTGATGCTTTGATGGGTTCATTGAATTGCAAGGGGGAGAGAGAGAGGGCTTTGAAAAAACAGCTTGAAAAATTCCATGACAGGATATGGTAAGTTCTTATATTTATCTTTTGAGCTGCTGGTTCCCACAAAAAGTTTATAGTTCCATCAGTTCTTGATTGCCAAAGATAATTTCTGCTTGGTTTGCCATCTTTTACTCTTCTAACAAATTAAAGTGGACAGCCTATATCTTTTCTATATCTTTTATGTCAGAATTTCATTTGAAACAATATGACTAGAGAATATCAAATTTGGGATAAATTATGGGTACATTCCCTTAAATATTTCACACTTCCACTTAGTTGATGGTGAGCATACCAGGATATTATCACATGGAAAATTTTAGGAAAAACACAATATGACCTTAAATTCTATAGAAAAGTACAAAGACACATAATGTTTGACCGGTTTTTGTCCATGAAAAGTGTTCACTATGTTGGTTTAAATATATGGAGTACCTGTAGTTTTCCCTGAACCTTTTAGTGGGAGCATTGTTATGGACTGGTGGTATTGTTTCACAAGCATTGCGTTCTTGAAGTTCATGATGTCTATTTCTATGATGTTCTGGTCTCTTATTGGCTTTTTTATGAAACCTCCTCTTTCCCTTTCAGTTCCAGTTCCATCTTGTGCATGATGGTTTAGGTTCTATATGTAGGTGCTTCTACCATTGGCAGAAAAATTATTTGAGATGTTCTTCATTTTCTTTCATTGTTTGAGATGTCTGTCATTTTCTTGGAAAACCCAAATTCTTGGTCCCTCCTGCTTGTTTGAATTTGTTCTCCAAAAAGTGCTTATTTGCTGTACAAGAAATATGGTCACTAAATATGGTAAATTGGGAAGTTGGTGATGGCAACTCTTTTTTTTTTGGGTTCGGCTCATGGCATCCTGGTGGTCTTATAGTGAACGTCTAATGGACATCTATGGATATAGTGGCATCTAATCCTGAAGGCTTCGCAAGGAGTTTAAAATATTTGTTCTCAATCATAACTGCTGTAAAATTTAATCCTGTATCACACCATGGAACATCCTCTTTAATGGAGGCTGTATAACCTTCGGCTGACTTAATTAACTCTTTAAAATCTGCATCACACCGTGGAACATCCTCCTAATATCCTCAAGCAAACAAGCCTTCTCAAGTAGACATAGTGACATATCGATGAAATACTTATATAGACTTATTTTCCTCTGCAAATTTGGGATCCACTTCTATTACCGTGTACCATTTTCCTCCTACTCTGAGCGAGGTGCAAAGCAGATTGCCATTGCTCTTAAAGTCTTATTTCTTAATCCAATGACAAGATTGCAGAAAATATTTAATGCTCTTTTCTGGCAACATCGTTAAGGCATTGCATATCATTACTCATCATTCTTTTGCTTAAGCTTTCAATGAAGCATGATACTCTTGGGCTAGGGGATCATGTTGAATTAGTTGATTTCATTCTATTCTCCAGGCTGAGCATGTATGTAGCAAAAGGAAAGCAAGAAACTGTTAAAACTGTGTTCACCATATTTCTGGGTCTAGACTTCTGCTGGAAGGCGAAAAGCTTGCCTGGAAATAGAACATGAACTCATGATATTGTTTTAATTATTCTTTCCCTTGAATGGATAATGATTACAGTAAAGGTCCTGGGCTAAAGAAAGAGAAAAAAGCAATCAGATTGCACCCTGTAGCTATTAAGGGAGGCCTGTATCTCTTATGAAATTCTGTGATCTTGCTGGCAAATAATTATGTATAGGTTGTTTTGAAATTTAAATTCAACCTTCTCATTTATTGGTTGGTACCATATGGTGATGAATTATCCTGATCATCTGGTGGGAGCTAAGGCTGACCTCATAGTGATTAAATATTAATAAAGTAACTTTTCATGTGCATGTGCTTAATCTGGCACATTTGTGCAGCTCGGGACTGCAAAAGAGATCGAAGGAGGCAGCTGAAAATATTGCATTGGAGGAGGGAGTACTTAGGAGATCAACTCGTGTACGTGCCCCGCCGAGGGATAATCCTGCCAATGCTTATCTTAGGTATGTGAACAAGTGGAGAGAAGACTAACTGGCCTTTGTGTGCAGTTGGGGACTATCCTAATATCTGATTTAGACTAGGACTTCCTGACCTTACTTGATATTGGATGGGGGTTCATGGAAGGTTAGGATTGTGATATATTCTTTAATTACCCCTTCCTTTTGTTCGGGAGCAACGGTGGTCATTGGTGGGTGACTATGTGGGGGAAAGTTGCAGGTCCAATGGATTTTGTCATGGGGAATGGAGCGGTTGCCTTCTTTTTCTTTTTACCTTTCCCCCTCCCCTTTTGAGGACGAGCACTTTTTTATTTGCTTGACCTGCATCATGGATTGTCCATTAAGTTGTGAAATCGGGATGAGTAAGAATGTGAATGAGGTTTTGGATTTTTATAATCTCATTTTTAATGTTACCACCACTAACACCAGTTAACTTTAGCTGCATAGGTTTTTAATTTACTTGCTGTGTCCTATAGACATGTATGATGGACACTCTTTCTTCATGGGTGCATTGTTCTGACCTATCATGTAGAAACGATCCAATGTGGGAATTGTATCCTGGATCTTCTGCTTGGTACCGTATTGAAATAAATTCAAGAACCATTGGTTTAAAAATGCATGCTTGAACATGTTGACCGCTGCGTTTTTATAGATTATACCTGTAACATATAACTAAAAGACGGAAAAGTTTCAGGTTTTTTGATCATTTTGTTGTCTAATTTAGTAGAAAGCGGTATTGAAGTCCCAGGCACGATCACAGTGAGCATCGAACTTATTTTTGGCCAATACCTAGGAAGCTTTGTAGCATTGGATAATTTGTGATGTGCACTGTAATTTTAAGTTAATGGCATGGAATATTCGTAGAAAAATCGCGTTTCACTTCAGATTGAACATTTTTGGACTAAAGTCAATTTTATGTAAACGATTTATCGAACAATGTTAATTTGAGGCTACTAGGTATTGAATTTATGCATTTCTATTCTTATGCAAAACGTGTGTAAATACACAATGGCCATATTGGATAGGTTCCTCTGGTAAAAAATCTTCGTCTTGTCCTCCTTTTTCTTTTAATTTTCATTTTTCCATTGTGTCCAACTAGAAATATCGTTGATTTGTTCGCAACGTTTCCGAAGGTCGTGTAGAGTTTATTTCTTCCAGTCTACATTGTATTAGCAGTAGTAGAGGCCAGGAAAGCCAACTTTTTTTAAAGGGAATGTCTAGAAATAATCTGGTGGAAGTAGATGGGGGATGGACGGGTCGGGTTTCAGGTGCATGGAGTGGAGCGACTAGTACATGTTTTCTGACTGAAATTTGGTTGGTTTCTTAAAGCACGTGGCTACTTTCACCAGGCAAGTAGTCGCTTTGGGGATGCTTTTGGTTCTGGGGGCTGCTGGTAAGTGGCATTCCTTCGATCGAATCGGGTATGAGGCATGTGCCCGTGTGCAATATTTTTGCTAGAGAAAATTAGGTCTTTATCCATCAAAAGACTAAAAACCTGACTACACTTTTGCTAATTAAAAGCTCTTCCCATTCCTAATCATTAGATGTTGATATGGAAAACTGTGATAATGTTAGTATTGTTTGAACCTTGGTTAAACGTTCAATTTATAATCTGAATTTTTAATTTGTTGAAACTTTTTGTATTATTGTTACTATCTATTTAATCTAGTTACTAATTAAAATGAGACATTTGTATATGTATAAAAAGTAGGTAGTAACAATGATATAAAGAGTTCCCATTAACTATTGAATTTAACAAATTAAATGTTTATGTTGTATGTTGAATTTTTTTTATTACAGTTTAGATAGTATTTGTAATATTATTCCATAGATAGTTACACAGGGGGATCAAGTTTAAATAAATGATAAAAATATTTTCATAATATAAAGGGTAGATTAGCATCATTGAAAGTAGTGTAAATAGTATAAATAGAGGATATCAATATATTACTGTTGTAATTTCCGTAGATATTGTTGATGTGATATGTACTGCATTATCTACTTTGGTGCTTATTGTGTTGCATCAATGATCTATAACAAACGTGTTTTTTTTTTTTTTTTTTTGCACCATTTCGAATAATGCTTATTCTCTCTTTACACTACTAAACCTTTTATCATCTATTTGAATTTAATAAAAAAAATTCAGCCTCTTTTATATTTTTCACTCACGAATATATTATTTTCCCGTGAAAGAGGATGACAACTCCCTATCTCTTGGTTGTTCTTATCCATGTTCCTAATAATTATATATTATGTATGAATTAGACTATAAATGAGTAAATCGAAATGATTAAAGTATCAAGATTAAGTTTAAGTTTGACTTAAAATGATATCCGATAAGCATAAGTCAAGTTCATACGCATGTTTAGATTTGATTATGTGAAAACATTTGTTTTTGTTTTTTTTTTTTTTATTTAAAACAATATTTCATACTGAACTTGATTATGCTCATTGGCTTAGAACACATATTACCACGATTGTTATTAAATTGTATTCAATTAAATGGTGAATCGAAGTCGAGTTGCTTGACTACTCTATTTGTGTATTAATTTATACATTTTTAGTGTGCAAAAGCGACAGAGCTACATATAATGTCATCTCATCGAGTGAGAAGATAGAAATTTATCTCATTTAAGGTTGTGGTTGTCGATTGCTATGATAAACCGAATCAGAAAGGAAAAAAGATTTGCACTAGTTGGTTTTTTGTTTTTAGTCGACACCGTTTCATTTACTAACACCATATAATATTTTCCATCATATGACCACTATTTTACCTCTAACAATCATTTATCATAAAAATCCTTAGCTATCAACATGGGTAAGCAGGTTACTTTATTATACTTTATATCCTATACTATTTTGTTGATTGAATAGTTTTTGAGTGGACATTAACTGCTTGTGCACTTTACCATATGGAATGGATATGTAATGGAATTCTACTTCCTTACTAATTGAATAGATTTGTAATATCTATTATAGCGTTCATTTAAAAAAAAAAAAAAGAAGATACACAAGTAATAAACGAGAGAGTTGGAAGTTAGGGTTTTTCAATAAATGAGAGAGTTGGATTTGATTTTGTTGGGCTTGTTTAATAGAGGGCATTTTTGGGTTTCCTCTATTTTTGAAGAGGGTAAGTTTGGAAGAAAAAAATTCGAACACTGGCTACATCATAATTCATGATTATGAAAGGGGAACTTCAGTTATATATTTTTAAGTAATTGGAGCTATGCATGAATAGTTATTACAAGGGTTTGTTTGAACTAAATAGTGTAATATGGCATTCAGTAAGGAATAACCATTTCTCTTAAATAAATGAGTTGTAAAGTTCGCATAAGAGGTTTTAGATACAATTTTTAAAAACACTCTTAAACATACAGCAAGGGTATGACATTGCAATACTATATACTCAATTTGAAGCTTATACCATGTATATAATGTATATGTTCTAAGGTATCTATTATTAAATATTATTAATGAAATTATTATATCTTTACCTCTTAAGTTCTATAAAAAAAGAATATGTATATAGATGAAATTATATATATATATATATATACACATATATAAAAGAGAAAGCTTTCCTTATACTTCGATGCTTGTAACTGTTTAAACAAGATCGAGAGAAGTTGTGATTGTTAATATTGATGAGGCTAAGTTATTTAAGCCTACATCAGATGCTGTTTGGCTTCCTCTTCCTAAAAGCCTTTTTGGAGTTCCTTCTTCCATTGTAAGCCTCCCAGGCATAGCTCTTAGGGTTAGGTCCTCTACCTTTTGAATAGTTATTTTTTATGCTTTTGCTTTTTGTATACATGTAATTGGTGAAGATGTTGATTAGAATTGTAAATGCCACTTGTCATTTTGTAATGAAGTTGTTTTCCTTCTTAAATGTGTTGTGTTTAATTGTTAGCTGTGTAGAGGCATGTAGTATTTAGATAGTTAATCCTTTTGGCAACCTAAACACATGTGAATAAGGTCACCAAGAGTGTCGTACTTAGTAGCGTTCCCTTGTAGGAGTTGAGTGGAGCATGTTCAATAGTATATGTTAGCCGGTAATTCCCTTTCCTGTTGAGAGTGTCCATTTATTAAGAGTTAGTCTTAGTAAGTGGAGCATCCTAATTTGTTGATACATGACACAAGTGTGAGTAGTAAGTTCTTTGTCAAATGTGAAATTAGGTGGAAGAACTCTATCCTTGAAGCTTATAATTGTTAAAATCACGATTTTACTTATGCAATTTTACGAGTTTATGATTTTAGATAATTTTTTTTAGCTAATTCAGGTGTAGAATCTTTTTTCTTTTATAAAAATTGACTTTTTTAATCGAGTTTATATATAAACTCGGTAGAAATTTACGTTTTTGATCAAATTTATTAATTCTACATATTTGAGTTGAATAGATTAAAAAAAAAAATACAACTAGCTCTTTATAAGTTATCAACTATTAAAACATTATAACATCTATCTTATTGTATTCTAATTTTTTATCTCTCTCTTTTTTTAATTTTTTATTTTATGTTCATAACTTTTATTTAAGTGTTAACTTCAATAACAAAGTTTATAAAGAAAATTATATACTTTATTTTAATAATTTAAAACAAGTCGAAATGTTTGGTTCTTTTTAATTTATAACTTAAAAAAAATTGGAAAAAGTTTAATTTTAGCTCTATTTATCTTTCTTCCGAATATGTTAAATTATATATTAAAAATTTTTATAAAAGAAAACTTAATTTCTTTATTTTTTAAAATTTTCATCATATATTTCAAGTTTTAAATAACTACTATAAGTATATTTATAATTTTTTAAAGTTATTTTATATAAGTTGTAGAAATTTATGTTTTTACGTTTTGATTTTATAATCTTCTAACGATTTTAGGTAGAATCAAAAGTTTGATAACCTTGCTTAAGCCTATAAAAGGTTTGTTTTTTGGGGGAGGATTTAGGTTGGGAGGGACCTATGATAAAGGTCTAGGGTGGACCATATTGCTTGTAGTAAGGTGAATGCTACCTTTGTTGTATAACTAATATAGAGTGTAAAGAGCATCAACATGTGGAAAGGTTGGGATAGCTTAAAGAGGTTACTTTGGATGCCTTTAATAAAGTAGTGGTTAGAAGGGTTCACTAAAGAGTGAGGAAGTTAATCGTATAAAAGTGGGGATGGTGTATTATGCTGGTTACTACCTTTGTTGCTTGTAGTAAGATAGAAGGCGAAGGTAATTGTGAATGTGTTGAGGGGCAATTGAGCATGGGGTGGGACCTATTAGGAGATTGAGCTTATCTATCTCTAATATGTGATCGAGTTAAGTGTTTGGGCCAAGGTTAGCTATTAAGCAAGGATTGGACTCTCAGGATAGCATTATTTGAAAGCGAATTAGAACTTATTAGTAATAGGAATGTAACTATTCTATCAAGACTTTGTTTTAGGAAGTTTGCTAGATGGTCTATTAGCATTGTTGGTTTAGCTAATAACACCTCAGATTGTTCGTACATTAGTCCTTAAGGATCGTGAATTTTCTTCAATTGGACTAATGGTTGGCAAATTGTGCTAACTCATCATGTCTCATGTCCGTATCTAAATGAGTTTATGTCTTTAACACCTCAATCGTAACTCAATTCATTATTAATTGTGTATGAAAATCTTTGATAAACTTGTTTCGTATCCAAGTTAAACTAGTTTATTGATTAAAAAGTTCTAACTAAATCTACAAAATATTTTTAAATTCATTGGGAAAATAATAATCACAAAATTAGCTTTTGCAATAAAAATGATGTAACCTTAACAATTATACATGAAATTATAGTCCAAAAAAAAGTTTAATAAAGTAAAATCCGATCAAATACAATAAATGTAAACATTGATCGAGTATATATCATCTTGAAATTAAGTCAAACCATGTCTCAATAAAATATTACTATTAGTGGTAATTTCCCTCAAGAGGTAATTAAAGAATTTGAATATAAAATTTTGTATTAACAAAAAATAAATAATATTGAAATATTTATAAAAATAATTTAATTTCTTACATTCTTTATAAAACTAATCCTTTATACATAAAAGAGCTTTAATAGTTTTTGACTTTAATAGGCCATTATGTTGATTGAGAATTTAATCATGTATAAAATGCAAATTTTGAAGTTATGGTAGATATCAATATGCTTGAGATATCATGTACCATTTTTGTAATATGAGAATATTGAGATTGATTAGTATTCCAATAATTCTGAATATCCAATTCAACCATCGTGTGCTATTCCTCACACAAATATAGCTGTAATTCAAATTTATTGACACCTATAAATATTTGCATGCTCTTAAAAGGATCCAAATTCCTTGATAAAGTAAAGATTATAAGCATCATATTGAATAAAATAAATTTAAATTCAATGTGCGTATTTGCAAAAAGAAAAGTTACTTATAAGTTGTTTACTCGTTCATCATTAGTACAATCCCCAACCTTTAACTTTTGAGTCAATTATTAAAATTGAGTTGAGTAAGTTTCATTTGAGAAGTTTCACATTTAGAAATTTCCCTTTTCTAAATTATCATTTTCTTATATGTTTTTAAATCAATGGCTTGACTTTAGTGATTTTTATATATCTCTCATCTTTTTTTCAATTTTTGGTGTGTCTTTTTTGTTTTCTTCTTATGGCTTTTGGATGGTTAGCTCTACTTCTCTTTATTTGTTGTTATTTGTTGGAATAAAGTTTCTTATCCTTATCCAATCAAGTTGGGTTTATTAAGATCTTGTGTAACTTTTTACTAAGTATTGTTATATATGATAAATGTAAGAAAAATTAATTGGAATATATCAAAGTTTATTAGAAAGGAAAATAACTTATTGGAGATAAAAATGTTTAGTAAAAATTTATCGGTTTGAACTCGATTGAGTCGGTTTTAATTAGATTCAAAAAATTTACAAATCGACTTGTATGGTTAGGTTCGATTAAAAAAAAAATGGAACCTTTATATTAGGTTCGATTCAATTCGATAAGGAGAGAGAATCGTGCCAAAGTGTATTGCGTCCACCTCAACTATTGATTGAAGTAGTATTTAATACACTTATTTGTTTAACACTCATGAGAGTTCTTATAGGTTGTACTTACTATTGATCTATGATTTGATTGCAACCTAATTCCATTTCACTATTTGTGTGAAATATAGAATAATTGATTCTGTTCATATCCTTTTTTGGTTTCATTTGTTGATTTTGTTTGATCATTTTTTTGTTTTATTTGTCCATAAACACAATAAACCTTAAAAATACATCAAAACACTTGCTTTCTTATTTATAAACCATAGAATACAAATCTATCTATTAGATTATTTTAGATGATACCTAGTTAAACTTGTGCATGGGTTGGTCTCGAATCGTGAATTAGCCTAGGCCCACCTTAGGTAGGCTTGAATCGATTAACAAATTGTCGAGCCTTAAAGGCTTAAGTAGTTTAACCTTATCAAATCGGCGGGTTGGTAGGACATTAAACTAACCATGAAATTTAAAAATATATATATATATAATATAATACCCCATATATATAGATATATATATTGCATTATATATTATATATATAATATAATGTAAACGTACTATATGTACACTATATATAATATACTATATATATATATATATATAAAATATTGTAATGCATACATGCTATATATATGATATATAACATATCATATATTGTATATATATACTATATAATATACTATAATACATTATGCAATCCAAATAAATTATTTTGGGATCAATAAAAGAGTTGAATTGAAAATAAAATTTTTGATTCATGACCAATGACATAAAGTTTTACATTTAACTTGAAAAAAAAAACACGAATAGTCCGCAAATTATTTACTATTATTAAGGAAAATTTGAAAAAAAAAAAACAATGGTTAAAGGGCTACTTAATCGATCGTTCAATTGAACCGGCTCAGGTCTCGGCCTGACCCCTTAAGGGTTGGTTCCAAGTCACTCCATTTTCAGTTCGTGAATCGACGGTTTAGGGTCAAGTTGAACTAGTGTATAAGTTTATTTCCAGTCATGTATCATTTTGGTATTAGAGGTTTTATGGCATATGGACATTGGTTTGTGGTATATCTACATTTGGTTTATGGTTTATTGGTGGAAAGTTAGACAGTTGTGGGATTTGAATTGATATGCTAAGACTAGTAGTGAGATATACCTTTCAAGTAGTTAGATTTAATGCTTCAACTAATACTTTTCAAATGAGACCTAACTTTATAATGTGGTCACAAAAATTAGCTAATGTGGTAAAGTTAGTTTTATTAAATAAAGAATATATGTGTTTTAATTATATTATAAATATTCATTAGCGGTTTTAGTTTGTCATATATCAAAACTTGGAATTTGAGTTTTGACTTAAATTGAGCTATTAAAATGACTTTTTTGGCCTATAAAAATAATAACCTGGAATGAAAGTCGAACAAATGAATATATAGATTCATTAAAATTGCATAATTAACAATATTTGTAATTAATAAAGTGTAGATAAAATATCTTTGTCTTTTTATTCATTGAAAGTAATCTATATAGAAATTATGTTATTAATATATAATTTTAGAAACTTTTCCTTTTTTTATATATGATCTTTTTATTGGATCATTAATGCATTTTCATAGTTTTTTATCATATCATATTGTAATATATAATCTCGGCTTTTTTTTTTATATCTCATCTTTTATGGTATTGTTAATGCATTTTTATAATCTTTTTTTTATACATAATATAATTTTGAAAGCTCTCAACTTTTAGATTATGTTGTGGTAGATTAATTTTCAATCATTCATATGAGAATTATAGTTTGTACATCATTTAGTGATAAAAACATGTTAGTTATGTATGTGCTAGAGAGAGAGAGACAGATATCAGGGGGAGGATATTTAATTATATTAATACTTTTTATATTTTAAAAAAAAGTTATAATTGTTATCTGAACTTTTATCCGTACATTGTGTAGGCTCCTTGACTAGTTGCACTTGTGAAATTGCAGTTGAAACTTAGCATGATAATTATTTAGGGTAGAGTAAATAATGTTTAATCTTATAAAAACAACCTATTTTGAATTGATCAGCATCTCTTTGAGAAGAAACATGGAGTGTTAATTAGTCAAATAGAATTGAGCATGGATTTTAGATATGTGAAATTTTCTCTCTCAATAATGATTGACAAAGTGACATCTAACTTATCAAAAACTTATGCTTTCAAAGGGCATATTAGCATGTGGAATAAAATGATCACTTAAGCTAGGTGAGTATGTTTTTCAACTTGACTGTTTGGGTTGCATTGTATCCAATAAATGTAGACTACTTGCTTGCTAATTATTAACCTTATATAATCACTTATTCTTATTGATGGGATTTGGTATTGCTTTTACGATGACTATGATATGTATTGATTGGTTGAATTCTAAATACTGATTTTGACAAAGCACAATAGTATTAATAGTAAGTGGAGTAAGTGTTGGATTTGATAAATTACATTGTCTTGATGACTAAATTATGAGTATATAGTTTGCTAAGTGATGTTGAGTTGGATATTTGAATTAAGCTTATGATTGCTTATTTATGACAACTAATGTTTGGATATCTATATTAGTATGAAGAGTATCTTTCTTTATGATATACTTAGCATTTGCATACAATATATGCATTAATTTTCTTTACTTTAGCAAGAATTCTACTAAGGGCAACGTTAGGCTTTGAGTAATAACAAAAAGTTAACTAAATGAACTAAGTCTTATTCATTGCTTGATAAGTTTTGTGGTATGATTTTTGAATCAACTTAATAAGTTTATGGTATAATTTGTGGATTGGCTTGGATCAATGATCTATTGAGATTAGTCCCCTAGATTTGTTTTGTGGCTGATGAAAGGCAAAAAAAAAAAGAATAAGTAATGACTCGATATGTTGCTAAGTTAAGTGTTGAGCTAAAAAATTATGAGTTAAGGCTATTGTATTAGCTAAGTGAATGGTCTAAAATGGATGAATACCGGGGCAATACTATTAGTAAAGAAAGGTATGGTGAGAATACCATCAGTTAAAGTGGCAAGGTATGGAATCTTGATATATTATATGCATTCATTGCATCACCACTTGCACTTTATTGCTTGTTATCGACATTGGACTTGTGAATGTGATGTGATGTTTGCCTTTTTGTTGTTCTACTCTTTAGTACTCACTTTGTTCTATATAGAATTGGGGGGTTCGTGTTTATGACCTTTGGTGCAGGTTTGAAGACTCATAGACTTTTGGTTGGGACTTTAGGGCATTTTGAAAGTGTTAGCTAGTTCTTGAAATTTAAGGTTGCTTTTGGCTTGTATATGTGTAGATTGTTATGTATCATGATGTGTGCATGAATATAAGTAAGCAAGTTTAAGGTCTGTATGTAAAGTTAATACAAGTAAAGTTGAGTTGCATGTCAAGGCTAGAACTCAAGCAAGCAAGTAGGTTTTGGGGCTTAATAGCCTCTCATATGTAGATATTTACCATGTTGACATCATATATAATTTAAAAGCTTAGTAAATACTTTTTTACATGGTTATACATGTAAACTCTAATATGAATTGTCAATGAATGTGGAAAGTAGGCTCCAATTGAAAATTTTTTTGTTCAACCTTATCCTTAACTGAATAATGATAAAACATTCTTCTTATAGGCATCAAACCAAATTATACAGGGTATTAAACATGTTACATAATCACATAGGAGGTAGGACATTACAAGATGGTATTGGAGCAAGCTGGTGACTTGATGGTTTGGATGAAGTTTGAAGGAAAGATTAGAGCATGATTAGGAATTGATCACTTAAGGTGTGTGAGGTTAAGCAAGCTAGTTAGGATAAGAGAATGAGATTTGAGATGTTAATATGAGAATGAAGTATACTAAGTTTGATGATTTTGATGTGACGTGGAGAATTAGAGTTATGTAATGGAAAGCATAGTGGTTCCATAGTTCATACATCTTGGAGAGATTGGGATTTTTCTATTGTTATGTCGTTATGATGCTCGATTATTCTAGTGTTGTGTTATTAGTGCTTTTGCTATATTTATCTACTATGTTATAGTTTCAAGGACAAAACTATTTGAAGGGGGATGGAATGTGATAGCCAGTAGTCTTGAGTGCCTAAATTTAAGGCTTGAATTGACCATCTTTGAATGAGACGAAACATTACAACGTGGTCATGGAAACTAGTTGAAGTGAATTGTAAATTTTGTTTCATAAAATATAGAATGTATATATGTTTTAGTTCTATTATAAATATCGAATAGCTTTTTAGTTTACTATATATTAGAAACTTGAAATTTGAGTTTTGAGTAATAATGAGGTATTAAGACAACTTGTTTGGCTTACAAAAATAATAATTTGGAACGTAAGTGTAACTGATGAATATACAAATTCATTTAATATGGATGGTTAATGATATTTGTAATTATTAAAGTATGGATAAAACATACCTGAAGACACTAAACTCATCAAAATTGGGGGAAAAAAAGAATGGAAATAGTGAATATTCAATTAATTGTTAAATGTGGCTAAAGGTGAAATGCAACTGGTTATAGTATTATGGGATAGAAACTAAAGTGCAAATATGTGGACACCTCCTTTGTCTTTTCATTCATTGAAAGTCATCTAAATAGAGATTTCACTTAAAAAAATTATAGCTAGAGCTTGGCTTAGTAATTATCCAAGGTAGAGTAAATAATGTTTTGTCTTAGAAAAATAATCTATTTTGAACTGATCAACACCCCTTCAAGAAGAATCATGGAGTGTTATGTATCTAAATTAAACATATATTTCATGTATTTGAATTTATTTCTGATGATTGACAATGTGTCATCTAACTTATCAAAAACTTGCACTTTCAAGAGGCATATGGATATGTAGAGTAAATGGATTGCTTAGGTCAGTTGAGTACACTTTTCAACTTGACTGTTTGTATTGCAATATGGCTGATAAATGTAGATCGCTCACTAGTTTTTAACCTTGTATAATCACTTATTATAACCATTATAGGAAGATTTAGAATAAAATAAGGGTTATCAACGAGGTTTGGTGTTGCTTTGATTGTGACTATGATATGCATTGATGAGTTGAATTCTAAATATCGATGTTGGCAAAACATACAATATTACTAGTATGTAAAGTCGTTGTGAGATTTGATAAATTGCATTATCTTGAAGACTAATCGTAAGTATAAGGTTTGCTAAGTGATGGTGAGTTGGATATTTGAATGAAGCTTATGATTGCTTATTCGTGATAATTAATGTTTGGATATTTGTACTAGTATGATGAGTATCTTTCCTTGTGTTATACTTACATTTGCATACAACATATGCATTAATTTTCTTGACTCTAAGAGGAGCTCTATGAAGGGAAATGCTAGGTTTTGTATACTAACAAAATGTTACCTAAATGTACTAAGTCTCATTCACTGCTTGGTAAGTTTATGGTTTGATCTTTGAATCAACCCAATAAGTTTGTGGGACGATTTTTGAATTGGCTTACATTGGCAACCTATCGAGATTGATCCCCTAGATTTGTTTGTGGTTAGTGTAAGCCCAAAAAAAAAAAAAAAAGGAATAAGTATTAACTCAATATGCTACTAAGTTAAGTGATGAGCTTGAAAATTATGAGTTAAGGATATAATGTTAGTTGATGAATGGTCTAGGGTCAAAATGGATAGATATTGAGATAGTACGATTGGTAAAGAAAGGTATGGTGAGAATACCATTAATTAAAGTGGCAAGTTATGAAATTACGATACAAATGCATTCACAACATCACCACTTGTACTTTGTTGATTGTCATTGATAGTGGACATGTGAGTGTGATGTGATGTTTGCCTTTCTGGTGTTTTATCTTTTAACACTCATTTTGTTTTATATAGAATTGAGGGGGTTAGTGTTTATTGACATTAGGTATAGGTTTGGAGACCTAAATACTTTTCATTGGGACTTTGGGGCATTTTGAGAGCGTTCGCTAGTTCTTGAAAGTTTAAGGTTGCATTTGGCTTATTTATGTATAGACTGATTTGTTATGATATGGGCATGAATATAAGTAATAGGTTTAAGGTTTGTATGTAAATATCTCTTCTATATGATGTAAGGCTAATACAAGTATAGCAAGTTACTTATTGAGGTTTGAACTTAAGCAGGTAAGCATAATTCATAGCCTAGTAGCCTAGTATATGCAAAAATTTATCATATTAACATCACAAATCTAGTTTACAAGTTAAGCACTCAATAAAACACCTTTTCAAATGGTTATGTGGGTGAACCCTAATATGAAGTGTTAATAAATATGGAAAGTAAATTACAATTGGAAAATTTTTAGTTTACTATTATCTTTAACTTAAGGATGGTATAATGTCCTTCTTACAAATACCAAGTGTAATTATATGGGGTATTGGATTGGTTAAGTAAACACTTGAAAGGCAGGGAATTACAAGTAATTATTGTTGATTTATGATAAAAATATCCAGGATGTGTTAATGTAGGGCTACAAATCTCAAGCTCAACTCCTTTAAAAATTATCAGGCTAGAGCCAAGATAATGTTTTACTGAGTTTGGAAATTAGAGGCTTGAACTGGAGTTCATTAAGGATTTTAAAGCTTGACCTTAAGCTCGTTTACAGCTTGGCTTGTTTAGCTATACGAGCTCGAGCTTGTATAACTAAACGAACCAAAACACGAGCTTGTTTATCTAAATGAGCTTGGGCTCATGCTCATTTAGATTAACAAGCCTAAATAAGCTTAAGCTTAAGCTAGAACTTGAGCTTGTTTAAATAATAAATGAGCTTAAACTTAAATTAAAGCTTGAAATTTATACAAAATTTAAAATATTTACCTTTAATCTTTTTCTTTACAATGAAATTATTTCAAAATTTATGATTTCAATCACAAATTTGTGAAGTAACAATAAAGGGTTGCATCCATACAAAATTATCCTACAATTGATCCAATAACATAACATCATGGTTATAGATAAGCCAATTGTAGCTGTTTCTCTGACATAAAATCGTGAAACAAAATATACCAATTAAAATGCACATTTTGCATTTGATAATTAATTATTGTCAATGACTCTTGTTTACCTATTTGTAATATACGTGCGTTATATGAAACTTTGATTTTTGCACTACCTAACAAATTATAAACATAAAATATACAATGTCAAACTATTACGTAAGGATATATAAGTATAAAATTAGTATAATTAGAATATTATTAAAATGTGTAAGATTAAAAATATATGAATTGGAAAAACATACACTACAAAATAAAATAAAAACCATTTAAATGTAATTAATATAACTAAAACTAAAAACCATTAAATTAATATAATACAGACTTATGAGCGTATCAACGAGCTTACTCATGAGCTTGTTTTCGAGCCTACTCACGACCTAGCTCGTTAACAATATAAGTAAGCCGACTTGTTAATTATATAAGTAAGCCTGCTCACAATCACTAAGAATTTAAATGATTCTGATTATGAGCCTAAATTTTGAGCTTGAACTTAGCTCGTTTAATGAAACAAGTTTTATTTTAAGTTGAAGCTCAACTAGTTTGCCAAATGAGCATCGAGCTCAAGTAGCTCAAGAGTAGTTCGGCTGATTTACAGTTCTATGTTAACAATAGTAGAGAAATGGTGTATAGAGAAGAATAAGGAAAGAAAGGCAAAGAGCTAAGAAGACATATAGATAATCTTGAATATGAGATGCAAGGAATGAGTTGACAGATGGATATTGGATAAGAGTTGTTGAAAATGGTCATATAAAGGCTTCATGTGCAAGATAGAGCTCCTTAAAAGAATGATAGGAGGTGTTTAGTTGGATTGACCAATAGTAGGGTTAGTTTATGTGAAGAACCCAATGTAGATAATTTTGCAGATGGGTAGGGAAGTAAGTGAAATGAAATAAGTTGGATGAGAGAATAAAGGTAAAGATTACATTGTTGGCTTTTACTGATTATACTAACTTGTGATGGGATGTTAGGATGATAAGGAGAAGGTGGAGATATATATGATCATTAATGAAGAGGTTGCTGCATCTAAAATTTGTGCCCAAGTATCATAAATAAGAGATGCTCATGGACTTATAAACTTTGAGGTAAGGTAGGATGACTGTAAAGGGGTAAAGGAATTTAAGACATTATTGATTGCGTGCAAGCTCAAAGAGTCATTAGAAGAATCAACAACTGGATTGATTTGTAGGTTTAGATTTTATATAGCTAGTATTGAAAAGTATTAAAGTAAGTATTCCTTACAATAAAAATTCACATGGAGTAAATACTAAGATGTAAAATTTCTAGACTATCCTCAATAATAAACATTTCAGAAAGAACTTTTTTTTTTTTATCTATTATGTTTTAGAAAGTAAATATGTTTAAAAAATTTACATTTATCAAGAAGATAAAGTGGCAAGGGAGCTTATTTATGTGCCAAGGGAAATCTTATTATATATATATATATATATATATATAAAGGGAGAGAGAGATTAAAGGACAAATTTTTCTCGATCCTATATTAATGATGGAAATCATGAAACCAAATCGAAGTGTAAAGATAAGCCAATCATTAAAGGTTGATTACAAAAGCAAATTTAAGCATATAGAGGTTTAATGTAAGCCCTACAACCAATTACTCGGGGTTCCGATTGGTTAAAGGATCTGATCGAGTCTAAATTATAAAGTAAAGTTAAAAATATTAGTAAAAATGATTCTGTAAGTTTGAATTTAAGAAAATAAGTAATAAAATAAAAGAATATAAAATTTCAAAATTTTAAGTATATAACTCGTTATTTATTGAAAATATGTAAAATACATTCCGATAACTAATGAATCACTAGAGATAAATTATATGCATACTAAAAATCATAAAATAGCCTAAATAATATTTAGAAATATTTATTTATACTATATATGAATTTATATGTAGGTAGAAATACGCGTAGTGTACTAAAATAATACTAAATAATTAAAGAAAAATCATAATTAATTAAGAAAAAATAAATAACAATTATAAAAAATAAGGAATGATCTACATTTGGGTTGTGGAAGCTAGGAAAAATAAGAAAAAAATTATCCAATTAAATTAGAATAACACAAAAGGCAAATTGGAAGAAGATAAGGTAATTGTCTAATCAAATTAATGTACAATAATTTCCCTAAAACTCTATAAATATTCCAAATTTTTTAGAATCTCATTTGATCAGTTTGAAACCTTAGAAAATTAGAGAGAGGTGAAATTGGGAGAAAATTAAGGTTTTACAAAAATTTAGTAAAAATCTATACATTGGGGCTTCTAAGGAGAATCTAAACCCGACCAGCAGCTGAGAGTAGACGGCCACTATCACCATATGGTGGTGGTAGTGCCTAGGTAGGTTGACACACCTATGGCCATCGGCGGTGGTTGGAGCCACCTAAATCAGTGAGTTTGATTTTCAGCCTGATTTTGTGTAATTTTATAAAAATAGTAATATTATTTTAAAATTATGAATTTAGTTATTATGAAATATTTTAGTATGTAGTTTTTATGAAAAATATTAGTTTGATGAAAATATGTCCCGTGATATATGGTTCTTAAGAAATCATGCAAAATCGAATATGTTTCGGTTTAAAAATAAATGACCTTAGGAATGTAGTTTTGAGCCCAAAATTTTTGTGTAGACTACTTAGATGATATAGAATAGTGTCATAAATCAATTTTTCAAAAATAAATTTTCAAAAATTTTAGATAATTTTTAGGTCTTAAAATGAGTAATTTAGGGTTAATTAAGTAATTAAATAGTTAATTACTGATTTAGTGAATAATTATATGTTTTAGGATGTTGAAATCTGATGAAGTATGATACTTGTAGTATTTAGGGTGTAAGATGTAATTATTAAGCTAATTATGTAGTAAATAAGTAATAGAGAAAAATAGTAAATTTTAAGTTAATTTTATAAATTAGGGTAATTAGGTGTCAAATCTGATTTAAGATGAATTTAGACATTTTGGAATGATAATTGATGTTGGGAGATAATAATTAGAGTGATAGAAATATTAGATGTGTATTATATACATAATAAGGGATAGTATATAATATGCAATTATTGAAAATATAATAAATAGAAGAGATTAGGATAAAAATTAATATTATATAAATAATAGGGATATATAATAAATCTGATAGAAAACTTAAATTTATATAATTATATGAAAAATGTAAAAATTTATCACATCAGGAGTAAATTCGGTGCAATAATAAGGATTTAAGTGTACCGAGTGGAATAAAATACCGACTAGGGGTAATTATGGTGTTTAGGATATTTGGAAATAATGTGATTAATTTCATATTATGAGTTGAAATGAGTTTCTAAGGTTAGGATATAAAACAGTACTTAGAAATCGAACTAGAACCTAAACCTAATTTACAAATTGACGTGGAAACTGAACCTGAACTAGCCTCAAACCCAGAATAATTGTAAAAGATTTGAAAACTTAGATAACTGAACATATTAAACCTTAAACAAAAGATATTAGTAAGTTTTATAAGATAAAACCAACCTATAATAGTTATATGAAAAAATGAAACCACGTTTATGTTATAGGGATGATCGGCGATGGCTTGAGTGAGTGAGACCTCAAGTGAGTGAGCGAGGAGTCCAGATAAGTTGGGATTAATACGTTGTTATATTTTAGAGGCTTGAGATTATATTTGGTTATGCTTGTTAGATAGTTGGTTGGGTGCATGTGCTTGATTATAAATGATGTTATGATTCTGTTTGGTGTTCTAGCTTGTATTGTATGAAATAATCGATTACCTTAAACTAAACTTAACAAAGATATGCCTTATAATCATAAATCGGACTTGCATAGCAATCCATTAGGAGAAACCTAAGATTCTCCAGCCAAATACTAATCCTTTTGAAAGGAATAGCACTGGATAGCAAAATAGGTCCCTTCTTCATCCTTAGTCGAACTAAGTGACAGGTGAGGAGGTCGTGGTAAGAGTAAAATCAATGGTTCGAAGGTAGTCGCGGGAGGAGTGGCGTCTCCATTGTACAAGTTTGGGCTTGGTTGTAAGCTGTTGCATTAATGACAACTCCTCAATCCGAATTAAAGTGGGTGCAATTTCTCTAATCTCATGATGGGTTGGACAATGTCATGTGATGTCATTTGCTTAAAAATACATTGCACCAAATGATTTGGTTGGTAACCTTGTTTATGTTTGTGGTGTAGTTTTAAGTTCTCTATCCTAACTTACTGAGCTGTGGTTACTCACATCCCTATAAAATTCATTATAGGTGTTGGTTAAGAAGCAGCTTACAACTATGTTGAAGTTAGCAACTGCTGGATCTTGGAGAGTGAGAAAAAACATTTGAAGAACAGACATATATTTTTAAGGTCTAAGCTCTTATCTTGGAATTTTTTATTTTTGAATAATGTATTAACTAGGAAATAAATTACGGTGAAACTTTGTAAACGTTAATTATAATAACTGAATTTTAGTTTACATATATATATATTTTCTCACTTTCTTAGGTAATAATTTATTTAAATTACAAACTGTTTATTTTAAAGCGGGTTAGTCGTGGACGCCTTGTGTAGATCAACTATAAGATAGCGGTTATAAGGTTAACTTCTATTTTAGAATGATTTATATGGTGGGGCTGTTACGATTCTGCCGTTTCGGGATATGATATTTAGGAGGTCAATTAGATGGCTGACTAAGAGGTGGACCTAAAGCTTGAACCATGGGAGGTCGATTGGTTATGTAAGGTAGGATACTCTAAGACCAGCTTTTGGCTAGTTTGAATGGGATGTATGGGTTTAATTAGTTTTTACGTTATTTTATGTTATTTATGACTATTCAATTAGGTAGATAAACTATATGTTTTAATATTACTTTATTCTATTAGTTTCTTTTTATGTTAATCGTGCTACGTTTTATTATGAGCTCATAAATAGGTAGACTATGAAATAGTTCAAGTGGAGTTTTAAATATCTTTAATATGTATTAGTGTTGATAGTTTTATTTAATATGGAGAATTGTGAATTTTATTGTATTAGTTTTATTTAAATTTACATTTTTCATCATTAAATTATGGCAATCATTTTGATTGAATTAGTGTGTAATATTGATTTATAACTCAATCGACCACAGTTCAATTCAATTGCATTATTCAAGCATAATGTCAAATAATCGATCTCGATTATATCTTTTGTTTGTTTCGTTGATCCATAAACAAAAAACCTCAAAAATACATGAGATACCTATTTTTCTTATTAATAATTATCACATTATTTCAGAGTACATGCAATCGCTCATCACTCTAAGTAATGAAAGGGGAGAGTGCCTTCTTGAAATCCAAGAGTCTCCAAAATGACTTCTTCGACAAGATATTGAACGTTGCAAAAGAAGACCTGGCTCTTGCTCTTATTAGTGGCAAGGCCTAATAGATGATAGAATTCATAAAGAACATCCTTTATGAGACAAATAGACGTAAATATGGCCATGCAAAAAATGGAATAAATCATGACCAAAACATAAACGTTAACCATTTGTCCAACCATCTTGGCTTCAATGCCAAGAATGAAGAGATAAGAATCAATATTACAAATAATATCTAAACTTTCTCACAATGTGCAATTTAGTATCCATACATTGAAAAAATTGATTTCTTACCATATTAAAGTTTTTATGGTCATTTTAACTACTCAAACTAACTTTATTAAATCCGTTTACTGACATAAGAATAAGATGAGAATTTAAGGGATAGTTGACAATCACCTATAAGGAGTTGCACAACCTCTTATTAGGTGGCCGTTAGCTATCCCCCAACCTTGGGTGGTTAGAATGATGGCTTAAGATGAAGCAGACCATAATCTTCTTTAAAAAGTAGATTGTTTAGCCCACTAGGACTTATGGGTCAATTCTTAGTTTATCTTTGTATTCACATTAGTAAATAGACTTAATAAAGTTAGTTTAGATTGCAAAAATGATCATGAAAACTTTAATTAGATAATAACTCCATCATTGCAAAATATAGGGAGTAAATTGCACATTTTAGAAAAGTTTAAGTACCATTTGGGACATTAATCCAAAAGATAAAAAGAGAGATAGTCACCTTGCCTTTAACTATTGAACTTGCAAAGAAACTCACTTCCAAAGTGAGGAAAGCCTATGTAATGAAGTAATTTAAAAAAAAAAAATTAAGAATCTAATCTAAGGCATCATAAGCCTTCGTAATGTCTCCTTCCAAAGCACATTTTGGGTGAACTCTTATCTATATGATCTCCATATACTGGCTCTTAGAGCAATGAAAATGTAACCTATAATCCTTTTACTTAGTAGAAAGGCTATTTGTTCCTCGCCAACAAGAAACTGAATTGCTTCCTTCATCTTAGAGGTCAAAAGCTTTGAAAATAGATTGACAAGATAAAACCTCGTGTAATACGTGAGTCTTATTTTAAAATATATTTCTATTTAATAAAATAATATATTTATGCAAAATATTATTATAATTAATCATAAGAAGAATTATTTAGTTACACAGATATATTTTATAAATTATAATTTAAGTAGCTATTTATGGTCATATAACCATGTATATTATATATCTGTCACAACATTTTTATAAATATAGTCATATATATAAATGATATGTCTCTTAAGAAATGAAAAAGGGATGTGTTATAAATGAAATGCTTCAAATAATAAAAGCTTTTCTAAAAAAAATATATATAAAAAGTAACTGCAGTGGCATTTCATGAAAAGTAAGGACAAAGAGAGTTAATATTGAAAAGGTGTAATGAAAATATATATATATATATATATATATAAATTATAATTGTTTAAGTTATAAGAATGTAAAATCATATATCAATGAGTATTTTTTTATGGTTTCGTCTTTATTTTTTAAGGGATTGGTCTCACTCTCTATTTCACTTTAATTTATGTTTCTCTAAATTTAAACTATTGAACAAATTGTGAATTTAACGATTTAGATTTAGAAAAAATATAAATAAACAGCAGAATAAGAGGTTGAATTAGTCTTGTTAAAATGGAGGATAGAATCATGGAAGCTGCCATATAATGATCGGTCCTTGAGAAATGAAAACTCATAGGCAATAAAAATTGTGAAAAAACATTGTTAATGAAAATGTTATGAAAAATAAAAGCATTTTGAAAAATATGAAAATATAAACACAAAGACATAGAAAGGTATAATAACAAAAAAAAAAAATCCAAAATTGTATATTATAATAGATAAAAATAATTAATCATTTCAAAAGATTACAACAATTACCATACTAATATTTTACGTTCATAAATAGTTTAATAGATATTGAATACTATCATAAAATGTGCTTGTTTATGAAGTTAGTAAAATTATATAATTATCTAACAAACACAAAGCATTGAACTCTTATGTGAATAACGGATGATTTTTCTTGAAACGATGCGGCATTTGGAAAGAGTTTATAATTGTCCAAAAGATAGAAATGAAACGTAATGAATATGAAAAGTTGTATCGCTTTGCAATAAATTATGCAAAGAGTATAGCTGTTTTTAAAGTTAAATCACTTGCTTAAGGAAAAATGCATTTCTTGAGTAAAAACTTCCGATATATTATATATACAGGTTAAAGTTGGATTTGCTCTTCGTTTAACTAAGTTTTCAATACAAACATTTCCTCATATCACTAGCTATGATAGGGTCATTTAGACTCCCTCACATACCATGAAGCAAAATTCATGACAAAGGCTGAATGAGAGGTTTAGGTAATCCTATCCTAAACCATCACCTAGACTTACACTTAAACTTGAAGAACTTTTTTCCACACCCCTTGATGTCTTTTCAATGGTCCATATATTTTTCATGGTAGGAACTAGGAGGCAGTTGTTAGATCAGTTACTAAAATTTTGTACAATAGGAAAAGCAGTTTAATCAAAGTACCATTAGTGGATTTTATAGAAAAGCTTTCGGTCTTAGAACAAAGCCCTTTGGCCTTTGGGTTCCCTTTTAACATAAATGACTCTATAATATACAACAATCTTAGATAAGAAAGGTGAAGGAAAAAAAGGAGGTTTGAATTTAACTTCAATTTCAATTTCGAAAGATCACTTATTTTGATATGTAATTATAGTTGCTAAAATTACGATTCTATTTATACAATTTTACGAGTTTAATAAGTTTTTTTGAGTTAATTCAGATGTAAAATTATTATTATTATTATTATTATTATTATTATTCTTTTATATGTAAAAATTTACGTTTTTAGCTGATTTTATATGTCAAATTTGTTAAAAACTTACGTTTTTAACTGAGTTTATCGATTTTGCATACATGAATTGAATAAACCAAAAATGAAAAATGTAACTAAGCTCTCACTAATCTATTAACTATTAAGGTATTAAATAATCTTTTTTATCCTAATGTGCATACATGAATTGAATAGACCAAAAATGAAAAATATAACTAAGCTCTTACTAATTTATTAACTATTAAGATATTAAATAATCTTTTCTATCCTAATCTAATTTTTTCCTTTTTCTCTTTTTCCTAGTTCCTTATTCAATACTCATAATCTTCGTTCTAGTTCTAGCTCTAATTGAAAAGTTTATAAGAAAAATTATATATTTAAATTTATATTATTAATAACTCAAAACAAATTAAAAATTTTAACTCTTCTTCAATTTATCGTTTTTTTTAAACAAAATACTGGGAAGAAATTTAGTTGACTATACTTGTTTTTTTTTCTATAAATTTGAGATTATAGATTAATAATTCTTTAATAGGAAAAAAACTCAACTTTTTCATTCTTTACATTCATTATGTATTTTAAGTTTTTTATAACTATTATAAGCAAATCTATAATTTTTTTAAAACTATTTTACATAAATCGTAGAAACGTTCATTTTTACTGTCCGATTCTATAGACCCTATACTAGAATTAGGAGCAACCTTACTTATAATAAATTACCACTTGGCATAACTTGCAAAAACAAAGGATAACGGGCACCTGGGTGGCACCAGGAGCCTCGTGAAGGATGCCCCCTTTGGATTCTCATCCGATCCAAGTCGATTCTCTAATAAAAAGAAGGAAAAAAGAAAAAACCTTGCTTTCTTCATGGAAAAGGATGCTTGTGGATCAGGTGTTAGTCAACCTTGGGCTTAGTAAAGATGGGGTGTGTCCAAGAGTTCCTGAGGTTCGTGTCCACACATGAACAAGAAAGAAAAAGCAAGAAATGATAAAGCAATGGCTGAAAACGGTTAGGCACGCGTTGGCAAAAAAAAACCAATCTTTTATTTTTACTTCTATTTACTTTCATCATAGCATAGATACAGCTTATGCTTGATGATGTGTCTATACTGTTCTTGAAGCTACAAAGTATTCTTTTAAAGCAATGGAACTACATTATCTCAACCACAGCTCGACTTACAATCTTACCATCGTTGAGATCCTGAAATGCTTTGGCAGAATCCTCAAACTTGTATTTTCTTGAAACAGCACTGCTGAGATTAAAAACTCCAGTTTCAGCCAGTCTAACCAGCTTTGGGAGATCCTGCCTTGCCCTTCCTCCATAAGAGCCAATTACTTGAATCTGATTAGGGAAATAATCAAAGGAATTGTGTTAATGCCATGTGAATGAATCTACAAAACGATCTCCAATAACTTACTGACCGTATATTGTTCAAGATATGTCAATCAAAGAACGAAATGAACTGGTTGACTTTATTACAATTTGGGAAGCAAATGTTTGAATGAAGAAACTCTATCCCACGCTGATTTTTGTTGCATATGTTTATGAGAATCCCTTCTGGAGGATGAAAATGCAAAAGACAAGCAAATGGAAATGCAAAAGAGAGGCTCCATTCTTGAAAGTATTCTAGTTATTAAATTTATTAACTAGTTTGCTGAATTTGCACGTATTGTTACCTTTCTGCGAACAAGACGGTTTATGTCAATCTCTCCCATAGCACCAGCTTTTGCAAGCCCTATCATCACAGCTTTTCCACCATCTTTAACGCTCTGTGTGCATTGCATAAATGTGTGGGGGTTCCCCAGAGCTTCTACAGCTACATCTACACCCATTCCTCCAGTTATTGCCTGATGACAGAAAGTGACTTGAGCGCATAAACAATTTAAAGAAACAAATTCTCAAACAAGCACATATACACAGTAAAAAATAAAGAGAGTCCAAAGTGATGGGGCTACAAAACTGTCATTCGTGGACCTCCTCACTGATTTGTTGATAAATTTGAATTCACAACAATTTGAGTTAAAAGTTTAAATGGGTAGATTTTGTGGTTTTGATCACCACCTACCTCAACATTATGACAAATTTAGAGCCAAGACCATCTAATCTAACACCTTAAAATGAGAGATCCTTTTTGGTTTTATATTTACCATCTAACTTTAGTAAATAAGCAACAAGGATCTAATGAATAAAGATACAACTGGATCTTGCTTATGACCAATGCTTGAACGAGAAAATCAACAGCTACGACCTTGAGGTTTAATAATACAACTGAAGCTTTATTCTTTAGTTCATTGCCAAGACAGATTCGATAGAAAATCTGTGAAGAACTAACCAAAACCATATGCAGCAGGGTCAACTTCTGAGATTTTTTATTTAAATTCTTGTAATTCAATGATTCTATCTGTAAGTTAGATTCACAATCAATTGATAAGTATTATGAGATATAGTAAGAATTGTTAAGATAAACTTTTAGGAGTTGGCTGTATCTATATTTTTCTTTTTCTAAGTATATCATTTAGGGAATAGGTAAATCTGCTGATAATGTGCAGATTAGTTTCCATTTCCTCATCCAGATTATGTGTATATGCGTGTAAAATACGCAAGATGGAACCAAACTTCATTTTAGTTCACCTGACATCTCATCTACCTTGATCCCTGCTGTGAACAGCTCAAATTTCTCTATAGGTCAACAGCATTCCAAATAAATGATCCAACATAAATTCAATGGAGTGAACATTAGCAAATGTTTTCAATATGTGGAGCTTGGGATCTATGGCAGAGAAAAATCAGTGCATCTCAATTCATCCAAAAATAAATAAATAAATAAATAAATCAGTGCATCTCAGTGAAGCAATTCCTCCTCATCTTCTCTACTTCCAAAAATAATAAATAAATAAATAATATAAAAAGAAATTGCTACTCCTTGACATAATGATGAAAGTTATGAAATGTGGTGAGTTGAGAGCCCCATTTTCATGGCATGGTTGATTAACTCCCAGAAACAAGAGTTGGAGGAACATTTCTCTTTTATGGAACTTCAATGAAAATATGGAATACATTGCAAGAGATTTACTTGGATCTTGAACATACCTCCCTTTGTTTCAAAATTTGATCCAAGACTCTTGTTACCGATCAGAGAATTACGAATGTAAATAATTACTGTAACCAACTGATGGACCTTTTGAAAGAAATGGATCTCTCTTATGACATGATTTGAACTGTACCGAGGATGGAACCAAATATGCAAAATTTTGGAAAAGGATAGTTTCTTTTGATTTCCTTCAAAGATGAATTTGGAGTTGGATGAAGTATGGGCAGCTTGTAAGGAAAGAAACCATTTGCTACTATTAGAGATGCATTTGTCAAGGTGAAGAGAGAAGAAAGTGTGCTTCCTACCCATCCTTGGATACAATTTTCAGCATTGATTGTGAAAAATGACCCACTTGAGCATCACAATCAAAAGATAAACCATGGTATAACCATTATCATAAACCGTATCATATCAGAGAAACACATTAGAGCTTACATGGGAAACCAGCGAATGGGAAGCCAGTGAATTGGAAATCATAGAGACAAAATGGACAAAACAAAGTCGCAGAGAAGGTAGAAGGTGTCTCAGGGAAATCTTCTAGATAGAACCGGTCAATTAGTATTGACAACCAAAACCGACTCAAGTTGCATCGTAGTTGTTGCTCAAAAAGGTAATGGCAGTTCCACATTTCAACATATGTTGCAATCTATCCACAAGAAATTGTGTCTAATTCCTAGAAAATCAATGTTTCTTCCACAGTAACCATATCTAGGGGCTGAGTTTAGGAGGCGAGAGTAATTGGAATTGTTCTCTTTTCACTTCCATCTTGTGAAAAAATCAAAGTGTCTCTCTATCTGTCCAAGATGAAATTTTCCTACCATCTGTCCTGCCCTCTTGATACTCGAATCACATGTTGAGTCCAAGTTAAAAGTAGTTATTACTGAAACATCATTATGTTCCAAACAGCCTGAAGCTCCTCAATAAGGCAAGTCATCTAATGCAAGGATGAGTTCCAAAAATCATGATGAGACGATGTTCTTATGGATATTGTGGGCGACTCTTTGGGTTTTGATGAGGAAGATTAGTGAAAGATATAACAGATAACCCCGATCTTCTCATAGCTCTTTTGAAAGGTAGAAGATCTTGTGCCTAAGTAACTTATTTTAAATTACTTAACTTGTACAAATTTGTCACCCCAGTTTCCAGCATTCACTACATCCATTGGCAATGTTGAAATTCCAAAGGATACTCATGAAGCTGTGAACATTCCAATATGGAGGGAGGCCGTTATGGAAACAATATTAAGAGTGGAACAGGTGATGCCAGAAGCACATGGGTGTTGACTCTGATGCATTGCATAGATGAAAACTGTTAAGAGATACATGGCTTGAAGAGGATTTATATAAGATTCCACTGGGTTTGATGAGGAAAATATGAAAGGAAAAGTTGGCAAATTTAAGAAATCTCTCTATAAATTGAAGCAATCACCTAGAGGTCAAGAGGTCTTGGTCAAAGGGGAATTATTGAAAACTTGGAAGAGGATAATTAAAATGAATTTTGAAGTTGAGGATCTTAGAGATCTAGAATATTTTCAAAGAATGGATGTTGAAAGTAACAATAAGGGCATTTTTATCTCACAAAGAAATACATCTTTCTTTCGAAAAGATAGGGGGGAAAGGGAATGTAAACCGATTAGAATGCCTTCAGAGCACATTTTGAAATGCAAGGAGAAGATGATCCTATAATGAATAAGTGAAACACTAAAAATGGTTCATTTTTCATTCACAAAACCTGGCATTGCTTATGCAGTGATCAGTGTAGTGGTTAGTCATGTATTCTCCAACTAACCGACAATGGAAGCTATTGCACACTTAATAAGATATCTCAAAGGATCTCCTGGGAATGGACTTCTATTCTAAAAAATGGAGCAAGAACCATTGAGAGGTTTGTAGATATAGATTGGGAAGGTAATCATGAATAGAGCAAACCTATGTTGGGGTAATGGGGAATTTGGTTACATAGAAGAGTAAAAGACTATTTGTAACATACCCCAAACCAGGCATATTATACAGAACTTCAAGGCACAATGCATGAGCTTTTATAAACAATTTGGCTAGAGCACTTGACGAAAGATTTGCACATGCCATATTCTAGTGTGATTCAACTATATATAGTGGCAATAAATCTACCATTTGCATTGCCAATAATCCAATCCAACATGATAAATCTAAGCATGCGAGAATTGATAAATACTTTGTCATAAAATTTGAAGAAGGTGGAATAAATATAACACGAATTTCTAGGTGTTAAAAATGAGTTTTATTACTAACCATGGGTTGCCAACTTCTGGGCCAGAACATACTTGACCCAAGTTATTCAAAGTATATTACAGAAGCAGGAAAAGTGGGCTCTAGAAGCTTAAAGTAGGAGTAAAGGCACATGAATATATGTAAATAAAAGTAATTTTCTGTGCCAACCAGTGAGTGAGGGACAAAGCATCTGTCTTAGGCAGAACATGTAGGGTAGTAAGGGTTAACAGAGATCATCCCACTACTTCATTTTTCTTTTCCATTGTTGGTATCGTCCTTTCTAAGGAGCTGCAGATCTGGGGAGGATCGACCTCTACTTCTTTGGGGGTTGAGCTCTACATTTCATCCAGCAATACAATATATTTTCTACATCTTTTTTCTGTCTTTATTTACTGATTCTAACACTAGGCATCTCAGGAAGTAGGTGTCTCTAAGATAGTCCTCACCAAGGCCAACTTTTGAGTTTTGACTCCATTTGGAGTTTTGAGTTCCTATAAAAGGAGATATCTAACATGCCTTAGACTATGGTTTATACTTAGCCGAAACCTAATTATAATACACCTATATTGATAAGTTTAAGCTTACAAAGGAAATCGAGATGGAAGGAAGGCTAAGACTAACATTGTCTACTGTTCTCAAAGTTATTTCAAAACTCCTCTAAGAAAGAGTGCTTCACAAGATTCATTATACTTACCAAATTGCCTAAGCATAAACCTATATGATATCACTAAATGAATAACACATTGACTTTCAATCCATAATTAACTATTTGGAAGTAGGGTACTAAATCCTCTTGTTTCCCTGTATAGCTGTATGTAGTTAGTCATTACAGTAGTTTGCAGCTTCGTGCTGTACCATTGTGAAGTTGAAATAAAAGGGCCATGAAGTAGAGGAAAGCATCCTAATGGGGAACATGGTTAAACTTTTCCTCTAAGCTATCTTTTCTAATGCTTCTTTTTTATCTATGCCTTTTTAAAATTTTGTTCAGGAAGCAGATTTAAACATATCTTACTTTTATCTTTTATTTAAGGTAGCATACAGAATAGATGGTTTAAAATATAACAGCAAAACTGACACAAATATGCAAAATAAACAGTAGCAAAAATGTAAGCATGTATTGAGATGGCACTCTGTATCTCAGAATTAACTTAAAAAGGGGGCTAGACATACTTTAATCTTATCAATAGGATCTTCTCTAATTGCATTTATTGTGTGTGTGGCCCCAAACACTTTGGCCTTCTGCAACTTCTCATCATTGATATCAACAGCAATAATATCAGAGGCACCAAATGCTTTCGCTATCTGCAAACAACTGGAGAGTTTTATAGTCACAATCATGTTAACTCATTTTCCAGCATGTTATACCATAGATAGTACCTTATCTTTTCCTTTTTGGCTAAAACAGAAAGATTATGCCTTACCCATGTGTATATAAAAAACAATTTTAATAACAATAGAACAAACGCATATAACATACTAATGTCCGGCAGTGGAAGAAATAGATGTTGACTTATGAACAGAAGTAGGGTAATAGTAACTCACCTAGAACCAACGCCTCCAACGCCAATAACAGCAATGGAGTCTCCAGGATGAACCTTAGCTGCATGGGTCATGGCACCATATGCTGTGAAAACAGCACATCCTAAAATGGCAGATTCAGCATAGGGCAATGTGGTAGGAAGTATAGCTAATGCATTGGCAGGAACGACGCAGTACTCTGCTAGGCCTCCCATGCTATACATATATACTGGTTTCCCTGGCGTTCATGTGCAGATTGGATGGATTGATAAGTTTACTCTTACTTGAAAGATCAAAGTGAGACAAGAGGAAAGACTTACGACTTCCTAGAAGAAACAGGCGGGTATCACCATCATAAAGTGTCCCTTTTGCACGGTTGTAAGCAAAAAAATCCTCACAGAGATCATCATGGCCCTATTGTATAAAATTTTTAAAATTGCTTACAATTGAATAGTAGAACAAATAAATGTATATGCCCTTGTTTCATTTGCCAATTCCCTGGGAATCTGATTCCAACGTTTTGTAACACAAAACAAGCTAGGAAGAAATCCTATTATTTAGAAACATTGAAATCCCATTTCTCATCCAAGTCTAATTATAAGAATTCCAATTTCTTCTTCGATTTAGAAAAAACACATTACCCCTTACCCTCCTCTCTAGTACGTTTCTCTCTCTCTTTACATACGTCCAATTTCTACTCTCTCTTTCTCTTCTTTCTTTATTTCCCCATCTTCTCCATCTTTTTTTTCTAGATGTGTATTTCTTACTCTCTCACTTATAAATTCCAAAATACACATCGGGCTAACTAAACAAAATAATAACATTCTATCTCCATTCTTTATAAATGACCAGAGAATAAAATGTCAATCAATTGGATCCCGAGAACAGAAACGAAACAAAGCGAGCGTAATATGTAGCGTGTTGGACATAAAAGAAAAAACCTTGGAACAATAGGAGCAGCTGCCACAAGGCATGATGAAGGCCCCAACAACATGAGACCCAATTGGGAATCTGAAACACAACGCAACCACAGCCATAACCACCTGTAAGTCAAAGTCACTTCCAACTAACGAGCCACCATGTGATTGGAAGAAGAAGAAGGAGAAGGAGGAGGAGGAGGAACCTCTGGATGATCTGGTGGTGGGTAGAAGGACCGTGTTCGACAACTTCGCCAGTGATCTCATGGCCCACGACGCAAGGGCTAGCGAAAGGAATCTCGTCTTTGATGACGTGAAGATCGGAGTGGCACACACCGCATGCTTTGGTCTTTATGAGAACTTCTCCCGATTTGGGACGCGGGATTTCAAGTTCCTCAAGAGAGAGAGGCTTGTTCGGTTCCCAGAACACTGCTCCTCGCATCGAGGAGGAATGCCCAGCTGCTGGGTACGAGTAAGACCTTATACTTGACGATTTCCATATCCTCTCCCCGTCGCCCACCGCCCCATTTGCGTCGGAGAAAGTGTGAATGAGTGACGATGTTGTCGTAGTCAACTTGGACTTGGAGAGAAGGATCCTCCCAGCCCTGGCAATTATAGGATTCCCGATCATGCGTTCAAATCCCATTTCTCAGCTTCACTCAACACTCTCACCACCTTCAAGGATGCAAATGCGGATGGAATGCAAAATCACCCAACAGGGTATAGTAAATCAGATAATCGAATTTAATTGTGATTGGCCCCCGGATCACACATTCACAGTCCGCTTTTTAATTACTATATGGTTGGAGTTCCAAATTTGTATCTGCATGTCCATGTCGGGATGCACAGTAGTAGCCAAAGTATAAATTAGTGATTAGTATGGACGGTTTAACTTCATGTGGTCATAAAATCTACTTAATCAACTCTTATTAAACCTCCGGTTGAATCCAATTCTATTTTCTTGATTTTTAACCTTTTTCTTCCCCTTTTAATTTTTAACATTTTTATAAATGGAGATTAATCACCGAAAACAATATTATGATTAAAGTACTAAATGTACAAAAAGTTGATACAGCAATATAATAAAAGTATAAAGGCCATATCGAGTTTTCGATCAGATTTATTTTAGGGTCTGCTAGAATACAAGTTATGTTAATAATCCGACGTGTCGATGTTGTCCTTATACCTATATCCTCTGTTTATATATTATATCCACTTGACTTCTTCGCCTTCGGATAAGGTCGAACTTATTGTATATTTACTCGTACTCATGCTGCCCTACATCCATATTTTGATATTATCCAGGTCGATGTTATGCTGCGAAGATTTAACATCCGGAGCAGTGTTTGGATAGAGTGTCATGTGGCATAGAGTGAAAAACAAAACAATTTACCTTTGCAAATTATTGGAGAAAAACGGAAAGGAAATGAGCAATCTCTAGCTAACCGGCTATGCAGAAAGTGGTCAGCCACCTAATATAGCCTCTTATATTTAGCTTCAATCGAAGACAATGAAACAGTGGCCGATTTTTTAGTTTTCCATGCAACCAAAGAAGAACTAAGAAATACACAAAAGCTTAGAACAGAGAGTAGCCTTCAAATATGTAGCCTTAGGCTATGAAATGAACTAACTCAACTGTTGTATAACAAAGGATAAATTTGGCCTAGTAATGGTAAGATCCTGCCAACCAACCTTCGAAACAAAGAAGGATCTTGAAGCAATTTACCATCACCACGAGACAATTGAAGATGAGAAGGAAATGGAGTTTGCATGGGTTTGCAACTTGCCAGGCATACATCTATTAATATGTCTAGAAGGAATTTGCATTGGTTCAGTATATAGCCACTTGCCAGTTTGCAAACTTTAATACCCAAGAAATATTGAACCTCACTTAGTCCTTTATAGTAAATGCCTTATTAAGTGCAACTTTCACTTATTGAATATTATCAAAAGATTTTCGTACTACTAAAACATCATCCATATAAACAAGTAAAGCTACAAAATGACTAAGGATAATTTTTTACCAACAAAGAATAATCTGACCAAGATTGTGCAAATCCTAATGACATGACAAACTTAGTGAATTCTTTGTTCCATTAGTGTGATGCTTGTTTTAGTCGATAAATGGACTTAATAAGCTTACACACTTGCCTTTGAGAATGAGAATAGCCTTTTGGTAGAGTCATATAAATCTCTTCATCTATGTAACCATGTAAGAATGCGTTGTTTACGTCTAATTGATGAACAAAGAACTCTTTAACAATAGCTAAACTAGGTAAATTCTAACAGTAGAAATCTTTGTTATTGGAGAAAAAGGTATGGACATAATCAACACCTTCAACTTGACTATATCCCTTAGCCACCAACTTAGCCTTAAACCTCTCAATAGTTCCATTAGCTTGATACTTGATCTTGTAAACCCATTTACATCCAATAGTTTGTTTGGCTGATGGTAAAGATGTTAAAGCCTAAGTTTGATTTGCATCTAAAGCCAACAATTTCTTATGCATTGCATCTAACCATTTAGGATCATTCTTAGACTCTCAATAGTTTCTAGGTTGTAGGATTGTAAGAACATTAGCTACATAAGCGACATAATCTTAAGGTTAAGAATGGAAGGAAGCATTTGAGAACAATGGATAAGATGCAATATTAATTGGGTCATTGATAGATATGGATATAGAGTTGGCATTTGCAGCAGTAGGTGTTTTCGTATAGATTGCATGTACAAAATCATTCAGTTAACTTGAGGTTTTTTAGGACATGTAAAACCTCTAATGGAAATATTAGAATGAGTATTCAATGGGGAATTATCAGTAGAATTGAATAAAAAAAGGGTGTGTGTTGTGACAAATAAAAGCTTTATGCTTTGTAGATGGATCATTTTACTCTTGATTAAGAATAGTTGGTTCAAGGGAAGGAAATAACTATGAAAGAGAATCAAAACAAGTTAGCTATAAGAGAGATTTAGAGGAGACACTATTATGCAAAGGGAAGGTGGTTTCATAAAATATAACATCTCTACTGGTGAAGACTTAGTGGTTGTTAAGATCATACAATTTATAAGCCTTTTGACCATATGGGTACCTTAATAACATACACCTCCTCCCTCTTGCATCAAACTTGTCTAATAAATAAGCGGTTAAATGGGCATAACACAAATAGCCTATCACATGCAAATGGGAATAAGGTGGTGGTTTTTTATACAAGAGTTCATAAGGAGTCTTCCAAGGAAGAATTTGGGTACGCATTTTATTGATTAAGTGAGTAGCAACTAACAAGCAATCCCCTTAACATTGTTTAGGTAAATTGGTATGCAATTTGATCGCTCTTGCAACCTTTAATAGATGCCTATGTTTCCTTTCTACAATACCATTTTGTTGAGGAGTATAAATGATACTCCTTTGATGTATGATGACATGCCTATGAAACAAATCTTAACAAGCTTTAGAATGACATTCAGTGCCATTATCAGTTCTAATGTGTTTGGGTTTGGTGTTGAAATGATTGTGAATAAGAATGAAATAGTTGGTTAAAATGGTAATCGCTTCAATTTTGAATCTCATGAGATAAGTCCATGTGGTTTTGGTAAAGTAATCAACAATTGTTAAAAAAACATCTTGTACCACTAAGAGATGTTACATTATAAGGCTTCCATATGTTAATATGCAGTAAATAAAAAGGATTAGAAGTGTATGAAGTACTAGCATTAATGGGTAATGTATGAAACTTGGCAAGATGACATGTATCACAAAAGAAATTGGAAGAATCAAATGAACCAACAATAGTACTCTCTAAAATGTGTTTGAGTTTATCAACAAAAATATGACCCAACTTATTGTGCAAAAGAATTAAGCTGGTTTTATTTGTGTTTACAATAGTAGAAAACATACAACAATTGGTCGACAACCTTATGACATACAATCCATAAGAAACAGCAGTTTTTGCAACATTTTGTTTAGTAATCTGGTCCTGAAAAGTGCAACCAGTTGTAGAAAAGTAACAAAAAGATTAGAATCATTTAATAGTTTATTAATTGAGATAAGGCTGAATTTGAAATCTAGTACGAGAAGAACATTTTGAGCAATATTTGATCAGTAAAATAGGTATCTCCTATTATTGTGACAGATTTTTGAGATTCATTTGGTAATTTGACTTTGACAAGTTGTAGAAGTGTGTGTAAATTGGTTAGTAAATAATAAGAGGGTGTAATGTGATTGGAGGTAGAGGTTTTAATATCTATAATCCAATCACTTATACTCAAATTATTATGAGCTAAAAATAACCTAGATAAGAAAGTAGCAATACTTGTTGCTTCTGCATAAATCACAATAGTAATTGTGTTATTAACTTCTCTTTGTGATTGATTAACTCTAAGAGCCTTCAAAACCTTAACACAAACCTTGTTAACCAAATTAGAGTCAAAAGGAGAAGAACTTACATTGATTTGTTTATCCAATGGAGAATCTGAAATCCCTTTGCCTTTACACATATACGCCATTTCTATCTTTGATAGTATTATTACCATACCAATCCGGAAAACCAATGATTTTAAAGCATTTGTCTATAGTTTGGCTTGATTTCTTACAATGAGAACATATAATATGAGTGTCGTTCTTACTCCTTTTATCCTTCCTTTCATTAATCATCATTCTCTTTTATTGTAGTCAAGAAAATAAACAACTCACGGTATCATCCATACTATTCATCCACCTATTCATTTGTTTCTATTTTTCAATTTAAAAAACTAGATAGTAGGCCTTGCTAATGTTCAAAAGTAGATCTATTGAAAGGATCTGATTCTTAACATGCTCATAACAGTCATTTAAGCCCATTAGAAACTATATTAGCTAATTTCTACTTTCAATCTCCATAATTCGTCCATTCAAGTTGTAAGCCCAAAAGCCAAGCCAAGTAACCGTAGGATTGAACTTAGAACCCAAGGTTTAGGGCGATCGGTTAAAGGATCCGATCAAACCCAAATTATAAACTATTGAGAGGAATATTAGTAAAACTGACCCCGTAAACTTGAATTTAAGAAAATAAGTAATAAAATAGGAGACTATAAAATTTTTAAATTTTAAGCATAATAGGTAGTAATTATCGAAAATGCGAAAAGTGTAATGAAATAACTAATAAATTACAAGAGATAGATTATATATATATTAAAAATTTTAGAATGACCAAAATAATATTTAGGAATGTTCACGTGTACCCCACATGTATTTACGTGTAGATAAAAATACGCGTAATTCCCTAAATTAGCCTAAAACTAAGCAAATAATTAAAGAAAAATACAAAATAAATATAGAAAAATTAGAAAAAATCAGAAGGGGATAACTGCAACAAGATTAGGTCGTAGTTAGCAAGAAAAAAAAATAACCAATAAGAATGTGACAAACAAAAAGCCAAAAATCATGGAATTTGGGCAAAATCCCATCAAATTAATGCACATTAAATTCTACAATTGTCTATAAATAGGGAAAAAAAATTCCAGAAGTCCTTTGGCCAGTTTAAGATCTGAAAAAAATCAAAACATCGAAAAAATGGGGAGAAAATCCAGAAAAATAAAAAAGGGAAAAATTGTGCAGATTAGGCAAGTAAGCTAAACCCACCACTCACCACCACCTGAAACCGAACTACCACCACCACCCTACACTAGACCCACCGCTTGGACCGACCAACAACATTGGACTGGGTTTGGATGGCCCAAAAGCTTCGAACCGGTTAGTCATTTATTTACCTTATTTTTGTATAATTTTGTAAAATTATTTATTTTTCCCAAAAAATTATGAAACCTGTTATTATGAGGTTTTATTGCATGTAGATTTAGGAAAAAATGTTGATTTAGTTTAATTATGTCTGGCAATATAGGGTCCCTAACAAATTGTTCAAAACCGAGCATTAGTAAACCGGAAAATAAATAGGTTTAGGGATGTAGTTTGGAGTTCAAAATTTTTCTGTAGGATGCTCATATGATGTATAACAGTGCTATAAAGCCATTTTTTTAAAATTAATTTTTGAAATTTTTAAGTTAATTTTTAGCCCTAAAATGATGGTAAAATTGGGTGATTTAGGGTTAATTAAGTGATTAGGATGTTAATTACTGATTTGGATCTTAATTAGAGGTTTAGGGAAGTTAATCTCTGCAGTGGAACCTTAATCCTAGCTTTTAGGTACTAAGTATGGTTAATTAGGGAAATTAGGTAAGTAATATAATAAATTAGTAATACGTGAAAATGTAAATTAATAAATCTAAAAAAAAAATAAGGTTATTAGATAATATTATAATAGAAATAAAAAAAATAAGAAATCTGAAATGACATTTAATTTTAAGTAAATATCTCAAAATGTAAGATTTTTACACACCGGGAATAAATTCGATACCTCAATTAGGGTTAGCGTGTACCGAATAGTTTAGAATACAAAAATTACGACCCAATAGGATATTTGAATACCTGAGCATAATGTGATTAATATCACATTGGGATTCGAGCTTAATTACGACTTAGGAATTAAAACTAGAATTTAGTTTAGGAGCCGAACCCCGAAATAGAACACAACGAACCATTAATACGTTATAGGTATACATGAGGAAAATGAGTTATATTATGAATTAGAATAAGAATCCATAAAATATAAGTATTTGTATTATAGGACACCTAGAAACAAATCAGCTCGCAACTAGAGGATCGAGCGATCGAGCAAATTCAAGTAAGTTGGGTTATTGCTTGTATATGATTGTGATTGTAAATAGTTTGTGTATGTGCTTGATGTATCTGAATTCGTGCTGGAATTTGTACTGTGAATGATTTTGTGATTGCTTGAATTGGTATGAACTGGTTGAACACCCTAATCAGCATTTAATCTTAGTCGACCCTAATAACCGAAAATGTCATGCATTACAACCCGTTAGGGGATCATAGGACTCTCCAACCAAATACCGACCCCTTTGAAAGGGATAGCGCAAGATTGCAAAATGGTCCCTTCTTCATTCTTAGTTGAACTAAGTAACAGGAGAGGAGGTCGCGGCGGGGGTGAAGTCAATGGTTCGAAGGTAGTCACGGGAGGAGCGGGGTCTCCATTGCACAAGCTTGGGTTTGGTTGTGAGCTGCTGCATAACTTAGAACTCCTCAACCTGGATTGGAGCGGGTGAAATTTCTTTGATTTCATACAAGTTACAAGTAGATACATTGATTGCCCCATAAGAACAATCAGGCATTGTACATAGACTACTCATTTCATGCTATAGCTTCTTAAGCTTATTGAAATACATACTAACTAAATCATTGTCTTGTTTAGCATTCACAATATCAAATTGTAACCGATAGATTACAGGTCCATTTGTTAAACCAAATCTATCCCTAATATCATCTCATTGTTCTATAGAAGACTTTGCATACATGAATGCCTCAGTTAGATCATTTCTCATGAAACTAAGCAACTAACATGGAATCATGTAGTCATATTTAATCCAACGATTAATATCAATCTAATTATTTTTAGGCTTTGTAATATATTTATCAATGAATCCTAACTTCTCCTTAGCATCTAGGTCTAATTGAGTAATATGCTCTAACTAAGGAAGTTTGATCCATCAAATTAATGTTTGCTATTTGATTTCTAGGATTGTCTGATGCATTCAATTGCAAAGGATCACTTATAGTGTTTTCTCCACTCATGTTACATGATGTAGTACTAGAAATCATAGATACGCAAATAAGATATTCAATACAATGCCAATTAACAAGAAATTAGTAGATTGAAGATCTGATACTATGAAACAATTATGGATTATACAAAAGAACTTACAAAAATTAGATGTAATGTTAAGTAATCTAATCAACAAAACTGGAATTGAAGCAATACTCGAAGATAGAGAAAAATAGAGTCAAGTATGAATCCGTAAGTGTTTCTCCCTCTTAATCTATTTAATAAGTAGTATTTATATAGAGGTGAAGCATGGTATGTGTAATAATTAACCTTAACTAATTGATATAACTGCTAACTACAATTAACTGCCAGTTGTATATTCAACATTAATGTCCTATTCTCTTTAGGCATGCCACCACCATGGATAGACTTGTAGGTAGTGAGGTATAGGTTTAGAAAAGAAAATTTGACATTTTTCTATGTTAGTTTGGGCTACGGTGTATTGAAAATTTTTTATTAACGGTTATGTTCTCTTACTACCGTTAGACTCGGATCGAGTGATTGACTAGAACATGTGAGGGGGTTGAGGATAAAGGAGAAAACCAAGTTCAATCGAAAGTTAAATTGGAGTTAAACCAGATTGAACTAAGAGGGTCAATTTGGGTCTGACAATATGGTATCATCCATTAACTACATAAAAATTGTATGGTAGCTTGTTGAGGCTTAGGAGACAACATAGTAATTATGGAAAATTTCAACCATTATGGTTAGTTGTGTCTAGGGAGTGTCATGAGGCAAACTACCATTATTGCTATGTTGATTAATCCAATACCATCATTGGCCTTCGTAAACTTGTAAGCTAGGAATCGACTATCATTCTTGCAACACAAAAGCATTGCTTTGGAAAAATTTCAATATTATTATTACTCCTTGAAAAAAAGGGAAAAAAAAAAACACTAGCAGTAGGTCCCTCTCCTTACCCCTACTCTTTTGTAAAAGGTTAGGTGAAACTCTTTTTCCCTTTATGTAGTGGCAATACCTCTATGACTTTCTATACGTGGATTTCAAGAGAAATTAAAGCATTCGTTTCCTTTTTCCTTTCTCTTTTTCCTAATTTGAGTAGTGTTGTGTAGCGTTTTGGTTTGAGGAAAATAATCAACTAGACTTGTGGATAGATGATGAAGTGAGCGTAGTTGTGCATAAGGTATGTTAACTAGCTATTCTTCTACATATTGATATAAAAAATTAAGTTATAAGTTGCCTAAATAATGGTACTAACAAGCTGTAGGAAAGTTGTTGTCTAACCGCCCTATACTAGCTTCAACTTATGGAATTATTGGTTGTGCAAGATAAAACTATCTAATGATCCTCAATCCATTTGAAATTAGGAAAGATAATAATGTGAACTATGTTATAGCATAAATGGGAATAAATTATAACATGAATGATTAAGCATACAATTTATTCATATAATAAACATGAAGGTCTATTGAGCATTTGTTGTCAATTTCAGTTAGGTGTTTTCTCTTATTGTGGCCTTATCTATCACACATGCTACATTTAATCTAATAGGATAACTGGAAAATATCCCATCTCATCTTAAAAGCTTTTTTGTAGAAACTTAGAATTTGACGGCCATTGACTACTTTTTCCCACCTATCAATTTTCTTTGTTGCATGTGTTGCCAACATCTAACAATTGGCCAATGTTGTGGACACTTCAAGCAATTACTTATTGAAAAATCATCACAATTATATAGTGTCTTCTCCATTAATGCAGCAATAGGCACATTCCTGACATCTCTTAAAGGTAAACTGTACAAAATTTTTATAAAACAAGTTACATAGTTCTAAAAAATTATAAAATTAAAATATATATTCAAATTATAGAAAGACATGAAAAAAGACTAAAAAAAAGCAAATAAACACATTGATAAATGTATAAAATTTCTAAATAAAATTAAAATCACCAAAATGAAAAAAAAAAAAAATACATACAAGCACACCACAACAACAATATTGTACACACCACATGCATCATCCATAACTAGCTTCAAGCATAGCAAAAAAGCAAAAAAAAAAAAAAGAAAAAAAGAAAAAGCTACATTTTTCTTGGTTACAACTGTATAGAGAGAAAGCAATCCCAACTCCAACAAATACAACCAAGTCAATGGTAAAAGAAAGAAAAAAAAAAAAGAAGCTCACAAACAGGTGGTAATATTGGATTATTGAGAGGAGTTTTGAAGTTTGGGTTGTCTTAGAGAGAGTAATAGGAATCAAATATAATAGGTCAATCATGATACAGATTAAAGATTGCTTTAGTACTAAATATGATCTAAAATAATGTTAGTGATCCTTGAAGAATAGTTGACAACATGGCAAAAAGGGAAAATTTTTTTTATTGGACTTTCTAAAATGGAACTAAAATTGCTAAAAGCCTGAAACGAAATATTTTTAACAGCTTAGTATAGATTGAGGAACTGAAAAACTAAAGAGATATGGGTGATTTGGTGATAGGACATTATGCAATTATTGTGAAATCAAACTAAAGGTTGATCGAATCTGGACCGACATCACTGACAAAATTAAATGCAAAGCACATACAGAAATTATACTATATCCAATTGTATAATCATATGAAACATAATTCCATTAGATAGGTGTTTGCCACAACTTAAAGTTGATTAGAAAAAAAAAAAATTGAGAAAATACTTATGCGGGAATTTGTTCATTCACAATTCATGTTCAATTTTTTGTTACAAGATATTTACAGAAATAATTATAAGAATGAACTGGCCGACTATACACCATGTTACATGACTTTTTAGAATTAAAATGACACGAAAATAACAAATAGAATTAATTGTGACTCCTCATGACTGGAATAAACACGATTGAACCGAACCAACACGAGTGACTTCTCTTAGAACAGCACCAACCACCAAGCTTTCCTTTGACTTAATTCATTCATTTCTTGATTGAAATAACGTGTCTTGAACTGATTGGTCATAAAGAGACTTGAATTATAACACTTCACAAACCAAAAAGGTATAAACTAAACTGAAGATACATAATACCACTTCCTTTAACAGATGAGTAAAGGGCTAATTCTTGAACTAATCTAGCCCAAAATGATTTAAACATGTTAAACATTTAAAAAAAAAAAAACTGACTCTTGAAGATATACGACCTTTTATGACCTAAAACCACACAAGAATCACTTAAGATAACTAATTATGGTTAAACTACCATCATTAAGAACTGAATCGATATCATTCAATTTACGATTAATTCTAGCTATTTTTGTGAAAAAAATATTCATTGATAATAATATATCACGTATTTTGATGAATAATAAAAAAACACTAATGATATTTAGATGCATATTAATGATAGTGGATTTATATTTTTATATATATGAATTTTATTGATATTTAGCTATCAACCATAACCATAAGAATATATGGTGTATTAGCTCTTGTACCATTCTTCCTTCATGGACCAATTAATACCACAGGTCGCACCCCTTTGACTTGATATGATCTACATGTAAACCATTGACCAAGTCTCTCTTCTTTGAATAGTGGATGCCCTTAAGTAGATTTGCTCCGATTTCCAAGCCCTTTAATCCTCAGTGGATGACACAAATGATGCCCCCTTTATACCTCTTCTTGAAGAAGATTTGGCTTAAATCTTTAATAGAAAATCAACAAAATAATCAATCAATATAAAATTTCGTATGCAATAGAAGTAACATGCACCTTCTTTCAACCTTTAATCTGATACAAAATATGATATGAATTAACGTTCGTGACCCTTGAAGATTTTTCTTTTTTTTCTTTTTTTTTTTTAGAAATTTTCTAAAATGGAAATGAAATAGATGAAAGGAAGATTTTGGGACTTTTGGTATAAATTGAACAACTGAAAAGAAAAAAAAAGGGAATGTGGACAATTTGGTTGTAGAATATGTGATGCAACATTCACGAAATCGAATTGGAGTCCATTGAATTTTAGGACCTATATTACTTACAATCAATGGTGCAAGCAAAAAGAAAACAATTTTTTAAAGGATATTATGCACCTAAAGGAACCGAGTTATGTCAAATTGTAATGATATGACGTGTGATATGATTGGATTGGTGTTAGCAAGAACAGAACAATTGAATGTAGAAATTTTATTCATCTATGATTCATGTTTCATTTCTTGTTAGAAGATATTTACAGAAATAGTTATACGAATGAATTGAAGTAACTTTACACTAAGTTACACAATTTTTCGAACTTGAAATGGCACAAAGTTAATTAAAAATAAACATAAAGACTCAATTATAACTCTTCATGATGAGAACGGACATGGGCAAACCGAACCAACACATGTGGCTTCTCCCTGAGTGGCGCCAACCTTCCAAGCCTTCCTTTGATTTAATTCCTTCAATTCTTGATACGATAATGTACCTTGAATTGATTTGCCTTAAAGAAACTTGAATTAAAACATCTCTTGAACTGAAAAAGTACAAACCAAACTGAAGAGACGTAATTCATATTGAACCATCACCACTTGCTTGGACGAATAAACAGAGGACTAATTCTTCAACCAATCTGACTTAAAATGACTTAAAACATCTTATCATGAAAATAACTAACTATTGAAAAGATATGAACTTGAATGACTCAAAACAGCAAAATAATTGTCTGAGTAACTAATTGTAGTGAGTTAAAAATTGTTATATTAATTATTAGATTAAACCCATTATTTATTTAGACTTGACTCATTGAGTTAGGGATATGATCTAAAGAGTCTGATCTATATATTGAGATAATTAAAAGAGATTTGATTTGGTGAGCTCGAAACCGGGATTATTGGATTGGTCTATACGTTTCTAACTTTTCTTAGGTAGGCTCATGCATTATGAAGAAAGCTATTGGCTTTAGGTCCTTGCAAACTGATTCTGGATAATTATGGAATGAGTAAAACTCTATCTCGTCCGTTAATTGTTAAGAAGATCCAACGGATGTTATTAAGCTCAAGAGCTTATAAATACTTAGTCATTCCTTCTCATTTGAAAACTCAAGAGAATAGGGAAATAATGTTCTATTGTAAAACCTTTGCTCTCTAAGATCAAGTATTCAGGCAAAAGAATTGATCTTAGTTTGCTCAAGAACTGCACGGTTGACGTCCTAGATCTCCTAGGCTCCCTTATTTATCACTTGTGCATTTGAAACTTTAGGATTGCCTATTCCTCCTCGTTACCATTCTCTCTCCAATCATCTCATTGAGTGTCATCTCTACGTCACTACTTTGTGGCTATCTGTAACGCGATACTTATACGTGACCGATCCAGTCAGATCTCTTCATCTACATTTTGGCAACTCCACTGGGGAAAGAGTGTGATATCAAAGTGATGGCACCTCCTAGGAAGAGAATGGCTGTAACAAGTGAAGCTATCTCTCAAGAGTAAGATGCTAATGTCGAACAAGTTAAGCAACATCTGCTTCCACTACTTTAAGATATTAATCAAGATAATCTAATCCTTGAGCCTTTTCAAGACACTACAAAGGTGATATAAGCTATGTAAGAGGTAACAAGAGCATTAAACATGTTTATGGTTATGTTCGTTCCCCTTATGATGGGGTTGACTGCCTTTATTGTTGCGCAACATGGAATAGCTCCGCTAACTCTACTGTTGTTGTGCAAACATGTGCTACCCACTCTACTCAAACATCTAATCCTTCCGCTACTACATAGGGCATACCCTAAGGAGGGCATGAGAAAACTCTCTCACCATAGCCTATAGTTGGACAAAATCTAGTATCTAAAGTAGAGAATACAAGAGTCTAGATTAGTGGCTCTTCATCCTCTCGAGTTCCCGTTCGTATGGTTGTTGGTGGATCCACAAGCTAGCTAGTCCCAAATCCTACATCTACAACATCCACCTCAGCATCAATAGTATCTACTCCAAGGACTTCCTTTGTAATAAAGGAAGACTTAGATCAATATATGAAGGAAATTCAAGCCAAGTCATCCATAGGAGTGCTAGAATTAAAGCTTCCTTATCATTTGTAAATTGTTGCAAAACCCTATCTTAAGGATTATGTAAGTCCTAAGTTTATGTTGTTCTATAACAAAAAGTGTAGGGTTAAAGAGCACTTATTGAAGTTCATTGAAACCTTAGAGCCATATAGGCTCGAAGATGACTTGAAATTGAAAGAGTTCTTTATATCATTAATTGAGAAGGTAAACACTGGGTATGTCAACCTCCCTATAAGGTCAGTCGATTTATGGGGGACTATGTGCAAGTTGTTTCTAGAAAAATTTTTGTCCACACAAGAAAGAGTTACAATTACTAACATGGGACGAATAAGACAAACCTCAAAGGAAGATTTGATGGATTATATAGAGTGCTTTTGAGAGCGTACCCTGGATATCCAAGATATATGTGATGAGGGTGAATTAGTGAAGATTTGCATTCAGAGAATATTTACAAAGTATGTTGTTCACCTAGAAAATCTCAACTTAAGTTTTTTCTTTGCACTTATTGAGACTGTAAGAAGAACTAACAATTTTGTTACAAGGCAACGAGGAGAAGGCGGAAGATTTGGGAAATGGACAACATTTGTTAGCTTAGCCTATAGCGAAGGGTCCAGGGGTAGTAAAAAGCCAAGGAATGAAAGACTAGAAACTCCACACCATCTCTCTCGTTCCCTTGCCCAATGGCTAAGGTATATGTTATACTTGATCAATACCTATGGGATGGGAATATTAAGCTTCTAAGAGTAGATTATTTACCTAATGCAAGTGAGAAGAATGATCATAAGTTCTGTAGATTTCATAGGATTGTAGGCCACCTTACTAAAGAATGTTGGATCTTAAAGAAGATATTTAATGATAGGGTCCGTAACGGGGAACTTGTTATTGAAAATAATGGTATTCGTAACAATCCATTACCTCGCATTTGATAACCAGTGAAATGCTGCAAATGTTTCCAATCATGATCTAAGGAGAGAAGATGAAGACATCCTACAGATAGAGACATAAGAAGGAAAGGAGTTGATGGTAGAAACTAATAAGGATGTATACCCACCAGAGGCAATTGCCTTAATGAAGACTTCCAATTTTAGGAAGTTCTTTGATTTGTTAAGGTTTGATGAATATTTACAGCTTGCGAGAAGCAATATCTCGTGTTGGTATTTGCTATGCAAAAATTACGCCATTACTTCTTAGCAAATAAGGTTAACCTTGTCACTCACTTAAATCCATTGAAATACTTATTATCATGACTAGCTCTCTCAAGCAGAATTGCAAAATGGTTGCTCCTCTTGTTAGAATTTAACATTACGGTTCTGCTACCTAAAGCTATCAAGTCTAAAGCTTTGGCAGATCTCCTAGCTCAATTTCCTATAATACATGGGATCTATGCCCAAGATACAATTCCTGCAGAATTCCATGAAGACTCCATGAGAGCAGAAGCAAATGGAGAATGGAAAGTGTAGTTTGATGGCTCTTTGAGTAATACTAGGTAAGGAGCTGCAGTAGTATTGACATCTCCTAAAGGCCAAGAGATACCTCTAGCTTTCAAGTTGGACTTTCATTGTACTAACAATGAAGCTAAGTATGAAGTCCTTTTGCTTAGACTCATTTCTGTACAAAATGTTGGAGCATCTTACTTATGTATACGTGGTGATCCAAATTTGATCATTAGACAAGCCAATGGAGAATTTGCTTTTAAAGAGCCAACACTTACACCTTATAGGGCTGTAATGCAAGCTTGGAAAATTCGCTTTAGTAAGATACAAGTATACTAAACGATCCGCCAATCGCTACATGGATGCACTAGCAACATTAGTCTCCAAAGTTCCTGTTCAATTATAGGAAACGGTTTAAATGTCTAAGTCATTAGAAAGTCCTTCCATTGTACATCCCTGTAACTACTGGATGAAAAGGAGGAAGCACAAGATGATTGGCGCACTTCCATTAAGGCACAATTGGCATGTCCCTGTACAGCTTTTGTTGCAAACTTGAAGAATTTTACTAGTATAAATGGTATCTTGTACTTTAAGGGACCAGAGGGCATTCTTTCTCAATGTATTTGTGTAAAGCAAGCTCGTTTAAAGCTGGACAAGTACCATAAGATTTGGTGTGGAGAAGAAGGGCCTCCCTTATATTGCTACATTTAACGCGTAGGATATTACTGGACAACAATGTCTAAAGATGATTCTTAACTACAAATGAGTTGCCTAAAATGCTTCGAACTTCCCGATCAGGGAGAATGCAACTTTGTAGCAAGCGTTGGTAATTGGAGATGCCTGTATATTGATTACTTAAAGAACAATGTATTGCCTACTAACAACGTAGATGCCTGACCAGTGAAGCAAAAATCAAATAAATATATCGTGCATAAGGATGAGTTGTATATGGTATCGTACATGGGAAAGCTATTAAAGTGCATAGCGTTGCCTAAAACAGAGACTATCTTATTTGAGGCACATTCAGGGGAATGTGGAGAGCACCAAGGGAGAAGAAAGTTATATCATCATTTGCTCGACATAGGATGCTACTGGCTAACTATGGAAAATGATGTGTTCAACTTTGCCAAGAAGTATGTCGCATGCCAATAATACAGTAATGCAATTTACGTTCTTCTTGTTGCATTGCGTAGCCTGACTACTCCTTAGCCATTTCATACTTGGTGATAGGAAGTAAGCTACTAGGCCTTGGACCAGTAGCTTAGCTTGAGGACTAGAGGGATTGACAAGGCGAATCTTCTTGCTCCAGTCGACTTATACCGAGGTTTAGTTAATCTTTGCTGCTTATCAACTTTGTATGCCAAGCCGTATGATTGGCCACTTCTCGAAAGTTGTGTGTTAAATCGTTAAATGCCATGAGAGTTACAAAAACCTATGCATCTACTCAGTTATGTCCGAATTGTCCAATTGGTCGGCGCCACCTTTGTCGAGAAACTAAGAGATAGACTCTAGACTAATTAGTCGCTCCTGTTCGGATAAGCAACCTGACCTTTTGTCTACATCCTTTAACACCATCACTAATGTGCCTATGCTACGTGTACGGTACCACGTGAAGAATCTGCTACACTAATTATTATTTTCTTGAATATTTATTTTTACCCTTTTGTGTTCTTATACATTACTTCTTTAGGGCTATACCCTTTTTGTCTTTTCCCTTTTATGCAAATTGCCCCAAATTCTCGAGTATAAATATCTTTGTACATGTAGCCACAAAGAAGAGAATTCATCATTAATATACTGAATATTCTTCCTTGTGTAAATACTATCTTGTTTACTCTCATTTCAGTCTTATCCTAATCTTTAAGTAAGGCTAGGTGGTGAGTAACCTCATGGAACCAACTCGTACGTGATATTGAGTTGTACCGTAAGTCCTCGAAAGTTCCATTAGTGCGCCATATCCTTTGGGGCTATTCATGGGTTTGCTTACCTTCATTCCATTTCTTGTTCTTTTGTACGTTTCCCCATTACTCTTTTCAAGATTTCAGTAAGCTTAGATCCATCCTTACGACTGACTTTGTTTGTTCTTAGTTGTGGTACATATCATCTTAGTATCAAAGCGGAGGTTTCATTTGGGTTGTAGTAGTTATTTCGAAGTTTTCTGTGTTATTTTAGTTGCTGTGTTTATTAGTTGTTGAGCTTCTAGTTTGGAGGAATTGTTTAGTGGACTTTGAGAGACAGTGTTAGTCGTAGCACCAAATCAAGGAGTTTACGCTTGAATCTTATAGAGGAAATGATAAACCTAAGTATTAATGCTAGCGTTGGGGATAATAATAATGGTGTTGTCCATTATGGTTGACAATCTCAAGGCACTTCTAAGAGTACTAACGAGAGACTTAACGAGGTGGCTAACATCCTTGTAGATTTAACTTGAGCAGTTCATATACTGGCTTGTAGACCTACTGAAGCTTTGCATAAGACCCCATAAGCTGCTCGACCTGCTAGGGGTTAGAACCTAGCTTGACAAGTTCAAGGCAGAGGAGTAGGCAAATGAGTGAGAAGAAGGATTGACTTGGGAGATTTGGATGAGGAGGATGAGGAAGAATATGCAAGAGAAGAGCGAGCTTAAGTACCCCAAGCATTCTACTATGTGGAGCTTAAGATTCCAAGCTTTAATGGGTCTAGGAATGCGGATGGCTACTTGGATTGGGAAGAGAAGGTGGAGTGAATTTTCGATTATCACTATTCTGATGAGTATGAAAAAGTAAGAACTGCTACTATTGAGTTTTTTGGATATGCTGCCATGTGGTAGAAGAATTTCCAGGTCATGAGAAGATAAGAAGGTTATCAAGAGATCAATACTTAGCTCGAAGTGAAGAGAATACTTAGAAATAGATCTATACCAGAAACTTATTTGTAAAACACTTTTACTTGGTTTTTGGAGTTGAGGTAAGGAGGTTAAACTGTTGACAAATATGTCTAAGAGTTCTAAATACTTATGATTCGCTGTGTAGTGGAGGAGCCCACTGTATGAACTGTCTCAAGATTCCTTACTGGATAGTGATATTCGAGACATTGTGAAACTCTAACCACTTGCTACATTGGATGAGACAATATGAATAGTTAAGTGATTGGAAAGATAGAGAAGAAGCCGAATACCAACAAGGATGCCACCTAATTGACCTATTTAGTCAAATTGACTTGTGTAGGGAAACTACTAATGTTTGTCGAGTGCTGACCGATCGAATGAGGAGATGTCGAGATTGATGACAAGGGCGGAGAAAAAGGTGATGTATCAACCCGAACTTATGAGGAAGGATAAGGATTTGGAAGGAAAACGAGCTAACTCAAGTGCTTAAAATGCTAAGGGTTTGGATATATGGCTACTCAATGCCTGAACTGAAGGACTATAGTCATTAAGGGAGATTTCTTGAAGCTAGAAGTAGAAAGCACTGATGAGGAACTTGAGGAGGAGGAGAATAAGGTTGAAGAAGAAACTATCAAGAAAGAACTAATTGAACAGGACGTGTTTACTAAAGACTTAGATCAGTTAGCCCTGGTTGTTCAACCTGCAATGAACTTGGAACCCTTATGAGAGAAAGAACAGAGAGAAAGCTTATTTCTTATGACCTATCGAGTGAATGATCAGGTGAGTGTGCTAATTGTGGAAAGCGGAAGTTGCACTAATGTAACATCAACTAATCAGGTCACAAGGTTGAATTTGCCTATTATCACATACTTGAGGCCATATAAGTTGCATTGGTTGAATGAGAAAGGAGCATTGCATGTCACTCGGCAAATGCTATTGTCGATCACTATTGGAAATTACTCCGATGAGGTTCTCTGTGACATGCTGCCTACGTATGCTTTATACATATTGCTTAGATGACCATGGTTGTTTGATAGAAGAGTTATCTATGATGGATATAGGAATACGCATGTATTCGAGAAGGATGCAAGGAAGATTATGCTGAACTTGATGCCGACAAGAGAAGTTAATAAACTGCAAACAAAACTTTCTCACCAATCGAGGAAGACTTTGATGATGAGTAGAGCCGAGCTTTGAAATTCCATCAACGCTGATGAGCCGACCCTCATGTTAGTCAAGTGCCTACTAGAGAGAAAGGAATGGGGTGAATTACTCTTGGAAATAAAAGAGTTGCTGGACGAATATGTCGATCCGTTCCCATAACAATTACCTGAGGGGTTACCTCCAATTTGAAGCATAGAATACTGCATTGACTTAATGCTTGGCACTGCCCTACTGAATAAGCTTGTGTATTGGATGAGTCTCAAGTAGGCTTCTAAACTCCAACGACAAGTTAATGAGCTACTAGAAAGAGGTTATGTTAAGGAGAGTCTTAGCCCTTGTGTTGTTTCGGCACTCCTAGTGCCGAAAAAGGATGGTATTTGGTAAATGTATGTTGATAGCCGAGCTGTAAACAAGATAACACTGAAATACAAGTATCCAATCCCTAGGTTAGAAGATATGATGGATGAATTGAGTAGAGCCAAGATCTTCAGCAAGATTGATTTGAAATTTGGCTACCATCTAATTTGAATGAAATTGGGAGATGAATAGAAGACTACGTTCAAAACTCGGCATGGACTCTATGAGTGGTTGTTTATGCCATTTGACTTGTCAAATGCCTCAAGCACTTTCATGTAATTGACGAATCACGTGCTAAGAAATCTCATGGGGAAGTGTGTCATGGTGTACTTTGACAACATCCTGGTTTACAGTTCTGATGTGCCGAGTCATTATGAACATTTCTCTACTGCATTAAACGTCTTCCATATCGAAAGATTATTTGGCAATCTTAAGAAATGTTGCTTTTGCTAGGAGGAAGTGGTATTCTTGGGTTATGTAGTAAGTAAAGGAGGCTTATGAGTGGACAACGAGAAGATCTAAGCAATCGCAGAGTGGTCGGACTCTCACCACTTGTCCTTAAGTAAGAAGTTTCCATGGATTGGATTCCTTCTACAGAAGATTTATTAGAAATTTTAATACCATCACCGTACCCCTCACTAAACTAATGAAGAAGAACATTGACTTTAGATGGGGAGAAAAGGAGAAGAGAAGTTTTGCTAAGATAAAGGAAAGGTTGATCTCCACCCTTATACTAGTTCTACCTAACTTCGAGAAAATATTTAAGATAGAGTGTGACGCATCAAGCATTGAGATAGGTGTTATCCTAATGCAGGAAGGTTGACCAATTGCCTATTACAGTGAGAAGCTTAGAAGACCTCAACTAAACTACTCTACGTATGACAAAGAAATCTTGGCGTTGATCTGAGCATAGTATTATCTATTGTCGAGAGACTTTGTCATCTTTACTGACCATGAGTCCTTGAGGTACTTTCGAAATCAGACCAACTTGTTGAAGAGATAGGAAAGATGGGTCAAATTCCTTAAAGGATTCAATTTCGTAATAAAATATAAGCAAGGAAAGAGCAACGTAGTTGCATATGCTCTTTTGAGAAGGCATGTACTTTTGAATGAACTGCAAACCAAATTGTTTGGGTTTGTGAGTATCAAAGAATAGTATTATGAGGATCCATACTTTGGGCCCATACTTGCGTGTTGTGTCAATGGAAGGACGGTGGACGAATATTATATGGAGGAATAATACTTTTTCTGAGGAGGGAAGTTATGTGTGCTGACCTGTTCACTTCGGGAGCTGCTGGTTAGGGAAGCTTACAATAGAGGATTATTTGAACATTTTGGGGAGAAAAGGATATGAATTGTTGAGTGGTCGATTCTTTTGGTTAAGAATGAGGCAAGATGTACACTAAGTTGTTGAAAGCTATGCCGTGTACAAGAGGGCTAAGTATCGAGCTAAACAAGAAAAAGCAATGCCTTTGCCTGTTTTGACGAAACCTTAGACCAAATTGAACATGGAATTTTGTTCTTAGATTACTATGAATTACCTGAGGCAAAGATTCTGTAATGGTTATCGTGGATTAGTTCAACAAGATGGCACACTTCATGCCCTGGTCCAAGACTAATAATGCTTCAGCTATTGCTTTTCTTTTCTTGTAAGAGATTGTATAGTTACATGATGTACTAAGAAGTGTAGTCTCTAATAGAGACTTGAAGTTTTTGAGCCATTTCTAGAGGACTTTGTGGTGTAAGATGGGGATCAAAATACTATTTAATACTTCCTATCACCCCTAAACTAACGGCTAAATAGAGGTGGTTAACCGTACTTGAAGATCACTGCTCGGAGTTGCAGTTGGCAAGAACTTAGCTAATTGGGATGTCTGCTTGCTAATGGTTAAATTTACTTATAATTGAATAGTACATGACACCACTAAGTAAACCCCCTTCAAAGTGGTCTATGGTTTTAATCTCCAGTTGCCCCTCAATTATACCCTTGTACCCATGTCTGCGTAAGAAGACCCTAACGTAAGAGCTAGAGCATAATCCCTTTAGCACATCTATGATAAAATCACTCGATAGATCGATTAAGTCACTAGATGTATACAAGAGAAGGCTAAGGATAGGACAGCAAAACATTTTTAGCCAGGAGACTTGGCATGCCTAAACCTAAGTAAAGAGAGGTTTCTAAGCAAGAGGAGGAACAAACTATCCCAAAAGGCTAAAGGACCTTTCAGAATCCTCCAGAAGATTAATGATAACGCTTACAGATTATAGCTACGGTAAGGACTATGGGGTTTCTGACACCTTTAACATTGCCGACCTTAGTCTATATCATCTTGACGAGGAATTGAGCAAAGACTAGTCAGATGTGATCTTAAATCCAAATCAACTTTGAAGGAATGATAAGAATTATGCTAGTGGGCCTTTGACTCGTAGCTAAGCTCGAGGACTAGAGGGACCGATAAGGTAAATCCTCTTGCTCCAACCGACTCTTATCGAGGCTGAATTACTCCTAGCTGCCAATCAACTCTATATGCTGAGTCGTATGATTGCCCACTTGATAAGGATCAACGGATATGATAAGGATCAATGACAGCGGATCTCGAAAACCCAGAATGGGTCAAATGGGTTTGACGGACAGGAAGTGAGATGGTTGGTTTCAATTGTGAATGTGAATGGATATCACGCACAAGACATAGACACAATTAGGGGTAAGAGCTCAAAATAGGGTTCGATACAACTCACAAATACTGAATGTTACTTAGGATTTAAAGGAAGGTTAGATGCAACTTACTAACCGGTTCAAATGAAGGGGTTCACCACAATCTTAAGGTCAAAATCGATAAGAATACGTGAAAGATCAAAGAGCTTGATCTATACTCGATAATCTGGCAAATGCTAGCTCAAGAGTAGCCTTGATAAAAAAAAAAGGGGAAAGGATTCCAAATGCAGGAATATACTTTTCTGTCTAATTTCGTATATGTCGTATATCTTCATATATTTGATGTTTACAAAAGTTGCTATTTTTAATAATTCCTAAATTTTAGTGGTAAAACTGTAAATAATGTAGAAGGCCTTAAACCCTAAAGAATTGGGCCCATAATAAAATAAGGGAAAACATGTACAAGAATACAAAATTATGCGTTTTATAGGGGAAGTTAGCATACAGTCACTTGGCATGTCTTGGAAGGAGTAGTATCAGACGGGGTTGACAGTTAGATGTACGGGTTCTAGGAGGAGCTCCTAAAGTTTCGTAGTACTTAGCTAAGACACTAGAAAGGTCAGCCTACAATTGCCGAGTGCTAAAATTAGTCAGCCTTAGTCTTTCAGGATAATGCCGAGTGGTTCTTTGGTCTCGATTACTTGGCTATGTGCTCTCTCGTCTTCTCAGCAGACGACAGACTTGTCAAGTGACTCCTTTTCTTTTCCTTGGTCTGCTGTCAATTGCTCGGCTTTGGCAAAAGCTGTTCGGCCTCAGGTTAGAATAGGTTAGCATCTTATTTTGGAGGGTGAGGATCGGCTTCAGACAAGTTAGCCTCGGCTTGGACGTAGTAAGAGGCTGATTCCCATCATTATCGCGAGTTTGAAAGAAAGTTGCCTTTGACGTTAAGTGTTGAGCACAGGCTGGGATGCCGAATAAGTTCCTTCTCCCTTTTCACTTTACTATGGGTACCAAGTGTATTTGGATTTCTTCAATGCTTATCGAGATTAAGAGATAGCTCTTCCCATCCTTCCAAACAGTATAAGTGTTAAGGAATCTGTCATGAATCACTTTTCGATTAAACTCTCATGGTCGGCCAAGAAGTAGATTTGTGGCGTTCATAGACACCACATCGAAGTTGATCTCATCTTCGTATTGTCCAGCTTTGAATGCTATCCATGCTTTTTTATGCACAAGGACCATATCCTTGTCATTAAACCATTTAAGTCCATAAGGTCGGGGGTGCCGATAAGTCAGCAATTTCATCTTTTCTACTAACTCGGCAGAAATGATGTTGGTGTAGCTACCTCCATCGATAACTAGGGAATAGGTCTTCCCATTCACTAAGTACTGCATGTGAAATAAATTTTCCCTTTATTTGGGATCTACCTTCAGGTCAGCTTGTGTGGCTGTAGCTAGGAGTTTATCCAGGTCCTCGGGATAGACGTCTTCTTCTATCATCTAGTCTTCCAACTCCTATCACTCTAACTTTCTACTTAGGCAATGGGTCCTTCACCTTTTAAGACCATGACCCTCTTATTCAGACATTGAGAAGTAATGTGTCCATAGCCTAAGCATTTGAAGCACTTCACTTCTCGGGCCTTGTTGTCGAGTGCCTTCTCTTTCTTAGTAATCTTTTTCTTAGCATGAATTAGTTGCCCAGGCTCTCTTTTCTCCATCATCCTTTCAAGCCCTTTTCTCTTGGCATACCTCTCAGGTTTAGGGCTGCCTTGTTGAGGTCAGTTATTCGGCCTTTGATGCCTCATTCTCCTCTATTTCTCTACTTTTAATGGCAAATTAATTAACTCGTGCAAAGGGTTGAACTGCTGTAATTCAACTATGTTGGCAATATCATCTCGGAGTCCACTCAAGAACCTGGCAATGGTATGGTCCTATGGTTCGGTAATCTCACATCTCATCATTAAAGTCTCAAACTCTTGCAAATACTCTTTAACAGTATTTTAACCTTGTCTCAAGTGCTGAAAAGCATGGAGCATCTTTTGCTTGAAGTAGGTAAATACAAAGAGCTGATTCATCAATCGCTTCATAAGCCTCCAAATTCTGATTGGCTCCTCTCCTTCAGCATCTTGCTTGGTAACTAATTTATCCTACCAAAGGCCTGCATATTTAACAAGGGATAATGAAGCTAGCTTAAACTTTGTTCGATCATCACACTTGTAACACTCAAACAACTTCTTGACTCGGTGAACGCAGTCAAGGAATTCCTCAGGTTGGCTACTTCCATTGGAGGTCGGAAATTTCAGCTTGACATTTTCAAGTCCTTGGGGTTCATCTCTTGCATTTTGGGTTGGTCGATTCACCTTAGTTCAGCCACTTCTGTTAGAGCTTTTCTTGGCCATGTTCCTTCTTAGCCTCGGCTCTTTTCTCTAGGCTTCTTGATTTGTTTCAGAGTCAACACTTCTTTCATTTCTTCTTCTTGACTCAGGTTGGTCTTCTCTCCTTTTCGGCTCAACAGTTCTTCTTCACTGTCACTTATCATGATCAAGTTCATTAGAACCACTTCCACTTGTGGGTGTTTGACCCCTTCTTTCCTCTTGGCCATCATGTCTATGGCCTTTGACTAATCCAATGAGTTCTTAGATAGAGTCAGTAAGATTCTGATTCTGATACTTTAAGTTATCAACAAGTCGTCTCAAACTTCCACGAGGGTCATCACTAGTATCATTGATATTATCTTCTGACATTTTGTCCGTACAATAATTTTTTTCAAAAAATTGAACAAACAATAAATCACAATTACAGTAACCTAGAAATAACCACTTCTCGGCTTCTGTAACTACCACTACTGTCAAACACTTCCACAACAACTAGAATCTACTATCGAAATTAATGTTACTAGACTTAATTGTAGCATAATACCATGATTACTAAAAACACGAACAATACATTGACTATGGAACGATGATTATTAGAAATGTTCAAACCATGAATCAACTTTGAAGAACATTAGCACACGTGTCTCTCTAAAGCTTTGATACCAATATGATAAGGATCAATGGTAGCGGATCTCAAAAACCTAGAATGGGTCAAACGGTTTGATGGATAGGAAGTGCGATGGTTGGTTTTGATGGTGAATGTGAATGGATATCATGCACCAAGACATAAACACAATCAAGGGTTTGAGCTCAAAATAGGGTTTAATACAACTTACTAACACTAAATGTTGCTTAGGATTCAAATGAAGGTTAGATGAAACTTATTAACCTGTTCAAATGAAGGGGTTCACCATAATCTTAAGGTCAAGATTGATAAGAACACAGGAGAGATTAAAAAGCTTAATCTATACTAGATAATCCGGCAAATGCTAGCTTAAGAGTAGCCTTACTTAAAAAAAGGGAAAATATTATAAATGCAAGAATATACTTTTTTGTTTAATTACATATATGTTGTATATCTTCATATATCTGATGTTTACAAAAGTTGTTATTTATAGGAAGTCTTAAACCCTAATGGAAAAACTGTAAATAATGTAGAAGGCCTTAAACTCTAAAGAATTAAGGCCATTAATAAAATAAGGAAAAACATATATAAGATTACAAAATTGTGTGTTTTACAGAAGAAATTGGGATGTAGTCACTCGATATGTTTTGGAAGGAGTAGTATTGGATAGGGTCAATAGTTGGATGTACGGTTTTGAGGAGGAGCTCCTAAAGTCTCGTAGTGCCTGCTCGAAACACTAAAATGGTTGGCCTACAATTAGTAAGTGCTAGAATTAGTTAGCATTAATCTCTCAGGACCATGCCAAATGGTACTTTAGTCTTGAATACTTCGCTGTGTGCTCTCTCTTCTTCTCGGCAGACGACAGACTTATTGCTAAGTGACTCCTTTTCTTCCCTTCGGCCTTTTGTCAATTGCTCAACTTCGGTGAAAGCTGTTCAGCCTCAACCTTCAACTGTTTGGCTTCAGGTTAGAACAGGTTGGCATCAGCTTTGGATAGGTCGGCCTCGGCTTGGACATAGTTAGAGGCTGATTCCCATTACCACTTCTTGGAAGTTGCATACCGAATTGTTCAATGTCAAGAGAGTTGCCAAACCCTATGCGTCTGCTTAGTTATGTTCAAAACATCCAGCTGCTCGATACTACCTTTGACGAGAAACCGAAAGATAGACTCCGGGCTAATTAGTCGCCCCTGTTCAGATAAGTAACTTGACCTTTTGTCTACATCCTCTCATAGCATCACTAATGTGCCTATGCTATGTGTACAGTACCACGTGAAGAATCTGCTACACTAATCATTATTTTCTTGAATATTCATTTTTATCCTTTTGTGTTCTTGTACATTACTTCTTTAGGGCTATACTGTTTTTTTCTTTTCCCTTTTAGGCAAGTTGCCCTAAATTCTCATATATAAATACCTTTGTACATGTAGTCGCAAAGAAGAGAATTCATTATTAATACACTGAATATTCTTCCTTGCATAAACATAGTCTTGTTTACTCTTATTTCACTCTTATCTTAACCCTTAAGTAAGGCTAGGTAGTGAGTAACCTCACGAGACCAACTTGTACGTCATATTGAGCTGTGCCATGAGTCTTTAGAAGTTTCACTGGTGTATCATATCATTTGGGGCTGTTCGTAGGTTTGCTTACCTTCATTCGATTTCCTGTTCTTTCGTACGCTTCTTAATTACTTTTTTTCAAGCTTTTGGCAAGCTTAGATCCATGTTTGTGACCAGCCTTGTCTATTCTTGGCTGCGATGTGCATCATTTGGGCATTTAATTTGATCGATCCTATATACCCACCATATAAGGGGTGCATCTGGACGCTTGTGGGTATAGAGTGCTTCACCAAATAGGTAGAAGCAATCCCATAAAAAGGCGATAGGCCTGGTGGTAGCAAGCTTCATAAAAGAGCATATCATTTGTCACTTTGGAATCCTAAAGCATATCTTATTTGATAATGGCACTCCATTCATAAACTCATATGTATGATAATTGCTAGCCTTATATGGCATTGATCATGTGTAGTTCACACCTTATTATCCTCAGGGAAATAGCTAAGCAGAAGCAACAAACAAGATTCTCTTGAAGGTGCTTAGTAGGATGGTTCATGAAAACCACAAAGAATGGCATGACAAATTACCGTTAGCATTATGAGCTTATAGGACATCCAAACGAGTTCCTACACAGGTTACACCCTTCTCTTTAGTATATGGATTTGAAGCAATAATACCTATGGAGGTATTAATTCCATCTGCAAGATTAGCTATCAATGCCAAGCTAGAGCCAGACACTCTGCAAATGTTAGACCTTGAGGCTCTAAAGGTAAGATGAGACATAGCTAAGCGCAATCATGCTAACTATCAGTGGAGACTTAGCATACCTTATGATTGCTTAGTTTGAAAACGATCTTTTCAACAAGGTGACCTTGTACTTCACATAGCAGATTACGTGTGGCGAGGTATTCTAGTGCTAAAATTCACACCCAAGTAGGAAGGACCATTCATTATAGATGAAGTCTATGATAGTGGCTACCCGAAGCTCCTTAATCTAAAAACAAATGCCATAACTCCACTTATCAATTTTTAGTATGTTAAGAAATTTTACATGTAAATGCAATAGTGTACTTGCAATCCTTACGAATGTAATGTTAGCTTTGCACTATTCTATATATGTTTCTCTATTTATCTTGTCTATCATTTCTGCAAAGTTAGAGATTTATCTCCTTTGCACACAATAATTAATTATCTCAGTTTTCTATTCTTGCTACTACAAAGTCAGAGATCCATCTCTTTAGCGTGTAAGATAAATTTATATAAATGACATAATGTATAATTCGATTTGTCACTACAACTTGTAGGAGCATTGCCTCCTAAAGTGTACGATGATAACTAATTGCTGACTAGTAAGAGCAATGCTCCCAAGCGCTTGACGGTAACCCATCACTACTAAACAGGAGAATAGTCTCTTGTGAAATAGAAAATTATAAATGATTAAGTATCAGGTTATACCTTCTCAATTGTTAAGGCTAATAAAGTGTAATTGACTTAAAAAATGTTCTACTAATCATTGCTAGCAAGTGAGAGCTTCATTTCGATGCACGACACTATAATCATACAAGTTATGACCACTCATCATAAGCATTGTTTATGTTGATATTGCTAAGTAAAGGCTATGCCTTGTAAGTGTACGATGAGTTCTACAAATTTTGGTGCTTGAACAGATTGAAATGCACAAATAGAATTGAATGAAAAGGCAATATAACTTTATTCATTCGGGATGTCTTGTTACAAAGCACTAAAAATAGTTCAAAGAAAAAAAAAATACTGAAAGAAGAAGAACCATAAATGAAATAAAAAGTGCTCTGCTAAGCTAATGCTTGTGATCTTAGGTTACTTTAGACTTTAAGTTCATATCTCTTGGTACTACCTTTGCTTCAAGATCCGCTGCTTCAACTGGCTCTTGTATCTCTTGTAATTTCATCTTTAGTTCGTCATGTCATCTTATAGCAACATGATAACTCAATATTTGTCTTGCCTTATCAGCAATAAGGTTTAAGCTATCAATCTTGAACTTTAAAAGATGAGTTCCCTCTATAGACTAAATCAGTTGTGTCAGTTGAACATCTAATAAAGAATTCTAAGGCTTATCTAGCAATAGCATGGCTTCTCCTAGCATCTTTTACCATAGTATTGGCTAATTTCGTCTCTATCATAGGGGACTCAATCCAAAAGTTTCTATCCATGGCATCAAGTCTCTTTAAAGATTCTAACAAATGAGGAGGTATAGTAAACCCTCGGAAAAACACAATCTCTTACACTTCAATAACCTTTGAAGTTACTATCATATCTCGAGGAGACATGCCATCAATTGGGGGAGGATGGATATCAGCAGGTGTTGAGTACAACTTGTCTCCACAAAGTCATGCATGAAGCAATGCATCAGCATGGCTATCACTAGTTCTCCTTACCTCTATAACTAGCACATTAGTATCAGGAATTACTTCACCAACCTCTGAGGAATCGTTGAACTCCTTAGTATGGTTATGACCATCCTTATCGCCTTTAGATTGGGTTAGTGATTCCCTATAACCTACCATGTCCTATCTATCATCTTACTCATTCGGAACCATTACTAGTGTAGTAGTATGGCTTGAATGAAGTTCAGGGTTTGAAATAAGAACACCTTCCCTCACATTAGTTAATGGAAGAGAGTTAGTCTTAGCCTGTAATAGTCAAAGAAAGAAAGTTATATGAAGAAAAGCAATAGCTTAAGGAAAAAAATGCACGTATAATAGCAACAAGATATAAGAAAGAGTGTTACCTGTTGGACAAATGTACGTTTGGTTTCTTTGAGATTTTCTAATTCAAGTGGCATATGTTTGGCCTTTGATTTTGAAGGTGACCCTACTACTCCTGTAATATTACAAGACTTTGACTGTTGACATGCTTGTTTAGCAACTTCGTGAACATCTCCATTTGTCTTAGGCATAGGCCTTGGCAACTTAATGTAGAATTTACAACGATATACACTAGGAACTGGAAGTACATTGCCTACCAAAGCAAAAGCATAGTGTTGATGTGTGATTTTCGTTTCAGTATATGAACACTTGCAACATGAGAAAATGGCTACGGGGGGTGCCGAAGGGTGCTCTAGTGCAGCCACTTCGATGTCTAAGTTAGTTCCCTTGTTAGTAGAGAGAGATATCAAGTGGTTATGGTGTTTAGAGAATGGAAGAGAGTCTCCTTACTTGAGGTCTTAGCTGGTATTTATAGTAAGTCTATGGAGATTGTTCTTGGATCGAGTCATTGGACTAGGCTTAGATATTAGACCAGGTAATATAAGCCCACATAACAATTATCCAAAAATGCCTATCAATACATAGGACCGAAAGACATCTAAGCAGTTTGACCAGTGAGTTAGTCGACCTGTAGAGGTAACTTCGTAACAACTTAAAGAAGGAAAAAATAACTGTCGTACCCCTAGGCAAATTTTCCTAAAATCATTCAGTAAAAGTGATTGACAACATGAATCAAAATTCTTAGTAATGGTGATGAGGCGAGGAACTCTTTTGTCAAAGCCAAATTGGCATGCAACTCTATGAGGAGGGTATGTCATAATTCTGTTCTCTAGAAAGTACCTAAAGAAGTCTTTGCTGTCAAGAAGGGAAGGTATACCCCTAAGGGTACACCATAAAAGGAACCTTTCTTCAGAACTATAGAGATTCTCACATCTTCCCACTAAGGTTATCTCATCCTTTGAGCTAAGAGGATAGAATCCACTACTCTCATCATATCCGACTATCTGTTTTACATAAGGACGAAATATAAACTTGTTCTCTATGTCAATGAGTTGCAACAGTGGTTGTTCAATGTTTCCTTTAACCAAAGCCCATGCTCTAGGAAGATTAGTACTTATTTCATCATTAACAGCAGGAAGAGTAAAGTGGTTTCGATATCGCTCACAGAAGAAAAGCTAAAGCAACTAAAGGTCTATGTGGAATATGTTCACATAACGACCTTTCAAGCGTATAGAAACTTATGATATGGGTCCAAACGTCGATATAATGAACCTAGGTATAAAGGAGCTAACATGAAGCACTCACCCTGAGCACTGTGTATGGCTAAAGAGAAGAGCCGTGGGCTCATGCCTTCTTTAAGACCTCTAGGAAACACAAATAAGGAAGCTAATACGCTATGAAAGCCACAAGTTCATACCTTCAAGAACAAGTCAAAAGGCATGAGCAAGGAATATCAATAATATATATATAAGAATGAAAATACTCACTCTTAACCATGACCTAGGCCTGATACTTGAGGCTTATCTTTCTTATGCTCCTTAAAAAAGTATGTAAGCTAAGTAGCGAAGTATAACTTCCTCTTTCTACCATGGATAACTTTCAAAGCTTTTTGTAAAGATATTGCAAAGCTATGATCTTTATGAGAAATTGAGGGGGTTGCTATATTGGTTCTATTGATCCAACATAAGTCCAAAAGTATAACTACATCTTTTAGAGTCGGTGTAATCTCTCCCTCTCCATCGAAAGACAATAGCTCACCATACTTCCATCTTGTTTGCTTATGGGAACCATAGTCGAGTGGAAGTGATAATAACTTGAAGCACCTTAGCTTTCTTTAAGAGGGAAATATAGTCTGGTCTCGTGGTAATATAATCCACCTAAGACTTCTATCCCAATGGTGGTTGCCTAAGAAAAGAAAATTGAGTATTAGAAAGAGGCAACTCTTTTCTCTCATTTCTAAATTGCAACACATAATCCTTACTAATAAGGTCCCTAGAACTAGTATGAGACTCTTGTTCAATAAAGTGAAGTTTGCCATCAACAGGCAATGTTTTGAGTAGTTCGCAACATTTAGTCTTGTCCTAAAATGTGTCTTTGGAGATGGTCTTATCTAGCCAATTTTCATAGGGGCTTGGGATTGGTGGTGGACGCTTATTTGAATGTACTAATAAATCCTTTTACTTAATTGGCTCCTTGTTCTGAGTCTAGTTTTTCTTGGAATCCCTTCCCATCTGTCCACAATACTCTTGGATGCAATGTTGGTTATGAGATAGGGCCTACAAGTATAAGAGAGGAAGTTAGCAAGACAAGACATACATAGTATTCACAAGAAAAAAAAATCAACTTAAAGCATGGTCATTAATAAGTTAAGCATGGAATAGGAATAAGCTACAAACCACATGCAATAATGATATGAGACATCTTTGCTTTCCTAAGGAAAGTTTAGATATCAGATCCAAAGTATGTGAAGATTTATTGCTATTGTTTGATATATAGTTGATTTGGAAAAGCATTGAATAGGGAAGAAAGTATAAGAGATTCTAACTATATTACTTTTGGTAATGTTTGGTACATCCTTGAATCACATCTTCCTTGGATTGGTATGGAGAATAAGATACTTGAGATATGGTAAGATATTTTTATTATATTTATATCAATGTGGGGGAGATTAGTTATTAACTGGAAGATATGATTTTGTTGGTTTCCAAAATTTTAGTTTACCCAATGCGAAAAGTGACAAGGAAGGTAGTAATGAGAAGATCTTCATATGGATTGTGTCGAGCCTGGTTTTTTCCCTCCCTGCTTTTTAATTAGTTCTTCTTTAAACCGATTAATATTATACCATATCCGTTTAATACTGACCTTCAACTAAAGTTTAAAGAAAATCGTTTTTTTTTTATTATATCTTCAAAATGCTTTGGAGTTGCCACCCAACTAGAGTCGGAAAAAGTTAAGTTATAATCAATTGGGTGAATTGGTTATAACTTAGTAACTAGTTTTAACGAGAAAACCAATTTTTTCAAAACGGTTTTCTAAAACGAGAGATCTGGATTCGGGGGCTATCCTATTAAACCCTAAACATGTATCACTTTTAGATTTTCTAATTTTAAATTTACTTTTCAATAATACCCTTTTTCGATTTCTAAACGACTAAATGTATTACATGTAACTAATTTAATTAATTTACATAAATATTTACAACGATGGAAAAAATAAAAATTTCCATATTTTAAGTTGCCTCGTACTTATGTACAAACACTTACGTAATTACTATTCGAGATCAAACTTTTGTAGTTCGTTCACTGAAAACATAGCAGGTTGAATTGATTTTAATTTTGAAAAAAGGTTGGGTTTATGTTATTTTCATGTTTTGAGTTATTTAAAGAAAATTTTTTAAGGGTCCTAAATTGGAAAGGATCCGTTTATTTTTATTTATTTTTGAAAAATCGATTTTCTAAGTGACAAAATAACTTTATTCACTAACATATATATTTAATTTTATTATACTGTCTTATTTATTTATTATTTATTCTATTTTATTTATTAAATTAAAAAGTAAATAAATAAATAAATTACTTTTTTTTCTTTTCTTCCTTTTTTTTCTTTTTTCTTTTTCCTTTTTCTCTTTTCCTTTTTTTTAGATTTTTATTTTATTTTTAATTACAATTACATATTGAAATAAGTAAATAAAAAAATAAAAAATTTATGTTAATAATAAAAAAATGAGTTGACAAATAAATTTGGAGATAGGGTTAGACTTTTTGCTGGGTCAGGTCGATGCAGAGGATATGGATGGGTTGGACTAGAGCTGCAGATCGAGTCGGGTCTTTAGGTTGGATGCAGGTTCAGGTCTGTCACATGTAGTAGCTTGGAGAGGACATTTCCTAGGGTGATTTAGCTACTAAATTAAGCGGGAAAGGGTGGTTTTGTGGTTTTTTTATTGGACTTAAGGTATCCAAGAGTGGTATTACGGCCTAGTTTGGCTGGTGGTGGTAGTGGTCAACGCAGTGGTGCATCGCTATGTGTGGCTTTGGTGGTGCATGGTTTGGTGTTGATTTGAGGAGAGGATGGGGGTTATATGTAGGTGATTCGGTGTGTGTTTAGCTTATGGGTCATATGGTTGGTTACTATATAATGGGTGTTGTGCGGTGTGGAGTGGGTTCTAGGTTGGTGTTTGGTCAACGTAATGGCAAGTTGGGGATTGGTGTGGGTAGCCTAGGCTGTGCATAGGTGCTATAGTGTGTAGCCTTAGTGGTTAGTCGTGGCTGTGGTTTGTTGGATGTGAAAGAGAGATGGTATGGAGAGAGAGAACTAAGAGGGTAGCCATGTATATGGATGGTTCAGGGTTTAGAGTGGGTAGTGGGTCGGTGGATGGAGCTTTGAAGGTGGTCAATGATGTACGTAAGGGTAGGTTGTTCGAGAGAGAGAGAGAGATGATGGAGAGAGAGAGAGATCAGTAGAGAGAGAGGAAGAGAGTTGAGAGAGAGAGAGTCCTAGTTGAGAGAGAGAATCTAAGAGAGATCTGACCCCTTGTGTGTGTGTGTTTGTCTTGTTTTTAAAAAATTTAGATTCCTTCGATTGCGTACGTGCATATGTGTTTTGAATGTGCCTCCCCGCTTTTTGACTCGTGTGTATGTGTGTTTGTTTTTTTTTTTAAAGGAGAAAGTGAAGGGAAGAAAAGGAAAAGGGAGAAGAAAATGGGGGAGGGAATGGGGAAAGAAATTGTGTTGTCTAAATGAATCACGGAGTGCAGTGTGTCATGAGCAGGTACGTGACCTAGTGATTCTTTGACATATGGCAATATGTGAGTATAGAAAAAAGAAAATAAAAGGCATTCTTTACCTTTGAGGAGAATCGAACCCTTAACCTCCAAGCCAAACCTAATTTAATGATCAAGTATTTATCATTAGGCCGTTAGCCTGTATCTTATTCATTTGTGTAATTAAATTGTACATATGAACAAGGTTGGCATATGTTAGATTCAAATCTAAGCCTAAGCCCAACAGTCCTTTCTTTATTTAAATTTTTTTAAAAAATCTATTCTATTTATACTATCTAAAAATTATTATTTTCTAAATTCGTTAAATCTTTTATTTTTTTCAAAATTTTTGTCGTTTTTCTGATTTTTCTAAATTTTTCCATTTATTTTTTTTCTAAATTTCTTATCTTTTGTGCTTTTTCCTATTTTTGTATTTTTTTCCCTATCTTTCTAGAATTTTCGAGTTTTCTTAATTTTTTTTTATTTTTTTGTATTTTTTCTTAAATCTCTTATTTTTGGGGGTTTTCTTTAATTTTCTATTTTTTTCCCTAATTTAGGACTCCTTAGCTTTATTCTAAAAAATTTGAAAAATAAAAAAGGGGTAACAATGAAGTGTCCATAGATTGTATTTATTTGTGGAGATGTGGTAATATTTGAAGCATATTTGCATCAATAATAGTTTGTTTATGGAGATTGAAATTATTAAAATATCTATATGGGTCACATTTGGTTACGAGATTGAGAATTATTTGCGGTATAGCAAGAAAATGTTATACTCAACTTAAGTTTGGTGTCTTTTTGGTCATATAGGTAAGGTAATGACTATGATGTTGAAAAAGAAAAGAAAAGAAAAGAAAAAAAAAAGGGGGATGGCAACAACAAGGACGATGGCAAGTTTAGATTAAGATATAGAAGGCTCCACCGTTCAATCACAGCTCACATTTAGAAATGGAAAATTAATAACAAGCGACTAAACTATGTAAGGTACCTGGCTATTAGAGGCAGAGAGTTAATAACTTATTGGTCAATACAGGTGTAGTAGATCTTAGCATGAGATAGAATGGCTAAGACATGACAAAACACGCAACCTATTTGTTTTGAGGCTTATTGACCTCATAGACCATTTTTTTCCCTTCATATATGCTCAAACAAGAGAAAGCGATAAGATATATATATATATATATATATATTTTATGGAATAGAAGCATGAACAACATTAGCAGCGAAAGAATAAATTGCTTACAAAAAATTTGAAGTTGCATCCGTAGTTTAGATAAAGCAAAGAGTAAGGCCTGTGGTTCCTTATAAATTTTTCTTTTATTAAAAACAAAAAATAATAATTAAAAAAAAGGCAAGGAGAAGTGCATAAAGCAGTTCTAATCCATCACACTATATTCAATGCTTGCAAGTGTATTATTCAGATTCAGAGTATCGGGCATAGTTTTAGAAATGGCTACATTAGCTCCATGACTACACTTTGAATCATAACATTAAAGAAATCCTACCTTGATGGCTCTTTATAAGCAAGTTATGATATGTACAACCACATATCCCTACATCAACGTGTTGATAGGTTGGAGATGAGTTGTACGCATGCATGAATTTGTCTACCATGTCTAATGAAAATGTGAAAGAGACTTGTTGAGGATTTCATGAAAAGCTATGCAAATAGACTTAGAATTGTTGGTACAAGACAACATTATACTATAATATTTATTGTATTCATCATCAATGAACAAGGGGAGAAGGATGAAAAAAAAGAAAGAAAGAAAGAAATACCACTTTTGATTCAAGTCTTGCTCCTATGGATTTGATGTAAGATCTTTTGAAAACTTGCCAACAAAAGAAATGGAGGAACAAAGCTTCGATTACTGCTAGGTCAAGGGATGTGACTAAATAAATGTTGAAGTCGCTTGGTGCTTCCTTCAAAGGAGTATTGCAAATTGAGCATTAATTGGTTTGAACTTATTAGTTAAAGACCAAAGTTCGCACGATGGATACTGGCATAGACTAAAAAAAATAAATTGATGGTTGCCCCACAATTATATATACTGTAAACCCCGCAATTTTAGCTATTTAAGAGTAGGATTGAGCCTTAATACTATAGATGATTTGAAGAGTCATTAAAGCCGAGTAAGATAAAAATTTAATAAATTATAAATATAAGTATATTATAACTAGTAAAAACCTTAAAAATTGATCAAAACCCTAAATCGCATTCTAAAACCCTAAAACTGACTTACACATCATTAATCAAAATTGATATCGAATTTGATTAAAACCATAAAATTATAAATATAAACCTATAAAATAATTAAATATTACTCAATAGTGATAAAATTATAGTCAATAGCAGTTTTCGACTAAAACGCTTATTCGCGTGAAATTATAACGAAATCGCTATAATAACTTGTAAAAATTATAATTGTAACAGGTACCAATTAAATTGATAAAATTTCACAAAAATTTAAAAATTAATTTATGATGAGATTTGTTATATTTTTTTGTTTCGAAAAATTACATATATTTATTATTAATTTTTATTTTCCTTCTCATTCTTTTTCAATTTATCTCCTTTCTCTCTTTTCTTCTTTTTCTTCAATTGCAACATTCTGGAAACCAACTAACAGGCCACATGAAAAAAAAATTGCCATGTATTGAGTAGAAAATAAAAGAAAAATGAAAATAAAGATTGGATAATTACTTAGCTTAAATTTTAAGCTAGTTACTCACATGTATAAAAGGAGGAAAAAAAAAAGAACAAGAAAAAAAAAATTTTGCACAAACCAAAATACTGGAAGCAAATTGTGAGAGAAAAAGAGAAAGAAAGAAGAAAAAAGAAGAAGAAAAGAAGAAGGAAAAGAAGAGGAAAAATAAAAAAAATTAATAGGTAAGTAAATTATATTTTCTTTTAGATGTATATTATATAGTATATACATGCATAAATGAAGTATTTGTATAGTACTTTCTTTAAATATAACATTACGAATACATGTATATTTGCACAAATACATAAATTGAATAATATATGCATGTATTAAGCTATGTATGTATACATGTATGTATATAGGTATATTATACGAAAGAGTATGTATTATGTATTTTTTTCAGTATACATATGATTAGTATTAAGTATTTATATTAAATAACTATAATATATCTATGTATATGTGCGTATTGTAAACTATGTATATATATATATGTACCCATGTATAATTAGTTTTGTATATATATGTATAGTTGTATAGTATATATGTAGTGGTGTATTTTTATAAGTAATACTATATGTATATAGGACATATATATATGTATAATATAGAGTATATATATATTGAGGTACACACGCATATATTATAAAATATATGTATAATATATAGTATACATACTTTATAATAAATACTATGTAAATATATATATACCGAATATATAATACAATAATAGGTATTTGTAAATTATTTATATATATTTAAGTATTCGGAATTACATAAGTATATTTATAAGTATAAACACAAATACATGAATATATATATGTACATAAGAGTATGTTTATTTTCATAAAATAAGTATATACATACATATAGCATATAACATATAGTCTATATATATATATATATAGTATACCGAAATATATATGTAATATAATAATTTGTATAAACTAAAATAAATTTATACTTATATGTAGGTATATACATATATATATTACCGCAATTAAGGATTTTTTTCAAATAAGATAAAATTATAAAATATATTATAAGTATATATATGTGCATAAACCGTGAAGTACATAAATAATAAGAAAATGAGAAGTAATAAAAATAATAAAGGTCATAATAATAATATAATTATAATAAAGCTAAAAATCTCAAAAATAGGAAAAATATGCTTAAATTAATAAAAATATCAATTATATGGTTTAAATAATTATTAAATTATAAATATATTAAGAAAAAGCTAAAATTAGTATTTTATAATTTTTAAACTAAAATAATAAATTTTGTGATATTTTTACGTCACAATTTAAACTGCGAGTTACAACATCCAAAATAGACTTCGCTACAAGAAAATACGCTCGAAAACGATCAAAATGGACTGTAAGTTCATGACGATTCAAGTTAAAACGAAAAAGTTATATGCGATTCGATAAAAAGTTCGAATCGACGATGTTAGGTAAATCAATAATCGATTTAAGTAAACAGTACGATTTAGCATGTTAGTTGAGTTCTTACTTCCCAAACGTATTACTTCCCATATTCTCCTATTGTTAGGTGATCCTGAGATCGAGACCGACTTACCTTTGGACTATTACAATCATTGACATCATTTATGACTAAGTGAGTACTCTCGATGACTCTATACTTATTTTGTGCTTGTAGTTAGTGCATATGAATTAAATATTAATAACTTGATGCATGGGGTTTCGGATTACACATGCGATTGGTATTGATTGATTATTGTGTAAAATACTGTTAAATGTAATATAATTGATTTTTGCATTATTTGAATGATTTGTTGATAATGTTTGACCACCTTATAAATTGACTTAATTATATTCAACCCAACTAAAATTAAACGATTCATGCATAAAGCACGAACATTGCATATAATGTTCCAGCTGTCACCTCACACGGTTGGTAATGAAGGGCCTTGGAGGGATGGATTCCCACATGATTTGATTAGTACAATGTAAGAGCATTGGTACAACAAGACCCTATCCTTGGCTCGAGGGGTTTTATTGGCACCGGAGATGCTAACCGTGGGTAGTTGGGGGTCGTATCTAGAGACCACTGCTATAGGGTGTAAGCGTGGACTGCAGGATCTTGCTCACCGTTAGACTTGGATATTTGTATACTATTAACTGATGGAAGTAGAAACCTGTTTAGTGAAACAAGGAATATATATATATATATATAATGATATAAGGGTAAAAACCCAGGTGCTAGAGCTCAATTGTGATTGGTGCTGATGTATTTCCAACTCTTACTTCGGAGGACGTTAAATCCGATGTTATATGCAGTAAGGTCAACTACATATATACTGTTTGGCATACTGCTTATTCATGCATTCATATATTTGGTAATAAATTGTTTGATAACTTGTTTGCTGGTATAGTCCGAGAGTTAACTTACTAAGCTCTTGTAACTTACTAAGCTCTTGTAACTTACTAAGCTCTTGTAGCTTACTCTCCAATAGTTTTCTCTTGTAGGTTGCTAAATGATCGGGCATGGGTTAAGAATTGAGAGTTAAGTGCTAACGTTGAGATGTATAGAAGTTAGACTCTGAGAACAGACTATATGGTTCATTGGAATTATCGTATACTACATTTAAATTTTGTGACTTTAGTAAGTTTGAGTTTTAGAACTTTATTACCTAATCTTATTGTTTGGTAGGGGATACCGATTCTCTGCGGTTCAAATCATGGGTGCACATATGATATGAAAATTTTAGGCAATCCTACTAGGCCTCCTTTAGGGTCATAACATATACTCTATAAGAAGATACTTCAAGGGTGGATATTAAAAGATTTGATGAAAGATTTAATAAATCTTGGTTTACTTGGATGATGTTATTCCAAGATATTAGGGAAGTTCAAATCTAGAAATTAAAGATATTTTCCATAATTCATAAACATGTGGAGTTAGATATAGTTCTTATTGAAAGTTTATTAGGTTTGAAAAAAGGAATATTATTGTTGAAGTGTTTTGGTAAGTAAATATATGAAGTCAAGATTTGATATAATCTGTCAAGATTCAAAGGTGGAGTTGATATTTAGTATAAAAGGAAATAAAATATTATGGGTGAGATTTCCTTAGCAAGATTTGATATTATTTGTTAAGATTCAAAGTTGGAGTTGATATTTAGTATAAAAGGAAATAAAATATTGTGGGTGAGATTTCTTTGGCAAGAATTTTCTTTTGTAAAGATGGGATTTGATACTATTTGTCAAGATGCAAAATTGGTTCTCGTATTTAGTTGAAGTAGAAATATAACATTATCAACAAGATATTTGGTAAGTTAATATTTGAAGAAGAAGTACGATGGATTTGGGGTCCTGCTCTTGCTGTTGTAAATCACTTGCATTAAGTATTGATCTAGACATGAAATAAGTCACTTTATTTTAAGTGTAAATGCTAGTAAATGGATTCGAGATTTCTTACCATCGAAGGTACAAGAGAAGACATCAAAGGTTATCTTTTAGTTATTAGGCCTCATGAAGTATTATTTTAATGTCCATTCTATATCGAGCACCAATTCAATCACTAATGAGCACGGTACATTCTTCCATAGAGATGAATTCCACAAAGTGTTATGTCCCATTGTCAATATATTTATCATCCATTCTAATGAAGGTATCTTATGAAGAACGAAATTATTTTGAATTGGAAATTCTTTTCTCCATTCTATACAAAGAAATATTTAGAGAATCGGCTTATATAAGGGAAGCCCATATAGTATTACAAACTTATTCAATATATTGCCATGGGGGCGATACCTCTCCGACATGCCAAAAGTGTAGTGTGTAATTGAACAGTGTCGTAAGTTGCATACTAAGCTATATGATAAATAAATTTACAACGCTAGCACTAGAAAATAAAATCTCTAGCTAAGTGAGTGTGTTTAGCAACAGTCTAGCTAATTCATAATGTATATGCGTTAAGTAGCGACTTAGTTATTCAAAATTAGTAATTGATGCCCAAAAATACTTGTACTTCATCCAAGAATTTTAGTCAGGAGGCACAATGTAGAGGCCTAAAAATTATTATATTAATTATTGGACTAAGTCCATTATTTATTTAGACTTGACTCCTTGAGTTAGGTGATAGGGCCTAAGGAGGCCGGTCCATATATTGAGATGATTTAGAGAGATTTGGCTTGGTGGGGTTGGAATAGGGATCGTTGGATTGGTCTGTCTGCCTCCATCCTTACTTAGGCAGGCTCATGCATTAAGAGGAAGGCTATTAGCCTTGGGTCCTTGCAAACTCGTTCTGGATAATTATGGAATGAGTAGAACTCCATCTCATCTCTCAATCGTTAAGATGATCCAACGGATGTTATCAAGTCTAAGAGCTTATAAATACTTAGTCATTCCTTCCCATTTGACAACTTTAGAGATCAGAGAAATAGTGTTCCACTGTGAAACCTCTTTTCTCTAAGATAACAAATTCAGGCAAAAGAATTGATCTTAGTTTGCTCAAGAATTGTAAGGTTGACATCCTAGGTCTCTTAAGCTCCTTTGTCTCACTTATGCCTTTAAGACTCTAGTATTGCTTGTTCCTTCTCCTTGTTATTCTCTCTCCAATTATCCCATCAAGTGTCATCTCTACATCACTACTCTATGACTACGTGTGACGCGATACTCGATGACTTGCATGTAACTGATCTAGTCAGAACCCTTCATCTACACTAATTATTATTGAACTATCACGATGAAGAACTGAACTAACATAATTCAATTTGTGGTTGGATCTGCCTCTTGTTGTCCCATTTTTCCTTTCATAATTCGATTAATCGACAAACTTATTGACCTTATTTGACCTTCTTGTGAATTGTTGACCAAGTTTTTCTTTTAAACAGTTGGTGCTTAAAAAGTGGACTTTCTTCAACATTTCCCAAATATTTTCCTTATGTTTTAATACCATTCAAATCTTGAATAAAATAACTTCAACCCATATTAATATTGGTAAAAATTCTATATAAACTCAAATTGATTTGTTGCAATATCCAAGTCTTCTAATCCTTGATTGTTGTCTCATATGATGCCCCCATTAGAGAGTGTTTTGATTAAATGAGGAAGAAGCTTGCATCGAGGATTTATCATGATGAAATCATGATCTCAAGATACTAATTCGTTTTCTAATGAAATTGTGTCTTTAACATATGATTTTAAGTCAATTTGAAATATTGTGTCAAACATATGATTTTGTGAAAAGTAGTTATGGGATTAGTTTTGCCTAAATTGTATTTTAGAAATTACATTTAAAAAATGAATATTTTTCATCATTGGCTTAAGATTTAAGATGTTATGAAAGATGGAATGGAAATCAATGGATTGCCAAGAGAGAAACTTGAATAGACATAATAAAATCACCACATACATATTGATATATATCCTAAGTAGGATGAATCCCAAAAACCTAAATTTCGCGATAAAATATCAATATTGGGAAACTAACAACGAAAATGCCTAAAACTAGAAGAGTAAGAAAAGTTTAAATGAAAAAACTCTTAAAACCAAGTTGAATGTGAAATCTTTTTTATAAAAATCTAATTTTGGTTTAGAAAGCTTTGGCTAGTTGAATCTATAGTCATTAATAAAAAATTTTGATGGTTAGTTGAGTAGTTCGAGGTATTTTTATATTTTTGAGGTTATTTGTTTGATCCCAATGAAATCCTCAGTGATAGTTTCAATTGAGACTCTAGATATAGTGAATTATTTTCATAATCTATATCATTTTTTTATGCTTATTAAGGGTAGATATGTTCCTTCTTTTGACTATGTATAATATGAAATGACTTAAGATTTGTTGGACATGAAATTACAAAATAATGAAGTAAAATTATAAAATAATGAAAGAATTTTAACTAATTAAGTAAAAAAAAAAAACATAGTTTAGGTGTTTGATAAAGTAATTGAAAAGAGAATTAAGGAGATTAAGTTAGTAAGGGTATTTCAGTAATTTCAAATGTTAAAATTGGTAATTACTAAAATGGCCCTATTGTTAGTAAGAATACATTGGTAATTTAATTTATCTAGAATTTATAAGAGACTTAATTATTTTACCAATTTGACCTTAACTATTACATATGAAGGGCAAGGGTAGTTTAGTAATTTGATTTTCCTAAGTTTTATATAGATGGGAATTTGAATGAGTTGATTAATTAGCCATTTCACATTAAAAAGAACTCCTTATAATTATAAAGAATTCATTCCTTCCCAGTCCATGAATGATACCCCTCATAGGAGCTCTTAAGTGTCTTATCTAATTTAGTTCACTGAATAGATATTTCTTAGAAGGTATCAAGTGTCTTAGAATATCTTAAACTAAATACTCTATCCAATTTGGAAAGATCCATTCTTTAAGTTCTAATTAAAGTTCAATTCAAGATTAGGGAAAGTGTGAATCTAATCAATTCATGTGTTTTAACGTAAAGACTTTGTGGAGAAAATCTAGCATCTAAAGTCAATTTGAGCCTAAGAAAGGATGGAAAGCCACAATTCAAGGTAGGCTTCTTTGATTTATAACCTACTTTAGTAGATCTAGAGTTTAATTGAATAGATTTATATATACTACATGTTTAGGAGCTATAAACGATTGAGATTGAAGTTGATGAATGTAGGGTTGCACAACTTATATATGCTTAGTCTAGTGTTTGATTTGATTTTTCATGTGTTGATTTAGTAGATCCATCTTATATTGAGAAATTGAATATGAATCGAAGTGAAAATTATACATTGAAGATGATTGATATATGTTCCTCTATGGTTGTGAGCTATAGTTGAAGAGGTGTTGATACATATACCATTTAAATATACTCTAATAAAGGACTCAAATAAACCGAAAGTTGTTGATGTATAGTATACTTCTATTGATACCATTAAATATACTATAATAGTAGACTTAAATTAAATTGTTTTTAGATGTTGGAATTTACTTATTGGTTATAGTTAGACTTATTAGACTTTATAAACTTTGGAATTTTTTAATAGAATGTTTTCTTCAATTAAAACTTATGAACGTTCTTCCAAATAGTTAAATTGGACTAGCAATAATTAATATGGTTTGGTGGCTTTTGTAACCTTATTGTAAGTAAGACACTTAATGGATTGTCATTTCCTTTTTAGGTTTCATAGCGTAATAAATGGATTTGTTGATTATCGTAATAAGAATAATACTCCCATAAGTGTTTGAATCCCATGAAAAGTAATCATTGTATGCCTTCTTTATACTTTGTATTGTCCTAAAATTATTTGATTAGCATGAAACTAAACTAATTCCATGTTCAATGAATATAACATAATTACACATTATTTGTGTGATACCCTAGAAAATCAAATAAATAGAAGGATTATAGACAAGAAAATAATAAAATATTGGATAGGGTAAGGAAAAGTTATATTCTAATTTTAAGAAGGTTAAGGTGGTCTTTTCTACCTTTGAGTATAGAAGCCCTTGCAAAACTTTAGGGCTCATTTTCTCATTCTCTTGTGTTTGTAGAACCTTCTCTAAGAGAACTATAGGAACAAGGCTAAGGTAAGCCATTGTGAAGTGATTCCTCTTGTTTTGGTTTTAGTTCATGCAATTTCTTAATGTTAGGAGTTGTTTTAAAATTGTAAAAGCGTGTAGTTTAAGAAGATTGCAAAGCAAAAAGTTAGGGTAAGGTCTAAACCCTAACCTGGTGAATGTTATCTCTATTTTTGGTAGTATAATGATTGTCTTTGATATTGTTGTCTTGATTAGATTTGTTGTTTTGCGTGTATGCATTTAATCTAGGCATTATAATCAAGTTTTGTATGGTACGAGTTGTATTTTGCTTCCGGCGTTTTTGATCAAGGTACCATATTGTTTATTTTGATTCGTTTGTTGATTTAGGGATTGGAACACATTTGAGTGTTCCTTGTTGTTAGTTAATGGAGAAAGTCAAACCCTAGGAAGAAATCAAAGTGTTGGAATTATTGTTAGATGATTTAGAGAAGTTTGGAGTTAAAAAGGAGATGGTAATTTTCGAACAAGAGGAGCCAGGCAGGGGCCATAGTTGTGGTCTTACTTGTAGACTCCTCATCAAGAATTTTAGTTGAAGGGTGAAAAGAAAATTTTATGTTGAGAGGACTACGACTAGGACCATGGTTGTGGAATTGTAGTAGTAGTGGAGAGCATGGGTATGATATGAAGTTTTTAGTTAATGAAGGACTACGGTCCAAGAACATGGCCATGAATCTTGGGCATACTCTTGTAGTCCACCTTTTTTGATCTTTTCTTGTCTCTTTCTTTCCTTTAAACTTATCCCAACTTTATCTAAGCATCTATAGAAGCGTAAATAGATCCTTAAACTACAAGTTGAACTAAAATTTGGACTAACTAATCTAGGAAGATAAGTAAGAACACTTAGTTATGAATATGTAATTTAAGGATAGAATCTAAAAAGAGTTGCTCTTATTTTATTACTTAGGTATTGATAAAGAAAAGCTAATTGAGGTAGATTCTACAAGTCGTATCTAAGACCTAGATACGTAGAACCATTATTCGCTGTTTGTGCTTGTCTAGGATGGTTAAGTAATCAGACTAATATGTTGTTGCTTGTGTTTGGCTAGGCTTAAGGGGTTGTAGTACCAATGTTCCTGATGTAGCACTTTGTTGATCTTTGGGCGGCATTGTGCCTAATAGAGTCCCACCTGGATATGATACGAGGTAGATTAGGTTGGTGTTTGAGGGTTAAAGTATTAGTGCCTTGAAACTAAGTAAGTTAGGTTGCGTTTGGGGGCCACAGTGCTAGTGTCCTAAAAAGAACCATGCATGGAGTTTGAGATACTCTAGGTTTAGGTAATCGCAAGTGATCTTGAATGGTGTTGTATTTTGACTTAATTATATATATATGTATAGCTTGTTGTTTGATATATTCTTGTTGCATTATTACATATGCTATATTGATTGCTACATGATATGCACTTGTACTTGTGGGTTTCTATATTGTGCATTAGCTCATTCTTCTTTCTTTTTCAACTGTAGGATTTTTATATGATTAAGTAGATTATGATGAGAATAGGGAAGCATATTATTATTATTAGGACAAAGACATTGGAGAGTGCTATTATTATTACAATGATGAGATGTGATCAGCTAGTGGGAGAGGATAAATAAACTTGTTATTTGGGAGTTTTTTTATTTGACTTGGATACATGAGAGTTTAGTTTATTTATGTTTATTTTAGTCACAACATTTTGAAAAGATTCAATTATGACTTTTAGTTATTTTGAGACTTAATTGAATGAGAGTTATGAAGTTAATTATGTTATTGTGGAGATGTTAGTTGCTTGTTTAACCTAAAATATCATTAGATTACTAGGGACACATGGCAATTCGTGACGCCTTAAGCTTAGGGCGTGATAGATTAAAGTGGTATTAGAATATAGGTTTGGTAAATCAAATAGAAACTTAAGCAATAGATTTATTAGGATGATGAGCTATGATTCTTAGTACTTATGGGGTTTTTAATATAAATAGATATTCATATTCGATACTTTCCTATTTCCCTTATATATTTTTTTTATTCCTTGAACTAAGCTTAGTTTTGTCCTTTCTCTCATCTATTTTGGCTATAGTATGCCTCCATGAAAAAGGTTTAAGTTAGGATGGGCTGTAGGAGTTGGTCAGAGTAATGCTCTTAGAGAAGTTGGATTGTAGGATAATTAACAGTAGCTACAAAGCGAAAATGAAAATGTCCCTATTATTAGGGAAGACGTCAATAGGCTACTAAGCATAGTTAATAATATGCTGGGGGTGATTAATAGGTAATAGGATTGGATTCAAAGGCAATAGTAGTAGCAACAACAATAATGGCAATAGTAAATGGTTGAAAATAATAATAGAGGTAATGGGTATGCTATAAGAGTAGAAGGTGGAAACAATCATGAGAACCATGGGGCTATTACCATTGAGAAATTTGTAAGGCTAATAAAAGAATTTCATTTTAAGATAGATGAACTGATGGTGGTTGAGAAATGGATAACCCACTTAGAGAAGGTTTTTTTAAGGTTTTGAGATCCTTGAAAGAAGGTATTATTTGTAACCTACATACTGAGAGACATCATTGCTGATTGGTGGGAAGCAAAGAGGGCACATCATGCTACTCCTATCACCTAAAGCAATTCTTAGGGAGTTGTTTTACAATAAATATATCTTTGTTAGCCTTACAAAAAGATTGGTAGGCTAATGCTATGATTGTAGGTAGGGGAAATTATATAGCAGAACAATATGAAGCTGAACTTGATCACCTACATAAGTTCTTATTAGAGGCCTAAAGAATGGATGAAGGGTCCATGGTGTAGAGGTTTATAAGAGGTTTGGGAGTTTCTCTATAGCATAAGGTAGGATCTTTTGAATTGCAAACCTATATAGCTGTAGTCAACAAAGCTAAAAAGATGGAGAAGAGTAAGAAGAAAATGTTTGAAGATGAAGCTAAGTCTTCCAAAGGGAAGATGGTTTTGGGAAAGAGACCTGCTTTAGGTATGGTGATGCAAAACTGAGGTAAAAGAGTTTTCCTTTAGCTTGCTAAACCTATTACTAGATTAGTAGCTATATTAGTTAGGCGTCCACCAACCAAGCTAGTTCTTTTGTTACTGGCTTTGTTGCCACCTACGCTAGCTTTGGGCCTTAGGTTCATTATATGCAGAGGTCCTCATCATTTGTCATAGTGTAGGTAGCCTGATGAACCATGCTTTTCTTGTGGTAAGATAGGGCATGTTATTAAGGATTTCTTAAAGAAGGTAAAGATTCCACAAACCTTTTGTTTCAACTGTAAATAGAAGGTATACAAAACATTTGAGTGTAATGTTATTAATTAGCTAGCTACAGTACAACAGCCAGTACCATAGCAGAATGTTAGACCCCATGGTAGAGGACATAGAGGTAGAGTTGTGATTGCATGATTGAGGTAGAGGACTCTTGCAAGAGTTTTTGCGCTTCAATAGTAGTAACCAAACTACCAGGAGGATTAGGGGATTGAAACCATAGTAGCTATGCTTTTAATAAACTCTATGAAAGCCTACGTATCATTTGATACTAGTGGCACTCATTTATGTACAGCTGAGTCTTTTATGTATGCTTGTGGTGTGAAACTTGAGATGTTAGTCAATTCTTTGCGTATCAGGTCTTCTTTGGGTATAGGAAGTTGTTGAATCATATTTGTAAAAGTGTCAAAGTAAAGATTTAGGGTTGAGTCCTATTAGTAGATCTATATGTACTAGAAATGTCTGACTTTGATGTTATTTTGGGAGCAAATTTGCTATCGAGTAACTATGTAATTATAGATTGCTACAATAAGCTAGTCTATTTTACCCCAGAGAATGAAGAACCTTTTGGTTTCCAATTGTAAGATTAGAAGCTGTTAGGCTTTCCTTATATAATCGTAGGTTGGCAGCTTTGACTGTAAGCTCAAGCTAGGCTATGGAGTTGGAAAGGGTTCCAATAATGAATGAATTCTAAGATGTTTTCCTAGGGGATTTTCCTGGATTGCCTCCAATTAGAGAAATTGAGTTTAGTATAGATTTGGTATGGGAAATAAAACCAGTCTCTAAAGCAGCTTATAGGATGGCTCTAGTAAAATTGGTTGAATTGAAAAAGAAGTTACAAGAGATGTAGGACAAGGGGTTTATCAGGCCTAGTATGTCATCTTGGGGTGCACCGGTTCTTTTCGTGAAGAAGAAAGATGGCATCATGCGCCTTTGTATTGACTATTGGTATTTGAACGGTGTGACAATAAAAAATAAATATCCCTTCCTTTGTATTGACAGCTTATTTGAACAACTACAAAGAGCCTGAGTCTTCTCAAAAATAGACTTAAGATTAGGATATTATCAGTTGAAGATCAAAGAAGAGGAAATATTGAAAATAACCTTTAGAATACACTATGGATTATATGAGTTTTTGGTTATACTGTTTAATGTGTCGGCCGCTTTTATGGATCTTATGAACAGTGTATTCAGAGATTTCTTGGACAAGTTTATAGTAGTATTTATCGTTAATATTTTGGTTTATTTTAGACATGAAGAAGAACATGAAGAACATTTAAAGCAAGTGTTGAACAAAGTATGAACTGAAAAGCTTTATGTTAAGTTTTCTAAGTGTGAGTTTTGGTTAAGGCAAGTTTCCTTTCTAGGGTACGTCATCAACGAAGGTGGATTGCTAGTAGACTCAGAGAAAATTAAAGCGATACTTAATTGGCCAAGATTGAAGACAGTGATAGAGATCAAGAGTCTTTTAGGGTTAGCCAAGTATTACAAAAAAGTTTGTTGAAGGATTTTTTAGACTAATAGCACCAATGACAAGACTAATACAAAAAGGGAGTAAAGTTTGAGTAGGATAATGAATGTGAAGATAGCTTCTAAGAGTTAAAAAGAAGACTTTTAATGACTCTAGTGTTAGCATTACCTTGAAGTGGTGAAGCATTTGTGATATATAGTGATGCCTCACATCAAGGGTTAAGTTGTGTGCTTATGCAAGACGGAAGAGTGATATCCTATGCTTCTCGCCAGCTAAAACCATATGAGAAGTGCTACTTAACCTATGATCTAAAGTTAGCAACAGTAGTTTTGGCATAGAAGCAGTAGAGACATCATTTATATGGTTAGAAGTGTAAGATCTTCATTGACAACAAAAGTTTAATGTACTTCTTCACCTAGAAGGAGATGAGTATAAGGCAAAGGAGGTGGTTGGAACTCATAAAAGATTTTGACTTTGACATTTAGTATTACCTTGGGAAGGCAAATGTAGTAGCAGATGCACTAAGTAGGAAGAGATAGAAAATGTAGCTACCTTGATTACTATACAAAAACCCTTGTTAATGGATATGAGGAGATTGGAATTGGAGATAGTAGTACAAGGGTAGGGGTTCATCTAGCAACCTTGTGCATTTAATTTACATTGACCGATAGGTTGAAAGTAGCTTAGTTGGAATTTACAGAGATACATGAAATTAGGGGTAAAGTAGTATAAGGTAAAGTAGCTGAGTTTATTATAGATCCAGATGGAGTGTATAGATTTAGGAATAGACTAAGTATGTTAGCAAATCTAGAGCTAAAGAGGCAGTTGCTTAGAGAAACTCATTATTCAAGTTATGCTCTACACTCAGGCAGTACAAAGATGTGTAGGGACTTAAAGGAGCATTACGGGTAGAACAACATAAAGGAAGAGATTGTAGAATATGTTTCCAAGTATCCCATGTAAACCTCACAAATTTAGCCATTTATATATAGTGTTGAACTCGTGCACTGTAGATGTTTCTCTCGTTCAACAAGATTGCATACATTTAAAACTAATTTAAATTTTATTTTGGAACCTAAAATAAACATGAAAAACCCTAATTTATGGTTCAAGAACCCTAATCACAAAAGAAATCCCTAAACCCTATATATGTGTAATTACAAAAAATTGAATTCAAAGTTAATAAAAAAAAAACCTTAAACACTAAATTTTAAGATATAAAACCTTATAATTTATCCTAAAGTTAATAAAACCTTAAATTAATAAAATTATTGCTAAATATACGAAATCGCGTAGAATCGATAACAAGTGATTAGAAAAAATTTTAAATAATAATAATAAATTAAATTAAGCTAACCAAATTTGTAAATTAATAAAATTGCAAATTTAACTACACATACACACATACGCACATGTGGCGCTATATATAGATATGTCTATACTAAATAATTATTTTCCTTAAATACATGTTATATTATATTATATATATATATATTTATATACATGTCATGCTAATGCGTTGCTAGAAATAATATATTTATGTTGTTACTGAGCTAACTAAGCTAGTTGGCATCTCTTCAGATCAAACTCCTTCTCAACTAATTGTACACTATTTAAATTATTACCTTAAGCTTAGGACCCCTAGATTATGAGACAAAAAAGAGCTACAATTCTCTTTCTCTTTGATAACTTCTACTGTCCACATAAGAGAAAAGACGACACCCATACTTTACACCATTCCCCAAGTAAATAATTAAAAATCAACCCCCTTTTTCTTTACTTCACTGTCGGTTGTGTAGTTGCCCTATTCCTTACCTTTTCTTCCATTTCTCACAAAAAAAACATCATAATGTTGAACCGACACAAATCTCTCTCTCCGCACTTTCATTTTCTTGTATTTTTCATCCCTTTTATCATCGTTCATCACAACATACACTTCACTACAATTCCATCATCCTTTCCTAACCAAATACCAAACTGTCAAGAAGACTTTAGGAGTTTAAAGGAGGAAGAACTTGAGGAGCTTCATCAACTTGTCACCTAAGACCTTTCCTAAGATGTAACTTCATGCTTTCTTTTGCTTTCACCATTTCTATGTATATTCCACAACTTAGCCTTGTATCCTAACGTTTCCTTATACTTTTTCCTTTTTTTTTAAAGCTTTTATGAGTAAATAGATGTATTTGAAGCTAGGATTTATAATGTAAAGATTTGGCACACTAAAGTCCATGTGCGCAATATGATAAATGTAGGTGTATATGTGAAGCACTTGAGATTTCTTTGAGTTTGTAATAAGAAAATGTACAATATATAAACATACATACATATAGTACCCTAGGATTATTTTCTTTTTGATCTTTTTTTTTTTTCTTCTTTTCTTTTTCATCTAGAATATCAATTTATAATGCAGAAATGTAACCCTAAAATTTGGAAATTGTAGTATAGGCCAAATATATATATCTATATATATATGGGCCGCAAAATGTATACAGAAATTCCTAAAGAATATTTTGATTTTTTTTCTAAAAATAATAAAGTATATATATATATATATACACACACACACACACATCTATATATTTCAAAAAATAAGAATGAATGAATACATATACATATACATGTACAATGGATGGAAACTCATAGTAAATATACTAAGCATATTTTTATTTTTCTTCACTCAAAATAATAATAAATAAAGATATATATATATATATATATGCATATATGTGTTTTTGTGAATTTCGCAAATGTGATATATATATATATGCATATATGCAATTTTCTCTTAAAAATATGAATATATATAATAAAAGACTATATGTATATATACACATGAATATAGGCTGAAACCCATAGTATCTATATATGTAAGATATCTTTCTCTATTTAGTTATTTTTATAAAGAATATTAACATATAATACAATGAAATCACATTATAATTTGCAAAATATACAAAATCAACAAATTTGGGAAAGAAATCACAAGAAGTCCCTAGAAAAAACCCTATGTCCAGCTTTGAAGAATTTGTATAGAAGAATGATTATAATAAGATTAATCAAATGAATTAGCAATTTAGGGCCTAAATATGTCAATATGTGAAAATGGACTTGGAAACCTTTCCCAAAGCCCATGTTTAGATCTATTTTGGAGAGAAAAAGAGGTTAAAAAATTTTATTTAATTTATTTAGGAACAAAAGTTTATAAATAATTTAGGTTTATGTTGATCCTGATTTTTTTTCCAATTATTATTATTTTCCTTAACTCAATTAGTATTAAATCATAACCCATTTAATATTAACCTTTGACTAAAGTTAAGAAAAATTTGGTTTTAAAACATGTTTTGAAAAATACTTGGAGTCGTCACTTGATTGGGGTCAGGAAAAAATAGGTTAGGTTAAATCGATTGAGTGGATCCATTTTAACCTAGTCACTGATCTACTAGAAAACCAATTTTAAAAAGTGGTTTTATGAAGGCCATAGATTTTGGATTCGAGGGCTATCCTATTAAATCTTTAATAGGCACCACTTTTAACTTTTTGAATTTCAATTTATCTTCACAAAAAACTAATTCTATTTTAAGAAAAAAAATAACGAATAAAAAATCATTTACAAAAGGTAAAATAAAAAGATTTCTCTATTTTAAGTCACCCCATAGGTACCTATATACTGTATAGTAGAGATCAAAATTTTCGTAATTTATTCAAGAAAACTTAAGTGTTTTGGTTTCTTTTAAATTAGGAAAACAACCATGGTCATGTTTTTTATTGGTTCAGTTTTGTTTAAGAAAAATTCTTAAGGTTCCTAATTTTAATCGTCTTTTTTTGAAAAAGAAGCCCTAATTTATAAAGGGTTTATTCATTTTTATTTTTGGAAAGTATAATATTTTAGGTTATAAAAAATTTATATATATATTTTTATTCCCTTTTTTCCCTAATTTTATTTCCTATTTTTTTCCAAAAAAATTAAATAAACAAATAAAACAACATTAGGCCTTCCTTTCTTTATTTATTTTTTTTTATTTTGGATTTTTCTTTTTCCTTCATGTTGTTTTCCTCCAATGATGGTTAAGAAACTTTGGCTTTTAAAGAGAGAAAGATACTGCGAGCAAGAGAGAGAGTTTGAGATTAGGTAATGGATTTGAGTGATTTTGAGTGATCACTAATGATCTTCGAGGATTCCTAAACCCCTTTTTTATACTAATCAATTCCTATTTAAATTTGGAAATTCTTAGAATCGCATTAATTCAAAGATTCAAGTTAATGAATCTTGACCTGCAAAATGAATTTTTTCCCAATTTTCAATTCGATTTTATCCATGTAGAAAGATGAATGTGGACGTGATTTTGGATGAAATCAAAACTAGGCTACGCCTAGTACATGATTCCACCAATTAATCGTATGGAAACTACACGAAAAATGGCCCCCAAACTCATGCCATGGAATTGTTTTCATGAGAAGAAGATTTGGGAAGGAGTTGGGAATTGGGCAAAAAATGTAGGAGATGACCCCCTAGGTCATGTGCATTACACGTACCACACTCCTAGGCTACTTTGAAAATCATAGGCGCAATTCACAACTTACAATTTCATGCACATAGATTTGCCTTTTAGGTTCTTAAGCCTAGTACAATTTCATCCTCTCTCTCTCCTTTATTTAGTTTTCTCTTTTTTTTTTTCTTTTTCAAATAAAGATTAAATAAAATGAGAAAAATCTTGAAACTAATTCCGTTTAAATACTAGAATTTGCCTTTATTTGATTGACTCTTTGAAAATGTGATCAAGTATACATATGATAACTTAATTTGATAGTTTTATGAGCTTTGATTATTTGAAAATTTCTTTTTTTATAAATCAATTAATTTAAGTCTAATCGAAGCACTGTTTGAACATTTCATTGACTTAATTTCATTTTTAAATATTTTAAAAAACTTAATATCCTCAAATATAGCTCGAAATCGTTAAATTATTTGTGTGCACTTAAATTCATTTTAACCCGAAAATGGAATGACCCAATTCATGTGACTCTATAACCTTAAAAATGAAACCCTTTTTATTTTTTTTATTTTTCTAAATTTTCTAATTTTTTTGTAGTTTTTCTAAATCTTTATTTTTACTTATTTTTATTTTTATTTTATTTTCTAAATTTTTTATAGTTTTTCTAAATCTCTGTTTTTACTTTTTATTTTATTTGGACCCTTTTTCCTTATCTTAAATCAAAATTCTAAAATTGTAAGAAGGTAAAAATGGGATGTATATAATGCCGCACTTTGTGGTGAAATTGGAGTAAAACTTTACCATAAAGGCTAAAGGGACACCATTTTTGCGCCGAGGATGAATTATCTTAAGAAGTGTTACAACTAGCTAGCTGTCCTAGGCTTAATCCACTTGGGATTTGGTGAATAGTGAAAAATGAAAGAAAGAGAAGATACTTTAAGAGTAAGCCGAAAAATAAAGTGGATATAGTGCCCTATGAGCTAACTATAACCTTAGAAAGTTTTGAAGGAAGGGAAGCACTTTCAAAGTTGACAAGATCAACAAAGTGACATTGATTGAAGGGTAGCGCCTTAAGGTCTGGCAAGGGAAATCAGTTTGAAACCTAGTTATGCCATTTTGAGCTGACTAACCTAGGAAGGAGTATCTCTAGGGGACTAGCAACCCTATTTGAGAAAACTTGGAAGTGCTCCTCTAAGTTGACTAATTTAGGTGAGAGCATCTCTAAGGAGCTAGCAATCTTAAATGAGAATTGATTTAGAAAACCTAAAAGTGTTACTCAGCACTGACTAACCTAGGTAGGAGTGTCTCTATGGGACTAGCAATCCTAAATTAGAATCGACTTGGAAAACTTGAAGTACTCCTCTGAGTTGACTAACCTAGGTGAGAGCATCTTTAGGGGACTAGCAACTCTAAATGAGAATCGATTTGGAAAACTTGAAAGTGTTTCTTTAAGCTGACTAACTTAGACGAGAGCGTTTCTAGGGGACTAGCAATCTTAAATCGAAATCAATTTAAAAACCAGGTTGTACTCTTTGGAGCTTACTAACTTAGACGGGAGTATCTCTCGAGGATTAGTAACCTTAAATTAGAATCGATTTGAAAAAACCTAGTCGTACTCTTTTGAGCTCACTAACCTAGGCAGGAGTGTCTTTAGGGGACTTACATGTAATATCCCATAAATCAGTAATCAAGATATGAACATGTAAATATTAGGATAAAGCCCTGTCTTTGTACGATTAGGGTCAATAATTGATCTAGGGTATTCGAGAAAGTAAACCAATTAAGTTAGAAACTTACAACAAACATAATAACCTTAATTGAGGAATCTTCGTATGTTTGGAAATCCATAATATAATAAAAATATCAACAATACAATCAACATAGTGAGAATTTACTTCATATAAGATCTTAAAGTTGAAATAAGGTAATCGTACCTAAATTTAGGGCTTTTATGAAAAGTTATTTGATTGAGCCTAAACTTTACAATTAAGATAAAAAAGTTAGTTGAAATGACTCGGTGAAATTAGATTTTGAAAATAATTACCAAAAATCCCAATTTTGCTCTTAGAAGTATGATTACTTAATATGTTATAAAATTGCTCGAAACTCCTAAAATCAAGCTTGGAATACGATGAAAACTTAAAGATAAGTTAATTAAGCTATAAAATGAGATAATATAGTATAATTTACTCTATTAGTATAAATGTATTTATATGAGTATACTCGGTATAAATAATAATTATACCTGTAAATTAACCAAAAAGTTTAAAAATATATAATATGTAATGCTACATGACTCCGACTTGCTAGTTTTCAATTAGTTTATATTTTTTTTTATAGAAAAATATATTTCTAAGTTAGGTTAATAGGAGTAAAACAGTCTATACTAATGTTACTAGTAGGTAACCACAAGAATATGGATCTTGATAATAAAATAATGAGTATAATAATATTATTAATGACGCGAGATAATATATAAAAGTAATTGAATTAGTATAAACCTAATTGGCTGTATATCTTTTCTTCGTTAAATTGATTGGAAGTATTCATAGGTGTTAGAATGTTTGAATTACACTTAAACAATGATATATAATTGTATAAATTAATTGAAAAATTTAATGTTTGAAAGATACTCTAGAAATTATGATTTATGATAACATTCGTGGAATTAAGTTGAACTCTTATGATTAGGAGAAAATTTAAACAAAGTAACTGTATAGCTTTAATATTTTACTTTAAGCTCATTTATATGAAACTTTCTTACAAATATTAAGTTTATTGGATTTAATTACTATGATATACAGTTTCATAATTTTAGATATAACTTAAAATAAATATTTTAGAATCAACTATGTGATCATAATAACTAATATCAGTGAGTAAAATGTCATAAAAGATGTATATAAATAAATCCCATATAATTAATATAACTTAACTATATATTATATGTTACTAATATTTTTACTAATAATTACGTTAAAACTCATCCAAAATAATGATACATGGGAAAAGAAAATTTTTGACTATGAATTATACTTTAGTAATAATGTTGGTGACAAAAAGAAGGAATATTCTAGGAATTAGGATAGGTATTAAATAAAATATAATAAATTTATTAAAATATCTAAAAAAAATATTAACCACCTTAGAATCAGGTGGTCAAAATGATGCCTTTATAAATATGGCCTTTTAGCCATTTCATGGGGTATGAGGGGGATGGGGCGAGAGAAAAAGAGGAGAGGGGAAGAGAGAGAGAAATAGCGAGAGAGGAAAAAAAGGAAAAAAAAAAAAAGAGGAGAAGAAGAAGAAGAAGAAAGGACTAAAAGATTTACTTTTTGATGTTCAATACTTTCAGGTAACCTCCTTTTTATAAATCATAAGTGTTTTTTTTTTATATTTAATAGTTTTAGAAAAGAAACATCCGTTATCTTATTATTTTCCTAAATAGAGTATTTCATCCATATCATTTCAGTCCTTTGTAACGATAAACTTAGAATATTGATAATTGTAAGATTTGTACATCATTAACATTGATTTTTAAAATAAGCGTATCTTTAGTAATAATTATTTATTAGAATTATTAAAATTAAACTTTATAATCTTACTAATTTAATATCATTACTTTCATAAATTTGAGTAAATACGATCTATTATATTTTGTTGCAAAATTGTGTGAAAATATATTTTTCATTACATAATATGATATCGATAGGATATTGGTTACTATACAGCTTTATTTGTATACCAGAACTATAAATACCCCATTAGAGATAATCTTTTATACGGAACACGTGTCACATATAGTGGATTTCATACAAACTCTATGATACTAATCTTACTAAAACTAAATTACTTTAAGAAATAACATAGATGTTTTCTGTAATATTACAGAAAATATTGTCTTATGATAATCTTTTCGTAATTAAAATGTAATATAAACAATAGTAAATACATTGGGATATAATGGAAAAGATATAATATAAGTAGTAGTAAATTGTGTATACTAGATATTACTAAGTAAATTACTATAACTAATATGAAAAAAAATACTTAATATATATATGTGTATATATATAATGTGTATGTATGTAAATATATAGATACGGAACATTACTGAATAATTGTATAAACAATATCTCAACTAAATATTAGATAAAACCTTAATGTTTTTGTAAATCTTAAGGAAACTAAATATGAGGTTTGGTATATATAGGACTTCCAGGTGAGTAAAGCTCTGATGTTCCTGATTTGTCAAAGTGAGCTTCAGTACAAATAAGTGGGATCAATGCTTTACAGTACTTTGGGACATTATTTCAGAATATTTGAAGACTTTGGTATGTATTGGCTTGTGACTGTAGTTAGCTGTCTGTGCAGATGCAATGCTTGTGGTTGAGTATCGATTTGCTATGGTGGGAGCCGAGCTCATGTTATGGTTGTTCCATGAATATTATGCTCGAATTGTTTGAGTTTGGTTGATCGCCCTAAAAATGAACTAACTCAAACTTGGCTTATCATTTAACCTGATATGCATCATAACCCACTAGGGGTAACAGCTAGGATTCTTGGGCCAAACATGAACTCTCTTTGATGAGGATAGATAAAATGGTTTTTTCCATACTCTTAGTCGAACTAAGTAATAGGAGAGAAGGTTGTAGCAAGGTTATGGGCCATAGTTCAAAGGTGGTCATGAGATGAGGGTGTTCGTGAGTGCGCGACATCAATCTCCTTAACCCAGATTAAAGCGGACGAAATTTCTCCAATCTCACAATGGACTAAATATCGTCGTGTAATGGCATTTACTTATGCATGCATTGCATTTAACTAATTTGGTTGAAAGCCCTGCTTGTGATGTATCGAATGCATACTTCTGTTTCTACCCCACTTATTGAGTAAGTTGTCATTCATTTCTCTATAGCTTGTTTTGTAAGTTCTAAATTGATCACAAATGCCTACCCAAATCCAAAACACTAGTAAATTGGGACATGGAGTGAGATATAATAAGAAATGGCTGGTTATTGCCCTTAGTAATAACTTCCTTATCTTTTAAGGAAAACTACATAGGACTCCTCAAGGGGCTTGGTAGTTTTCAATATTCTAGTTTGTATATAAAATGATAAGTATCTGTAAGATTTATTATCATTTTTTTATAAGGTCAAATTACAAATTTGTTTCTTACAAATTATTTCAAATGATGACTCTACAAGTTTTTATCAAATAGGAATCGAATTTGACACTTCAAAGGGGTAGAGTTAAGTACATCTCGGGTAAACTAGGTCTAAGATGGCAACTGTAAGATCGGTTTCTATCTTACAATGGCTTATAGGGTAGGATTGTTACAACTCCACCTTTTCGGAATGTGACATAGCAACCTTAAATGAGAATTGATTTGAGAAAACGTTAAGAGAAATTGGTAAAGAGAAGCACCATACAGACTTGTTAAAACATTAAAGAGAGATTGTTGATGAAAGAAAGCACCCTATGGGCTTACTGAGACCCTAAAAGAAATTGATGAAGGGAAGTGCCTTATGGGCTCACTAAATCCTTAAGAGAAATTAATGAAGGAAAGCGCTCTACAGGCTCACTAAGACCCTAAAGAGAGATTGATGAAGGGAAGCGCCCTATGAGCTCGCTAAGACATAAAAGACAGATCGATGAAGGGAAGTGCCTTATGTGCTTGCTAAGATCCTTAAGACCTTTAAGAGAGATTGATAAAGGGAAGTACCCTATAGGCTTGCTAAGACCCTAAGAGAAGTTGATGAAAAGAAGTGCCCTATGAACTTTCTTAAAGTACTAAGAGAAATTGATGAAGGAAAGTTCCCTATGGGCTTATTAAGACCCTAAAGAGAGATTGATGAAGGGAAGTGCCCTATGGACTTGTTAAGAACCTAAAGAGAGATTGATGAAGGGAAGCACCCTATGGATTAAGACCCTAAAGAGAGTTGATGAAGGGAAGCACCTTATAGGCTTGCTAAGGCCCTAAAGAGAGATTGATGAAGGGAAGTGCCCTATGGGCTCGCTAAGACCCTAAGAGAAATTGGTAAAGGGATAGTGCTCTATGAGTTGAATAGAACCCTAAAGTAGACTATGAGTCGGGATGGCACTTTAAGAGCATGCTAGAACCCTAAAGTCTGGTTGAAAAATAGGATAACGCTCTATGAGCTAGCTAGAATATGAGTTAGGATAACACTTTGTAAGCTGGCTAGAACCTTAAGTCGGGACAATGCTTTATAAGTTGGCTAAGACCTTAAAGTAGAGTTGATGAATGATCGAAGAAGTAATGCGAAGAATGTAACCAGTTTGAAAAACTTCTTAACTTAAAAAAAAAAATTACAAAGAAAGAATTTGGTGAAAACCATTCATGACAAAAAGGAATTAGCGATTAGGTCCCTTAATTTAAAAAAGAGTTAATGGACATAAAAAACTTCAACAATGAGAATGACCTAGACTATTATGGTCAACTTAAAAGGTAATACCGTATCAGAAAGAAGTAGGTGACATGAATTGAAAGCTTGGCCACTTAGGCCGACATAGAGTTGAGAATGGATAAAAAAATTTGTAATAAGCCTTTACTTTCTCGTTCTTTTTTTGTCATTTTCTTTTTGTCTTTTTTTTTTTTTAAAGTTTACTAGTGGGTATAAATTCTTATTAACGAAGCAAACATTATAACCACCCCCTTCCTTGGTAATCATTTGGGGATCTTGTATTCTTCTTAGTCCTTGAAAATGTCTCCTGACCCTGAAGTTGGGCTTCCTCATGGGGCTTTGTAGTTTTAAACATTCCTTTCTTAAGGAAAAGGTGTAATACCCCTTATATGCCTGGAGGGAGGAACTCTAATTATCAAGATGCTTTTTGGTGTAGTGGCTCGGAGTACGTCGAAACTCCGGAGTTAAGCGTGCTCATACTGGAGCAATCTTAGGATAGGTTAACCCCTGGGAAGCGGTTGCATTAGAGGACAACTGTAGTGTTTTACGCCAAAGTGGACAATACCTCTATGGAAGGAGTTCCGGCCGGGTCGCTACCAAAGGTAACTTATGATTAGTTTCGTCAAAGAAGACTTCCTTATGCACTCTTAGTTTAGATTACTATTCCAAAAATTATAGTCCAATTTGCAAGTGATACGCTTTGATCAATCTATTAGGTCTTTTTCGGTTTAGCATTGTGAATTTAGGCTTTTGGTCAAATGGTTTCAAGAGGGATTAATTATAAGGCTTATTTGAAAGATGTACTTATTCAACTCAGGTGTACAAGTCAAGAACCTATAGGAAAAACTAGAAGTATGCTTGCCCTAATTTTGAAAATTTTCTTTATTAAAGATAAATTATCTTTTAAGACCAGAAGAGCTTTTATCGATTGTTGGAGGTATTGCAAGTTAAAAGGTCTTGTGTGATTCAGGATGGGTAAGAAAGTTTTTGGTTTGTGATTATGAAGTGTGACCTAGAGTGAATATGAAAGTTTCATGTTTTTAGGCTTGGAATATGATTTAGGACCTTGCGTTTTAAGGGCTATTTAGGCTTTGATTCCCAACCTATTGATTCAATTTTGCTTTCCTTACTAAGATGTGATATATCTATTGCGGTTTTCGTCTTACACTTAAGTCCAGTTTTTTTTTTTTTGCCTCTTTTCTTTCTTCTTCTTCATCTTTTCCCTTTTTTAAATTTTTTTTGTTGTTCTTTCATTGTTATTTTTTTTTTTACTTAGGCTTGGAAGTACTATCTCCTTAAAGTGTTTAGACTGTGTATATAGGGCTCTTATAAGCTTTTCTTTATTTCAGAGAAAATAAATTATCAAAAATAAAAATTATCCTTGAATTGATTCCACTAAAGCAAGTATAAACCATTTTTTATCCTTTTCTCCTAATCAATAATCCTAACCTTCGAATTGCACTAGTATGGGTGGTTTTTGATATGGTTTAAACTTAAGAATACACTAAGTTAGTTCAACGAGGTTAATAAAAGATAATTGTGTTTTGGGATTTGAAAATGAATGGCTAACTTCATTTTAATTTGCGTATCAAATTCAAAATTGACCTCCTTTAAGGAACGAGTCCAAAGTATCCTCACCACAATGTCACTTAACTCTCAAAGTATTTAAGGATAGTGTGAAGGATATAGTTTCCCTCTTTTCATCCTAAACTTTTTAAAAGTGATTTATCAATTTCTTAGGGAGGAATCTATATTTAATTGCCTTAGGGTGGAGATTGACTTTTCCCCCTAATTTCTCAAAATATGCCCTAATTTTGATACTTTTCACTTGATTTGAGTTTAAAACTGAGGTTGTGCTTGACTTCATTTTTTTTTTTTTTTACTTAGTTTATGGTTGGGTTTGGTTTTCTTAATGGACCAGCAGTTTTAGCTTGGTTTGGTTACTTTGATGGGCCAGGGATTGTGTTTGGTTCAACTTCCTTGATGAGCCGTAGTTTGTGTTTGGGTTAGTTACCTTAATAGGTCGAGGGTTAGTGTTTAGATTGGCTACTTGAATGGGTTAAGGGGCTTATGTTTGGGTTAGCTTCCTTAACAGGCCAAGTGACTTTGTTTGCGTTGGCTGCTTGAGTAAACTAAGGGTTAACTTTTAGGTTGGTTGTTTAAGGGGCTTGTATTTGCTTTGTAACCATTAGCAAATTTCTTATTTTTTCTTTCATTTTTCTTTTTTATTATTTTTTTTATTTTTTTCAAGAGAGAAAGATAGGGCTTTATTTTTTAGAAATTGAGAAATCTAATTATAAAAATGGTGATTTTTTGAGTTCTATTTATAAGTTTATAGAATTTATTTACATTTTTGTGAGGGAGAGAGAACAATGGTTAGATGAGTTATATCGAAGCACTATTTACTTAAAAAAAAAGGAATATAAAAGAATGAAGAATGATAAATTGAAGGGAATGTTTATTATTTTGAAAAAAAATGGAGCCTAACATTTTATTCTTGATTTAAACTCAACATTTATTCTAGCCCCCTTAGCTATAATCTAAAGAACTCTAAACTAAGTCTCATAGACGAGCTCTAATATCTTTTAGCATTTCATAGGTTTCTCCAATGACTTGTCTAAGAAGGGCTTTTAAGGCCAGGTTGTAAGCATCAGAACATCTGAGCTTCTCCTTCAAATAGGCAATCTCAACTTCTAGCAGCTGCTCACGAATACTAAGGAAGTCCCTTAGCCTATTAGTTCTTTGATTGTTCACTTGGTCACCTACCATTATCTTTAGTCTTAGACATTTTATGGATAAGAATAAGTTTCAATGAAACAAAAGGATGCATGTGGAAGAATGCAGATGCTAGAACTATTTGGGTCAATACATTATTCCTTAAGTTGTAATCTTATTGTTTGATTTAGTGTTTATAAAAGAATAGGTATAAAATTGATCACATTTTTTTTTTGAAACACTAAAATATTGGTGGGGTTGCAATTTCTAGAAGTAGTGTATTAACTCATGATTTAAGTGTATGCGATTTGGGTAGGTTCTAAAGGTCCTTAAACTTTGTGATCTCATACGTTTAAAAAAAAAAAGGGTTCCTCATTCACATTGAAGTTTAAATGGGGTGGCATAATTAGCCTCGAGAAGTGATTACCTCACAACACTTGAAACTTACACAATGGTTTCTCTTTTAGGGTCCTAAGATGGCCTAGGTCCAACCGTTTCTACTTTGCATCCTTGATGCAGTTGTTACCCCCAATATCTCGAGTATGTTGAATGTAAAATAAATAGCAATTAAAATAAAAGTATATACACGAAATGAATTATTACAATAAATAAATAAATAAATAACATAGGTATTTTGAATAGCAAATTTAATTTAAGAAAGTTTTAAGTGGCTAGTCTTCTTGATGTCCCCAGTGGAGTCGCCAAGTTATCAAGCCTAATTTTTTTCGGTTTTTATTTTTTTCCTTAACTCAATTAGTATTATACCTTAACTCATTTAATACCAATCATCAACTAAAAGTTAAAAAAAACTTGATTTTAGAACATGTTTTAAAAAATACTTGGAGTTGCCATGCACTCGGCGTAGGAAAAAATAGGTTAGGTTAAATTGATTGGGTTGATCGATTTTTACCTTGCCATTGGTCTACCAAAAAACTGATTTTAAAAAGTGGTTTTTTGAAAATTAGAAATTTTGAATTCGGGAGCAATCTTAATAAACCCTTAATAGGTGCTACTTTTAACTTTTGAATTTCAATTTATCTTTTAAACTACCTATTTAGCAATTATACATTCATAAAAAACTAATTCTATTTGCATAAAAAAAATAACCAATAAAAAATATTTGCATAAGGGAAAATAAAAATATTTTCCTATTTTAAGTCACTTATGCATTCTCTAGTAAGAATTCGACTTTTTGTAGTTTATTCAAGAAAACTTAAGTGTGTTGATTTCTTTTAAATTTGGAAAATAGCAATGTTTATGTTTTTTATTGGTTCAGTTTTGTTTAAGAAAAATTCTAAAGGGTCTTAATTTTAATTGTCTTGTTTTAGAAAAGATTCTAGAAAAACCCTATTTTGGAAAGGGTTTATTCATTTTTATTATTGCAAAGTAAAATTCTTTAAGTGGTGAAAACTTCTTATATACATATTTATTCCCTTTTTTTATTCCTAATTTTATTTATTTGTTTATTTTTAACAATAAATATATAAACAAATAAAACAACACTAGGCCTTCCTTTCTTTCTTTTTTTTTCGGGATTTTTCTTTTTCCTTCTTTTTTTTATTTTTTTTAATGAATTACAGTATGTTAATGAAATAAAAACAACAAAAGAAAAGAGAGAGAAAAAAAAAACAACACAACAACATTTCAATAAGGTTGGACTAGGTGGAGCATGCATGAGTCGGATTTGGGGTGTGCGGATCAGGTCCGGGTTAGATCCCACATACACTGCATGTAACTAAGGTAAGGAAGAAGACAATGGTGGCTATGGGTGCTCAAAGGGTGATCTTAGGGGGTAATTTGGATTGGAAATGGTGGATTCATATGCATCCAATTGGAGAATATGGGGTTAGAAATTGTGCTTTAGCCAATGGGGGTTATTCTGGTGGTGTTGAGGTTCGGATAGTGATGGCGGTCACACGGGGTTCACATGTGGGTTGCTACCATTTGAATGAAAGTGGATTCTTAGGTTTTTAGACACCACGAACTCAATCGTGGTGTTTGATTTCTCTAAAATGCCGCTTATGTTGTTGTTTTGTGAGGAAGTCGCATGGTGCTGATAAGGGTTTTGGAGTTAGAGCTTCGGTAGAGCCACGACATCACTTGTGGGTAGCTGGGTTTGAGCATGCAGGCTATAGGGAAGCTTCTGGATGTGTTACTTTCCTCCAATGATGGCTAAGAAGCTTTGGCTTTTAGAGAGAGAAAGATACTGCAATCTAAAGAGAGAGTTTGAGATGGGTAATGCATTTAAGTGACCACCGATGATTCTTGAGGAATCTTAGACCCTTATTTGTACTAATCAATTCCTATTTAAGTTTGGAAAGCTTGGGAATTGCATTAATTCAAAGATTCAAGTTACTAAATCTTGACTCGCAAAATGAATTTTTTCCTAATTTTCAATTCGATATTATCTACGTGGGAAGATGAATGTGGACGTGATTTTGGATGAAATCAAAACTAGATCATGCCTAGTACATGATTCCACCAATTAATCGTATGGAAACCATACGGAAATGGCTCCCAAACATATGCTAGAAACTGTTTTCATGAGAATAAAATCTAGGAAGGAGTTAGGAATTAGGTAAGAAATGCAGGAGATGACCCCTTAGGTCACATGCATCACATGTACCACACGCTAGTTTGAAAATTGTAGGTGAAATTCACGCCTTACACTTTCATGCGCATGGATTTGCTTTGCTGGGATCCTGAGCCTAGCACAATTTCAAACCCCCCCCCCCCGCTCTCTCTCTCTCTCTCTCTCTCTCTCTCTCTCTCTCTCTAGATTTCTCTTTTTTTTTTCAAATAAAAATGAAATTAAAAAGAAAAATCTTGAAACCAATTTTGTTTCTATCCTAGAATTTCCATTTATTGATGAACTCTTTGAAAATGTGATCAAGTACACATATGTTAACTTAATTTGACAGTTTTATGAGCTTTGGTTATTTCAAAATTTCTTCTCTCTTAAATCAATTAATTTAAGTCTAATTGAAGTGCTATTTGAAGCTTCCATTAACTTAAATTTTATTTTTAAATTCTTAAAAAAACTTAACATCCTCAAATATAGCTCAGAACTGTTAAATCACATGTGTACACTTAAATTTTTTTCAACCCAAAAATGGAATAACCCCATCTATGTGACTCCCAAAAATGGAATAACCCCATCTATGTGACTCTAAAACCTTAAAAATGATGCCCCCTTTTTTTTTCTATTTTTCTGAATTTTCTAATTTTTTTTGTAGTTTTTCTAAATCTCTATTTTTACTTTTTATAATTGTTTTTTTTTAATTAGAACCCTTTTCCCTTATATTAAATAACAATTCTAAAACTACAAAAGGCCTAAAAATGGGGTGTTTACATTCTGTAAGGTATAGAATTAGAACACTAAAAGAAAAAGCCTATTTAATGCTGATCCACAAAATTTTAGCCCAAAAGGCAAAGAAACTAGGGAATATAAAATTTAATAAAATTGTTTAAGCCTAATAAAAAGTTTTAGACAATTAACTAATCACTTAGATAAACTCGACTAGAGTTTGGTGCAAATTTTGACATAGGGCCCAATAAGAAACCCAAAAATTTATGGCTAAGCCCAATAGGAATAAAAGACATAAAAGATAGGCCTACATAATATTTGGGCCCAATAACAAATTTATAAGAGGCTTGATTTAGAGAATCTTAAAGAAAAGCCCATAAGAAATAAATAAAAAAGATGAATGGGCCTAAGTGTGTATAATTTGTAATTGTCCAAGCCCACATTAGAAAGTATAAGTCCCAACTTCCAATATGGATTTTGTTATGTGAAAGTATATCTAAAAACAATAAAGATGGACTATAAAATCATAAAAATCGAAGTTGAAACGGAAAAGTTATATGAGGTTAAAGATTTAATCAAAATCAGGAAATATAAATAGGATAGTTAATTGATTAGATAGTTTAGCACTATAGTTAAGTACTCATTAGGTTCATATTATTTTCTTCATTGGGTGACATAGATCGAGGGGGCGAGTGCCCATAGAGTATTATGATCCTTAGTGGTTTTGGTTAAGTGAGTATTTCGATGACTATTATACTCAATTGTGCTTATAGATTGGTCGTGCTTAATTGTATAATTGTTATTCAATGGTTGCATGGGGAATTCAAAATCATGCATGTGATTGATTATCACTTTCCTTGATTGCCAAAACATCATAAGATACATAAATTGAATTGAGTGATAAATTAATAAATTAATATTAGCCTTTTGACATGATGACTGTTTGTGATGAATGTTTGACCACTTAAATAAACCGGACTTGACTATATTTGACTGATTAAATTTAATTGTCACGCATATCATGCATCAGTAAGGACTTACTGGCCGTTACACTATGCATATGTGATAGAGGGGTCTTACGGGGGTCGTGATTATTATTATTTGAGTTTTTGCATGGTGTACATGTGTAACATGGCCTCGCCCTAACTTGTGGGCTTACTAGGTGCTAGAGACGCTAACCACATAGCAATGTGTTGTGTCCTAGGGTCTACTACTTAGGGGTAAGTAGACGGCATGTGCTACTCACATCCACACTCGTGGCATAGGTTGAATCACCAAAAGAAGAAGAAGAAGAAGAAGAAGAAGAAGAAGAAAAAGAGAAAGAGAATAATGTTGATTGCCATGGGAGGCTATTTAGTGGATTAGAAGCCAAAGTGATTGGAAATTGGATTTGACGGACCATCATCTCCAACCTTGGCTATGGAAGGCGAAAATACGAGCTATATACGTTATCTAGATGGCTGTATATATATGTTTGTTGCATTGCATATGATTTATTTGCATTCATATGGATGTTAATCAATCGAGTCTTAGTACCTAAGTTTTTATACTAATTGCACCATTGTGCTTAAATCAGCTTAAACAATTATATAATATATACAACCTTACTATTCATATGAAAAATATACTTTCTTTTTTAGAAACTCAAATTTTTAAGTCAGAATCCCCAAGTATAGCGGTGTGTTGGCCTCCACAATCCAAATCACATACCCTAAGCAAAAGCCACAAGATACGGCCTTTTATTAACAGTTAGCATCCCCTAACACCTAGTAAGCCCGAAAGCTCAGGATAGAGACTTAATAATATAAATGGCCCATTGGCCTAATCCTAGCAGGAGACCTCGCTCCTATGAGCCCCTTCTCATCTTCTGCATGAGGTGGCAATCGTTATAGTTATAATGCAAATATCAGAAAAATATCAGAAATGCATGAGTTATTGAATTTCTTAATCGAATACTTATTTTATTCAACTTTTATAGTGATTAGACAATTTCATTCCATATAACTATGGACAGATATCATCCCAAACAATTCCTATTATTATTTAATTAGCAAGTCATAGCATTCAGTAATAATATCATATACATGCATTTCCCAGATCCCACAAGTATTCGTGTTCATTATATAAATTTTAATGCATCTACATTACAAGCAAAATCAAGCATCAAGTCATCGAGAATTACTCACTTGGCCATAACTTAGTCATAGTAGTCCAGGGGTAAGTTTTCTTGAAGTGGCTAGCTAAGTTCTCATCTTATGTTCATGCCAACATCTTCATAAAAATATCGTCTCTTAACATGGCATACTAGAATACTTTAACAAGGAGTTAACTTACTCGTCCTCAAATGCGTAAATACAGTGGTTGTGCAACTAAGAGTCCACTTAGCTCCTTGCTTTCCTCCCTTCTTCTTGCAAGTTCTTTTAATGACTAAGGTTTTGATGGTTGAGATGGGTTTTGAGGGTATTTTAAGGTTTTTAAAAATGGCTCTTGAAGTTGGCAAGGAAGGCAACAAAACAATGTTTGTGCCATGAATAAAGAAGCAAAAAGGAAGTAGGAGTAAAGTAGATTTGGTGGGGTTAGGTTTCCTCTTTTAGTTTGTGTGTTTAGAGTGTGAAAAGGAAGCAAAATATAAGTGGAAAGAGGGAGAGAATGCCAATTCTAAATGGGGATGGAAGTGTATCCAAGAAGCTTCAATTGGTTGTCTTTTATTATGCACAAAAGTCAACTTTGACATGATTAGATGATGTAAGCATTAAGGGTTGAATAGTGGATATGTAAGACAATTTGATTGATGGTTAAATGAAAAAGCATGGTCCCCCACTTTTTCCTTTTCCAACTAGCCATTTGGTGTCCTTTTGGGTGCACTGTGTTGTCTTGTCACTTATTTAAAAATTGAATTCATAAAATAATATGATAACTTATCCTTATGTAGTATAGGTTATGGTGATATATGGAAAGTGTCTTATCACTAGCTTTTGAAAAGTTATTAATTCATAATTGATTCCAACTCTCAATTTATAAGTTAATTAATGTGATTGGTTGGCTTACTTATCCATATGTACAAGGCTTAGTCATGAAAATAAGGGGATTGTCTCATATGTGATTGTTTTAGAGTTTGGTTCTTAAATCAACTTGTAAGTTACGATTTATTCCTCATAAAATTATGAAAATTTCTAGAGTTGAACAAAATCATTCAAATTAAATTCTCAATTATTCGCTTAGGGTTACAAGTTTTTAATTATTTTAGGGTTTAGGGTTTTAGGTGACTTTAGGCTTGTTGTTCTTGTATTCGAGTTTTTATCAATAATAAACTTTCGAATTGGAAAACTAAGTTTGTTTTTAAATGTAAACTCAAATTCTTAGTTTAGCTGATCCTTAGGAATGATCGAGAAGTACTCTTCGTTGAATCACATGCCCATTAATTAGTAGGGTTTACAATGGTTGTAATCTTACGCGTAGACCTCTTATCGAGAATTTTAGTCAAAGCATGAAAAGAAAATTTTATGTCAAGAGGAACATGGCTTAACTACAACCATGGACCTAGGTTGTGGGCTTAGAGTACTAGTGTAATATGAAGTTTTTGTTTAGGGAAGGACCATGGTCTAATAACATGGTCTTGAAACTTAGGCAGGTTCTTGTAGTTCACCTTTTCCAATTTTGCTCATCTCTATCTTTCCTTTAAACTTATCTTAACTTCATGTAAACATCTATAGAAGCCTAAATAGATCCTTAAACCACAAGTTGAACTAAACTATGGACTAATTAATTTAGGAAAATAAGTAAGAACACTTAGTTAGGAATATGTAACTTAAGGATAGAACCTAAAAAAGAGTTGTTCTTGTTTTATTACTCAAGTGTTGATCATGAAAAGTTAATTGACCTAGATTGTACGAGCTGTACTTGGGACTTAGGTACATAGAACCATTGTTTGTTGCTTGTGGTTGTCTAAGATAGTTAAGTAACTAGATTGACGAACAATTGGAATAAAAAAGATGTTGTTGCTTGTGTCTAGCTGGGCTCAAGGGCTTCTTGTACCAATGTTCCTAAGGTGGCACCTTGTTGATCTTTGAGTGATGTTGTCCTTCGAGGAGTCCCCCCTAGATATGATATAAGGTAGATTAGGTTGGTGATGATAGGAATTGGACCACAAGACCCTTGACTCACACCCGAGTCTAAAGGCTGTAAAGCATGGCCAGGCAAATTCTTTCCTTGAGATATACCACTAAGGAATTGGAGCTACCACAATCTACTGACTTAATGTCTTGGATGAGTTGAATCCTCTCATACTAATCATTCGTCTCCAATTGCTGACTTGAACTGCACTTGAACGTCAACTTGGCTCATCTGACCATTAGCTCAACCAACTTAAATCTAAACCATACTGAAAGTGTCGGATGTGAATTCGCCTCGAAAGAATTATCTATTCGGCTTAGCATAGCCAACTTACCATCCTTGCTTGGTACCTCGGCTCAGTAGAAACCAAATTGATCGTACAAAATTGTCTCTCTACCATAAAGTCGCCCACGTACAATGAGGCACGTGTCCAAGCAACCATGTGATAGAATCTTCCGTATAAGATACCCATTTTGTTGTAATTTTCAATTGTATCCTTTATCATTCCTTATACATTACTTCTTTATGACATTACCCTTTTAGTCTTTTCCATTTTAGGTCAGTTGCCCTAGTTTTGCGGGTATAAATACCCTTTATACATGTAGTCACATCATCTCATCATTATCAATGTACTGAATATTCTTCCTTTTTGTGAACATTGCTTTCCTTAACTTGTTTGCTTACTTCACTCTTATCTTAACCCTTAAGCAAGGCTTACTTCACTCTTATCCTTAACTTGGAGCTATTCATGGGTTTGCTTATTTCATTTTCTTATTGTTTTTTGAGTATTTTCCATCACTTTTTTGAGCTTTCTGCAAGCTTAGACCTGAACCAATGATCGGCCCTATCTATTCTTAGCTACGGTTCACAACATCTTAGTATTAGAACGAAGGTTTCACTTGGGTTAGTTATACTTAGATCTTCGTCAGGTAGTGTTTGCTGCAGTAATGTGTCAAAGTTGTGTAGAGATTCATTGAAGTGTTTGAGTAAGTAAAAGAGTGTAGTGGTTTGTTCTCATGTATACTCTATTTTGCCCTATTGCGAACATTTGAAAACATAGTAAGTTTTGGTTGAATTAATTATCCATCTGTATAGTTACTATATTTACAAGTTAACTAAACATTCGTGTGGAGAGTGTACATGTTGCTTAGTTTGGAGGAATGGTGTCAGTTGTATCTCAGATTCAAAGTTTGAAACCAAATTTATGAAAGAAAATAACAGACTTGAGTGTTAATATTGTTATTGGCGATGACAATAGTGGTGTTGTCCACCGTAGCTGATAACCCTAGAGCACCTCCAAGAGTATGGACCAAAAACTTGATGAGGTCGCCAACCTCTTAGTTGATTTGACGAGAGCTATTCATACATTGGCCCATCGACCTACTAAAGCTATGCAGAATACCCCATAAGCTACTCGACCTGCTAGAGGACAAAACCCAGCTCAATGAGTTCAAGGTAAAGGAGTAGGATGATGAGTGTAACGAAGGATTGATTTAGGTGATATGGATGATAATAAAGAAGAAGAGTGAAGAGGAAGAAGAAGAGCGAGTTAGAATAGCCCAAGCTACTGACCATGTGAAGCTTCAGATTGTAAGCTTTAATGGTTCTTGGAGTACAGATGATTATCTAGATGAGGAGGAGAAGATTGAGCGTATTTTTTATTATTACTAGTATGAGGACTAAGAGAAGGTGAATACTGCTACTATTCAATTCTCTAGATATGTTGTGATGTGGTGGAAGAACTTCTAACTTATGAGGAGACGAGAAGGATTTAAAGAGGTTAATACTTGGCCCGAAATGAAGAGGATCCTCAAAAATAGGTTTACATAAGACACTTATTTGCAGGACACTTTTGCTCACCTTCAAGAGTTGAGGCAAGGAGGTCAAATTGTTGATGAGTATATTCAAGAGTTCCAAATGCTTATGATCTGATGCAAAGTAGATGAGCCATCATTTCAAATAGTGTCGAGATTTTTTATTGAATTAAGAAATGACATCTGAGATATTATGGAACTTCAAAAGTTTGTTACGATGGATGAGGCTATATGAATAGCCTAGTGAGTAAAGAGGTATAAAAGAAGTAGAATGTTGACTTGACCCTTAAGAAGTTGACTTGGTTAGTTAAGCGAACCTGCCCGGGGAAGTTACTAAGCTCAGTTAAGTATCAATCTAACCAGAAGGGTAGATGTTAGAGCTAAACAGAAGGGCCGACCTGATGGTGATGTACTAATGAGAACATATGAGAAGGGGTAGAGATTTGGAAGGAAGATGAGCCAGATCAAGTTCTTTAAATGTTAAGGGTTTGGGCACATGGCTACTTAGTATCTGAATCGAAGGACCATGATCATCAAGGGAGATGTTCCGAAGATTGAAGTGTATAGTACATATGAGTAACCAAAGGAGAAAGAAGTGGAAGAAGAGGTTGATGTTAACGCCGACTTGATTGAAGATGATGCGTTTGTAAAGGACTTAGATAAGTTGACTCTAGTTATTTGATGTGCAATGACTTTGGAATCCTCCACCGAAGAGGAGTAGAGAGAGAACTTATTCCATATCACCTGCAAAGTGAGTGATTAAGTATGTGTTCTCATAGTGGATAGTGGAAGTTGTACTAATGTAGCATTCGTCGACCTAGTTAAAAAGCTTAAGTTGTTGACCACCTTACATCTGAAGCTGTATAAATTATGTTGGCTGAACGAGAAGGGAGCACTACATGTCACCCAACAAGTCTTATTATCGATCTCTATTAGAAATTATTTTGATGACATCCTTTAAAATGTGCTGCTCAGCCGACCATGGCTCTTTGACAGGAGAGTTATACATGATGGATTCAAGAATACCTATGTGTTTGAGAAAGATGGGAGGAAGATTACATTGAACCCCATAACACTGAGTTAAGTTAGCAATTTGAAAGCTAAACTTACTTGAGGATCAAGGATGGCTTTGGTGTTGATTAGAACCAAACTCCAAAAGGCTATTAATGCCAATGCGTCGACCTTTCTATTGATCAGGCGATTCCTAGAGTTGAAGGAGTAGGGTTAACTACCCCTAGAAATCAAAGAGCTGCTGAATGAATATATGGCAACTTATTTCTTGAATAGTTGTCGGAGAGATTATCCCCTTTTTGAGGCATTAGGTATTGCATTGACTTGGCACCAAGTGTTACTCTACCGAACAAGTTAGCATATCGGATGAATCCTGAGTAGACTTTTGAGCTCCAAAGGCAAGTTAATGAACTTTTAGAAAAGGGTTATGTAAGGGAAATTCTCAGCCCTTGTACTGTACCAACGTTTTTAATACTGAAGAAGGACGGAACTTGGCATATGTGTATGGATAACAAAGCTGTCAATAAGATTATGATCATGTACAAATACCCCATCTCAAGATTGGATGATATGTTAGATGAACTGAGTGGTGGGAGGGTATTCAATAAGATAGATTTGAAATCAGGATACTACCAAATTCGAATGAGACAAGGGTATGAATGGAAAACTACCCTTAAGATACGATATGGCTTGTACGAGTGGATGGTCATGTCTTTCAGATTATCAAATGCCCCAAGCACTTTCATGAGACTAATGAATCATGTTTTGAGAAATTTGATTGGAAAATTTGTTGTCATCTACTTTGATGACATCCTTATCTATAGTGCCAACTTAGGAATGTACACTGATCACCTCAAAGCTGTTTTTGACATCCTCTAAGCAGAAAGGTTGTTTGAAAACTTAAAGAATGTTATTTTTGTCAAGAAGAAGTGATCTTGCTAGGATATGCGATTAGTAGAAGAGGATTTAGTATCGATGAAGAGAAGAGTTGAACCATTTTCGAATGGTAGACGTTGACATCTTATGTTGAGGTGTGGAGTTTTCATGGATCGACATCATTCTACCAATGCTTTATCTAAGGATTTAGTACCATTGTAGTGCCTTTGATTAAACTTACAAAGAAGAATGTAGAGTTTAAGTAGCAAGAGAAAGAGGAGAGGAGCTTTGTTGACGAAGTTGACCTTTACCCTAGTCTTGGCATTACCAAACTTTGATAGAGTATTTGAGCTTGAATGTGATGCATTAGGTGTCGGCATCATAGCTATGCTAATATAAGAAGGCCAACCTATTGCTTATCATAATGAGAAGCCCATGCTCATGGGAGCACAGTTAGACTATTCTGTATATGACAAAGCTTTTGGCCCGGATTTGAGTTCTTCGTGTATGACAACACTATTTTCTACCAAAAGAATTTGTCATATACATTGATCATGAGTCCTTAAGATATTTGTGGAGCCAATCTAAACTTTCCAAACACCATGCCCAATGGATTGAGTTCTTAGAGGGATTTAACTTTGTCATTAAGTATAAGCAAGGCAAGAACAATGTAGTTGCCGATGCTCTATCAAGAAGACACGTTCTTCTCATTGAGTTGCATACTAGATTGTTAGAGTTTGCTAGCATAAAAGAGCAATATCAAGATGATCCTCATTTTGGCTCTATATAAGAGAACTGTGGAGGATGGTTATTTGTTCAAAGGTGGTAAGTTGTGTGTGTCAACTTGTTTGATAAGGGAGCTATTGGTAAGAGGAGCTTATAGTGGGGGACTCTTTAGACACTTCGACAAGTGGAGAGTGAATGAACTATTGAAGATAGATTCTTCTGGCTTAGAATGAAGCATGGCGTGCATTGTGTGATTGAGAGATGCACCATCTGTAAGAAAGCAAAGAGCTAACTAGAGTAAGGGAAAGCAATGCCTTTGCTTGTTCTGAAAAAACCATAGGTTGACTTAAGTATGGACTTTGTCCTTAGATTATCTTGAATTGCTCGAGGTATGCCATGGTTGTCGTGTGTAGGTTCAATAAAATGGCACATTTCATGCCTTGCACCAAAACTAACGATACTTTGGCTATTGCTTCTTTATTTTTTCAGGATGTAATTGACTTGAATGTAGTAACAAGGAGTGTGGTGTTGGACCGAGACCTAAAATTTCATAGCCATTTCTAGAGAACCCTCTATTGTTAGATGGGAACTAAAATGTTATTTAGTACCTCTTGCCATCTTCAAAACAATGGCCAAACTGAGGTAGTCAACAACATCTTAGGATCATTGCTTCAAGCTACAGTAGGGAAGACCTTAACTGATTGGGATATCTACTTGCCTGTGGTCAAATTTGCTTAAAACATGACAGTACATGCCACTACATAGTATGCCCTATTTCAAGTCGTCTATGGTTTTAACCTTGAACTACCCCTCGATCACACCCTAATGCCACCTATTGACCTAAAAGATCTAGAAGCAAGAACCTAACCCTGAAGTCATCTATAGTTTTAACCCTGAATTACCCAACAGATTGATCGAGCTGCCATAAAACTAAGGGAGAAAAGCAAAGGAAAGAAGACAAAGTAGTTTCAACCTAGAGACTTAGTATGGTTGTACTTGAGTAAGGAAAGATTCCCTAATTGGAGGAAGAGCAAACTATCTACTCGAGTTGAAGGACCATTTAGAATACTCTAGTAGATCAATGACAATGCATACCAACTTGAGCTTCTAAAAAACTTTAGAGTGTTAAATGTGTTTAATGTTGCTGACTTTAGCCCTTATCAACCTGAGGGGAATCTAGAAGAGGTCCAGCTGGATTTGATCCCAAATCCTAATAAGCCTAGTAAGGATGATAGGAATCATACTACTAGACCCTTGACCTATGCTTGAGGTCGAAGGCTAGAAAGTATGGCTAGGTGAGGAGTCTGAGTTATTGCAATCTATTGACCTGATGTCTTGGCCTGGCTGAACCCTTTTGCACTTATCATTCATCTCTAGTTGCCGACTTGAACTGCACTTGAACATCAACTTTACTCATTCGACCATTAGCTTAGTTGACTTGAATCCAAGTCATATTGAAAGTGTTTAAGGTGAATTTGCCTCGGAAGAATTATTTGCTCAACTCAGCACAACCAATTTACCATCCTTGCTTAGTAGAAACCAAACTGATCGTATAAAATTATCATTTTTCCGAAAAGCCACTTAGCTACATTGAGCCACGTGTCTAAGCAATTATGTGATAGAATCTTTCGTGTGAGATAGCCATTTTGTTGTAATTTTCAATTATTCCCTTTATCATTCCTTGTACATTACTTATTTAAGGCATTACTCTTTTAGTCTTTTCCATTTTAGGTAGGTTGCGTTAGTTTTGTGGGTATAAATACCCTTTGTATATGTAGTCACATTATCTTATCATCAATATATTAAATATTCTTCCTTTTCATGAACATTGCTTTTGTTAGCTTGTTTGCTTGCTTCACTCTTATCTTAACCTTTAAGCAAGGCTAGGGGGTGAGTAACCTCATCAGACCATCTTGTGTGTCATATCAAGTTGTGACGTAAGTTTTCTAAGGTTGAACTATTGTGTCATATCCTTTAGAGTTGTTCATGGGTTTGCTTATTTCATTTTCATGTTTTTTATTGTTCATTTTCATCACCTTTTTAAGCTTTCTGCAAGCTCGAACCCACCCTAGCAAATAACTTTGTTTGTTCTTGGATACGGTTCACACCAATATCTAGGGGTTGCCATACCAGTATCCTAGAACCAAGTAGGTTAGATAGTGTCTAGGGCCCATAGTGCTAGTGTCCCAATATCTTGACTAAGAGTTATGTGTAAAGTCTAAGATACTCTAGGTTTGGGGCTAATCGCGAGTGGTCCTAAGTTGAGTTGTTTATTGACCTAATTATATATATATGTATATATTTATATATACATATACATATTTATAACTTGTTGTTTGATATATTCTTGTTGCATTATTGGATGTGCTATATTGATTGTTACATGACATGCACTTGTATTTGTAGGTTTCTGTATTAGGTGTTAGCTCATTCCTCTTTGGCAGCTACATGATCTTTAAATGAACAAGTAGATTATGATGAGAAAGGGGAAGCGCATTATTTTTACCAATATGAAGACATTAGATAGTACTATTATTATTATGATGATAGGATGTGATCAGTTAGTGAGAGAGAATAAATAGACTTTTTATTTAGCAGTTTTGTTATTTTGCTTGGATAAATGAGAGTTTAGTTTATTTATGTTTATTTCAATCACATCATTTGGAAGAGATTCAATTATGACTTTCAGTTACTTTGAGACTTAATTGAATGAGAGTTATGGAGTTAATTATGTTGTTGTGGAGATGTTAACTACTTGTTCAGCTTGACTTATCGATAAATTACTAAGGACATGTGGTAGTCTGTGGTGCATTGAGCTTGGGGCATGACAATTTGTCCTAATCATTTTAAAGGCTCTCGTACTAGTAGGTGATATTGATAAGGTAATGCAAATATGATGATGAATGACTACTCCCATTTCTTGGTTTCTTTAAACTATAAAGTATCAGGAAACGCCATACTTTATCTAAAGTCATGTTAGATAGTCATTGCTGAATGTCATTATTGTCGTGGGGATTGTGGAGCTTGGATTTTTCCTAGTTTTTTTAATTATTTTTAACTCAATTAGTATTAAACCCTAACCCATTTAATACTAACCCTTGACTAAGAGTTAAGAAAAACTTGATTATTTTATTTTATTTTTTTAAAATCGTTTTGGAGTTGCCACTAGATCAGAGTTTAGAAAAAAAGTTAAGTTATAACCAATTGGGTGAATTAGTAATAACTTTGCTACTAGTCTTTCAATAAAACCAATTTTTTTTTTAAATGGTTTTGAAAACCAAATGTCTAGGTCTATAGGCTAACCTATTAAATCCATAACAAATGCCACTTTCAACTTTCTGAATTTAATTTTTTTTTTTTCAAATTACCCTTTTTGATTAACTCCAAATTTACAACAAACTAATTCTATTTTCACAAAAATAAAAAATTGAAATTATTTACAAAGGGAAAAATAAAAATATTTCCTATTTTAAGTTGCCCTGAGGTGCCTACGTACCCTTTAGTAGAGATTAAGCTTTACATAGTTTATTCTTAAAAGCTTTAATGTGTTGATTTATTTCAATTTTGAAAAGGTGGTGAAGTTTACTTCTCTTAGCCATTTTCTTTTATTTTAGAAAAATTATAATTAAGGGCACTAAATTGGTATTTTTATTTTTGGAAAGTTCCAAAATGTCTTAATTTTGAAAAGGATTGATTTATTTTTATTTACTTGGAAAATGGATTTTTCTAAGTGATAAAACTTTTTTTACTTTTTAATTATTTTATATTTTATTATTTTTAACTAAAGTGTAAATAAATAAATAAAAAAAGAAACAAAAGGGCTTTACTTTCTTCCTTGTTCTTTTTTTCTTTCTCTTCTCTTTTTCTTTTATTTTTTTTAGATTTTTTCTACAATTACAATAAATTTATGGAAAATAAATTTAAAAAATACATAAAACCAAAAGAAACACAAAAGAGAGGGCTGGACCAAGGAGTGTAGATCGGGATCTAAGGTACGGTTGGCACGTAGGTTGGATGGTTGGGTTTGAGTTGAATTAAGGTTGGGTAAGGGTTGTAGCAAGGAAGGAAGAAAAGGTTATTGAGGGGTGCTTTTGGGTATTTCTAGGTGCTTTTTGGAGTAGATGAAAGGACTTTCACATGAGTTTCATTGGTGAATGGGCGATTTTTCCTTGTCCCGCCTTGTTTAGTGGCCATTTGGGTTGTGGTTGAAAGTAGTGGTCGGTGGTACTAGTGTGTGATGTGTGTAAGGTATTGCTGGGTGTGAGAGAGTCTAGTCCTGGGTTTAGACCATGGCAAGTTTGATTGTAGTGTTGGATTGCATCGAATGTGGCTATAAGGGTGGTTTCATTGGTTGAGCTGATGGTTGGGTTAAAGTTTCATGGTAGAGCTTTAGTTGAGGATGTTAAGAGGCATGGTTGATTCGAAGGTTGGTGTCGTTAGAAAGCTCATGTCGCAGGGAACTTAGTGATAGAACCAAATTAGCTTGAAAAGATTCGAGCTTGAATTAGTTTTAGAGAGAGAGAGAGATGGGTTGTGGATGGTAAGAGAAAGGGTTGTGTATGTGTGTTCTTGAGTGATTCAGATGAGTGTTTTTTACTCATTCAAGGATGACAAGGCTCGTGTAAGCTTAGAAAGTGAATTAATGGCAAAACCAACCATAAATGCAAAACTATGGATTTTGAGCTTTTCTTGATATTCTTGGCAGGTTTTGATAACTAAAATGAATGAATTTGGCCTTATCTTTGGGTCCAATGCAAAGAAGGTCATGTGGGGAACAAGATTTATCCATTAATCCATGTGCTTGTATGTGGAAAATGCATTAAAGATCATGGCAAAGTGTGGAGGTTGAGCTAGTGCATGCAAGAAACCTTAGGAAAAGAAAGGAAAAGGAAAGAAAGGGTAAGAAATGGATGCTGATGTAGTGTTACGTGTCAAGATTGACATGCAGCCATATAGGGAAACGACATGTGGCTGTTTATGCTACGAAGAAAAAAAAATGAAAATGTACTTTCTTACATGGTAAGATTTGAACTCATAACCTCCTCCTCTTTCCAATGCCAAATCAATATGCTTAACCAATTAAGCTATTGGTCTATGCCATGTAACTAATTATAATTAAATTGTATATAACTTAAATAGTCTAAGCTATTATATAAAATAAAATACCGCTAAATCAAATTAATTTGTCTAGTGACTCAATATAACTTTTAAATCTTATTTTTTTCTTAAAAATTACTAATAAAAGTCTACTTTTCCTAAAACTCTATTTTCTTAAAAGAATCTATTTTTTTTTTCTTTTTCCTCTTTTTTTTTGGTATTATGAAAATTTCTATTTTTTTTTTGTTTTAGAACTTTTTATTTTTTTTTGTACTTTTCTAAATTAGGACTCTTTTTCCCTATTCTAAAAAAATTCTTAAAATTACAGCGGGGCAAAAATGGGGTTTCTGCAGAGACCAATATGTACACTGAGGTAACCTAAAGGTCGTCATTTTATGAAACACTTTACTTGGAATGTGCTTAGAGTTTATGTGTTTATAACAGAAGGTTATACTACTCAATATTCCTTATATATTCATCACCAATACATCGCGAGATTCTTTTTTTCCGTAAGTTATATAATTGGTTACATATCATTGATTATTTTGCATGGCATTACTTGGTTGATAAACTTGTTAGACAAAGGTTTTAAAAGAAAATTTTGCTAGTTAGTGATTATTGATCACACCATATGGATCCATTTTAAATTGGCTAGTTGACTTGTAGCATGAACTAGATAGGAGATTCCTTTAGTAGGTTCCATTTAACTACTATCTATTGATAGTGGAATTTTGTACAAAAGTCTAGCAAATAGCTAACTTATTTGATATCAATGATAGCTTTAAGTTGAAAATTGCATTTCTAGATTAATCACTTTGACATCCTTTGTGGCCAATATTAATTGGTTGATAGAGCTTTACTAGCTCATAACATCACTGACTAAGAGTCTAAAGGCTGAATCATCAAGGCATAGCCTACAAACTTTAAATTTTTAAATATTTAAACAAAGGCATAATAGTTCGACGGTTACTTTTGTTAGTAACTATTGAACTGTGCACCTTTCCCAATGATTAGCACATGCTCAAATTTAGAAGGCACCACATGTCTTATTTGGTTCAACTACCTTTTTTAGTTATTAGACAATTGCTCTATAAATATGTAAGGATGATCATTCTAAGGGTTTCTAAGCTCTCTTACTGCTTACTCTCTTTTACTTAAAAACACTTAAACACTTCACTAACTTAGGTATTGGAGTAATAATACTAGATAGCCCTAGCAGCCCCAGCAGCCCCTTAGCGTAATGTTTGCTCCTTTCGTAGAACTTAATCACCGATCCAGATTCAACTAACGAAAGCATGGAAGGAGCTTAATTGGATGTATGGATAGAAGAATTTTCAATGTTCTAGTATTATTTCTATGATTATAATATTCTTTAGATTAGATAGCTATTTTGTTTGTATTATTTTCTTTTAGATTATGTTGACATGATTACCACCTAGTTCTTCTTCTTGGCATCTTTAGTGCTTAATTTCTTAATCACTTGACATACTTATTATAATTATTATAATCGTTGATTTTATTATTAATAAATAAATTATGTTCCTAACTTTATAAAGTTAGGTTAAGCTATTCTCATAACCCCATGATAGTTGCTTGTTATGCTGATGGCTTATGTATGTTATTGAGACCCTGAATAATAGGAGCACTATTCTTTTTCTCATAGTACATAAGGTAATAAAAATCAACTCCTTAGACCAATCACATGGAGTTGAGTGAGAGGACCACAAGAACTCGCATGAAGATTACTAGCTTGAAACCCCATTCGAGACAATGATTCCTATCTTGATTTCCACCTTTTACATTTCTGCTGACCCGAATATCAAGCTTTAGTAAGGATTAACACAATTCTTAAGCTGTTGCTGAGTAGAAGTATTGACCTACTAAGTAACCCCAATTCATTGCCAAGCTCATACCATGATCCAATTAGCTTCCAAGTTAACCTCTGTCTAAGCCGAGCTGATGAGATACTCAACTTGGAGAGGATCTGAACATCCTTCAGTAACCAAGCTCTGACTTTAACTAGATTAGGTCTACTCTAACTGCTAACTCTTTCTTTTGACTTCATCCAAATTGTAATATATTAGAAGCCGAACCACCTTAAGGTACACTTCAGTAAGGCCAGTTACATTCTAGACTACAAACTACCATGTGATATGTGTCTTCTGGTACAACATTCCAAAAGGATTTCTTACTTTTTCTGTATGGAATATTCTTTCTCCTTTTTACCCTTTTTAGTATGTTTTATGTATTCTATTTGTAAATTACCCTTTTGTCTTTTTCATGTATTCCCTATAACCCTAATGGGGTTAGTATATAAACCACATTTACTTATACATAGACATTATGTTGTTGCATTATTGATTATTACAAGTTTCATTTCTTAAGCAACCTTAGTATTCTTGTTTATCTCTTAACTTTTATCTATTCCTTTTAGTAAGGAGTAGTGGTGAATGATCCTAGTTCAACATCCGTAAGTTATATCGAGTGCTTGGATTAGGCTAAGTGGATCAACTAGTGTGTCATATCCAATTAGTAGTTGTCAAGATTTTGCTAAATCCTTTTACATTCTTTTTGGTTCTCGTCTGTGGTAGTGCTTATTCATATGTACAACTCTAAAGACGTATTAGCTTCCATGATATCAGAGTACAACTTCGAGAGGGAGTGTGTGAAGTTATAATAAAGTTTTGGTTTGTGTTTGCTGTTAGTAGCTGCTATGTTCCTTTCGTAGTTGCTGCAATGTATTCAAGTGAAGTAAGTTTGGAGTTAAGAGCTGTGAAGTGGAGGTTCGTGGATTGGTAAGTGTAGTTTCTATTGCTACACTGTTATACTTTGTTTTTCACTGTGAAAACAGAGCAAATTTCTTTTTGTTGTATTCGAGTGAGTGTTGGGTGTTGAAGTTGTCAGTGTATGTTAGTAGGGTTCTGGGTAGTATGTAAAAGTGTTTATTGGGTATTGTGTTGTCAACTTATTAGAGAAAGTATTATAGAATGTTAAATTCAAGTGTTTAAGGAGTTATTGGAGACTTAAGTAGTGGTGCTCACGTTGGCCGAGATCAAAATGATAGTAATACCCTTAGGTTAGTTGATGATAAGTTAGACAGACTCACCAATCTTGTTGAGAGTCTGATTACTGCAATGCAAGTCAACGGGCAACAACCATAAGGTATGTTTCGTCATAACCCACTTGAGAATGTTTTTTAGAGATGATATGGCCCAAGTGGCTAAGCTAATCGCCTAGTTCAACCCCATTGAGCTGGAGGAGTTGTAGACTAAGTTGTTAGATGAAGGTAGTAGTTAGAGGAGATTGAGGATGTAGATTTAGAGAATGAAGGAGAGGAAGAAGAAGAGGTTGAATATTACTAGGCACCAGAGTGAGGACGTTGAACTCCTTGAGGATTTGACAATGTTAAGGTCCAAATCCTACCCTTCAGTGGAAGTGGAGATGTAGATGAATATTTAGAGTATGAAGAGAAGGTATTTGACTTTTATGGGTATACAGATGTAGTTAAGGTTTTACTTGTTGCACTTGAATTTTCTGGATATGTTACCATATGGTAGAAGAATATGAATATGGCTAAAGCGAGAAATGGATGATGAGGTGTGTGAACATGGGAAGAGATAAAGAGATTGTTAAGGGAAAGATTTGTACCCGAGACTTACTTGTAGAACATGTTTGCAAGGTTGTAGGAACTTCGCTAAGGAAGCCGATCTATTGATAACTATGTGAGAGAATTTTAGATGTTGATGATCTGAGTAGAAGTGGATAAACTAGAGGCTCGCACGGTATCGAGGTTCCTTTTTGTACTCAAATATGAGATTTGCAACATTATGGAAGTATAGAGGTTTCATATACTGGAGGAAGCCATTAAGGTAGCGTAGAGGGTTGAAAAGCAAAAGAGAAATGCTTTGAGTCGACCTGGGTTATGTTTTTCTCAAGCTCTTGTTTTGCGTTGACTTGCTCATATCGATACTAGGAGACTCTCTCGAGTTAAGGAAAAACATCACTAACTTAATGATAGCTAAGTAGGCCATAAGAGCTGAGTTGAGGATAAGTCGACTTCGAGTCAATATGAGAAGGGATAGACCTCTAGATGGAAGACAAGCGAGGTGATATGCTTTAAATGCTTAAGTTTTGGACCCTTGGCTCCTGAGTGTTTGAACTAATGTGCCATGGTGCTCCGAGGAGATGTAGTGGATAACACTAACAAGAGTGAGGTAGAAGAGGACAAGAATGTTAGAAGAGTTGAAGTTGAGGAGGAAGAGGAGACCCGTATCTATGCTGACTAGGGAGAAGAGATGATGCTGGTACTAAGACGAATGCTGAGCTCCTTATTGAGCTTTGAGGAAGACTATGGGGAAAATTTGTTTCACACCAAGTATACCATTAGAGGACAGTTTTGCACCATCATTGTAGATGGAAGGAGCTGTACCAATATTGTCATACAATGCTTTGTATAGAGGTTAAGACTGTTAACTCCTAAACACCTCTAACCTTACAAGCTATATTAGTTTTATGATAAGGGTGCTCAGTACGTCATTGAACAAAGCGTTGGAAATGTGTATAAGGACAAAGTGGTGTGTGATGTCATCCTTATGGGAGCTTCACACTTGTTACTTGAACGACCTTTGTTGTTTGACCAACGCATTACTCATGATATAAATAAGATCACTTATGCCTTTGTTAGAGATGGAAAGAAGATCGTACTACAACCCATGACACCAACTTAGGTTAATGAGGCTTATAATTATCTTACTCGAGTTAGCAAGAAGAAGCCTTAGTAATGAGCCAAAGAGAGCTTCAAACAACTAAGAAGGCTGATGAGCCTATGTTTTTATTGGTTAGAAGATTGTTAAATATGAGAAATCTAGAAGATGTTCATGATGAGATTCGATGATTGATTAATGAAGTTTCCAACCTATTCCTTAAAGAATTTCTTAAGGGACTACCCCCAATTTAAGGCATAGAACACTATATTAACCTACAACTAAGCATAACCTTACCAAACCGACCCACTTATAGAATGAATCCTGGTTAGGCTGTTGAGTTGAAAAGGGAAGAGGGTATGTGAGGGAGAGCATGAGTACTTGTGCTATAGTAGCTCTACTCGTCCTAAAGAAGGATGGTTCATGGTACATGTACATTGAAAGCTAAGCTATAAACAGTATTACAATCAAGTACAGATACCCAATATTAAGGCTCAATGACATGTTGGATAAGCTCCATGGTGCCAATATATTCTCGAAGATTAATTTACGAAGTAGCTAACACTAAATTCACATGAGACTTAATCATGAATGGAAGATTGCTTTTAAGACGAGGCACAACCTCTATGAGTAGATGGTTATGCCATTTGGACTTACAAATCACCGAGCATATTTGTGTAGCTTATGAACCATGCATCCTCTGATTAGAAGATGTATAGTTATGTGTTTTGACTACATATTAGTGTGTAGTATTGACTTGAACAACTATGTTAAACATCTCCAAGATATTTTTGACATTTTATGAGCCAAGAAGATGCATGGGAACTTGAAAAAGTATATGTTCTATCAAAGTGAAGATGTCTTTCTTAGGTATGTAGTAACTAGAGAAGGAATTCAAGAATATAAAGAAAAGGTTCGAGCTGTCTTGGAATAGCTAACGTTGAAGAATATCACTAAAGTACAAAGTTTTTATGGTCTTGCTTATTTTTACAGGCGATTCATTAAAAACTTCAGTACAATTATAGCCCCCTTGACTGAGTTGATAAGGAAGAATGATGGATTCCGATGGAATGACCAAGTTAAGTAGAACTTTAAGGAAATCAAGGAGAAGCTTATTATTGCCCCTGTCTTGGCTTTACCACATTTTAACAAGCCATTTGAATTGGAATGTAATGCATCAAGCATTGACATTGGAGTAGTCCTGATGTAGGAACGACGGCTAGTTGCTTACTATAGTGAGAAGCTCAATAGTGTCGTACTGAACTATTCTGTGTATGAGAAAGAGTTATACTTAATTGTTTAAGCTCTTACTGTATGGTAACACTATTTATTACCATGAGAGTTTGTAATTTATATGAACCATGAGACCTTGAAGCATCTTGGGAGTAAGAACAAACTTTTGAAAAGGTAAGCAAAGTGGCTATAATTTATGGAAGGTTTTTCTTATGTCATTCGACACAAAAAGGATAGTATCAACGTAGTTACAAATGTCTTGTTATGATGGCAAACCTTATTGACCAACTTATAGACCAAATTACTAGGGTTTTCACTTATCATTGAGTAGTATACTCGCGACCCCCATTTTGGTCCTATTCTTAAGTAGTGCAAAGAAGGAGTAACTGTTGGAGGATATTATGTCAATGATGGCTATCTACTTAAGGAAAGAAGGCTGTGTATATAGAATTATTCCACACATGAGTCGTTGGTGAGGGAAGCTCTTAATGGTGGATTATTTAGTCATTTTGAAGAGACTAATACAATCGATCTATTAAAAGAGAATTTTTACTGGCCTAGTTTAGCCAAGGATGTTTATAAGATAGTCAGTAGTTATGAAGTATATAGTTATGAAGTGTATAAGAGGGCTGAGGGAAAGAGATTGCGAGATAGAGAGTATATGTCTTTACCTACATTAACCTCACCTTAGACTGACCTCATCATTGACTTTGTCCTAAGGTTGCTTTGGACATCTAGAGGGCAGGATTCGATCCTTGTTGTAATGGACAGCTTTAGCAAAATGGCACAATTCATCCTGTACCACCAAACTAATGATGCTTTATATATTGCTGATTTATTTTGTAGGAAGTTATTTAACTACATGGAGTACCAAAGACCATTGTTTCAAATTGGGATACAAAATTCTTGAGCTATTTTTAGAAGAGTCTTTAGAGAAGACTTAGGAATAAACTTATGTTTAGCTTTATTGGTCACCCTTATATTGATGGTTAGATTGAAGTGGTGAATAGGATGCTAGGAAATTTGTTTTGAGCCATTGTAGAAAGAATTTAAAAGATTAAGGTTTGTGTTTGCTAATTGTGGAGTTTGCATACAACCAAATTGTCCATGGTACCACTAGGAAGATTCCTTTTGAGGTCCTTTATGGCCCCAATCCCACAATCACCCTAGATCTGATCGATACCCTCGTAGCTATTGAAGAGAGTCAATTTAAAGTCGCCTGAACCCAAGAAATACAAGAATTATATCAATTTGTGGTAAGGAATATCACTAAATTCAATCAGAGATAGTAAGAATTAATAGTCGTGGCCATCGAATTGTTTCCTCCAAACTAGACAACTTAGTATGGATTCACCTCAGCTGACAACAATTTCTACACCTAAAACAGAGCAAGCTATCTCCATGAGTTAATGGTCCATTAAAGGTCTTGAAGAAGATCAACTGTAACTCCTATCGAATTGAATTACTCGAGAACTATGGTGTTTTCTCCACCTTTAATGTATTTGACTTGATTCCTTACCCACCAAAAGAAGACCCATTAGATGCTAGAATAGAGCAAGAATTACAGACCTCTTCGAATTTGAGGACAAATCTTTCTAACCCCTAGGTAGATAATAGGAATCAACTCATCAGGCTAGTCACATACAGTTGAGTTGAAAAGACTACAAGGACTCGAACGAAAAATACTAGCTCGAAACCCCATTCAAGATGAGGATTTCTATCCTGACTTCCACCTTTTACATTTATGTCAAGCCAAATACCAAATGAACTAACACAATGCTTGAGTTGTTTTCGAGCAGAAGTGTCGACCTGCTAAACAATCCCAATTCATTGCCGAGTTTATACCATGATCTAGTTAGCTTCCAAGGCTATCTTTGTCCAAGCCGAGCTGATGAGATACTTGACCAGGAGAGGATTTGAATATCCTTCAATGACCAAGCTTTGACCTGAACTGAATTAAGTTTGCTATGACTGTTGGCTCTTTCTTTTGGCTTCATCTAAATTGTAATATATTAGAAGCCGATCCACCTTAAGATACACTTTAATAAGACCAGCTGCATTCCAAACCGCTAGCCATTATGTGACATGTATCTTCTGGTATAACATTTTAGAAGGGTTCCTTACTTTTTCCATACGAGATATTCTTTGTCATTTTTACCTTTTTTAGTATGTTTTATGTATTCCATTTATAAATTACCCTTTTGTCTTTTCCAAATATGTCTTGTAACCCTAGTGGGCTACCATATAAACCTCATTTACTTGTACATAAACATTATATTGTTGCATTATTGATTATTACAAGTTTCCTTTCTTGAGCAATCTTAGTATTCTCATTTATCTTTTAACTCTTATCTATTTTCTTTAACAATGAGTAATGGCGAGTAACCCTAGTTTGATATTCGTGAGTCATATCGAGTGCTTTGATTAGGTAGAGTAGGATTAATTAGTGTGTTATATTCGATTGGTAGTTACTTGGATTTTGCTAATCCCATTTATGTTTCATTTTGGTTCTCATCCATTGTAGTGCTTTTTCATGTGTACGACCTCAGAGACGCATCATAAGGTGAGTTGTTACAATAAGAATAGCTACTGGGGACATGATAATAAGCTTAAATTCTGACCTACCTTAGTAAAGATCTTATATAACTAGCTATTGATATATTTTTTGTATCTCACTCATGAAAGGATGTATACTTCCCATGGTCTTGTCTTGTATATTATTAATTTTTCAATATTATTAGTTCCATTTATGATCCTTTTTTTCCATACCATAGAATCATTTAAGAATATCTTATATTTTTAATATACATATTAAAAGGTTCATTTATTATTCTTGTAGTATTATATATTCTTTTGTTAGCAACTTTGTACCACAAGATCCTGATCCTTATATAATCACATACTTACGTGTTTGAATTTAGATATGTAGTATACAGATATACTTGATTTTACTTAATACGAAAATGTATTATATATATCATAGCCATATTTAATAGGAATCATAAAACCATTAATTGATCCCTAGCTTGTGGACTGGTTTCCTTGGTTCGTTGAGCTCTCTCCCATTAGCTTACTAAGGAAGAGGCGAAGCTCCTAGAGATTATTGAATACCTAAGTAGTCAAGCTTACCAATGTTACACCATCTCTTGGGTAAAGGAGATTACCCCTTAGCTTGACCTAAACAGCTTGACAAGTTCGACCACTAGCTCTACTGTCATGTATCCCACTTATCTATCCGAGAGTCTGTATTGATTACAATAACCCAACTAGGGAACTATCCTTACAAAACTCGTTAATCTATGCTAGAAGTCACAGCTAGTAGCATAATGACACATATCTCTAACACTATCCTTGCTTATATCAATTTCAGGGGTATATTTTCTATGTCATTTATTGTTTATGTCCTTGTAACATAATATTTACATTATCTTAGGCTTAGTATCCTTTTTGTTAATTGTAGATTCTTAGTAAACTGCCCTAAGTGGTTGTATAAATATTTAGTCATGTAATAGCCGCATCATTAGTAATTAGAACATCCCTATTATCTTCTTCCTTCATTTGGTCTTAAGTAAGCCTTAGCTTCCTAAGTTCGAACATACTCTTATCTAACCCTTATAAGGTCTGTAGTAAGTGACCCTAGGATTAATATTTGTACGTCATATTGGGTATTGACTTAGGTCTAGATATGGTTATGTGATGCATAATATTCACTCAGCTAGAGCTTGGGTTTGCTTACTTTTGACTACCATTTACTTTTCCAACCATCTCACCATTGGGACCCATTCCTTATCTTACGTAATTTCTTAGGGTGTGTTTTCATTCATGTTCTAGTATATCATCTTGGTATTAGAGCTTTGAATTACTTGTGTAAGATGGAGGATTGCCAAGCCATTTTGGTGAGAAATGGACATTAGAGCAATTAAAGTCTATATATATATATATATATATATATATATATATATATATATATGGTCAAGGATGATGAGAGATGTGGATGCCATACTTGAAAGATGTGCAATACATAAGAAGGCCAAGGGTTGAGCTAAAAAGGGAAAGTTTTTGCCCTACCTATTCCAATCAAGCGGTGATCCGAGTTGAGTATAGACTTCATCCTTGGTTTGTGGAGGACATCTCGAAGGAAAGACTCCATAATGGTTACGATAGATAGATTCATTAAGGTATCACATCTCATCCCATGCTAGAAAATTGATGATGCTATTTATATTGCTTCTTTATTTTTATAGGAGGTTATCAAGTTGCACGGAGTGCTATAAACCATAGTTTCTAACCATGATCCAAAGTTTTTAAGCCATTTTTGGAAGACCTTATGGAAACAACTTAAAATCAACCTTCTATTTAGTATATTATGCTACCTTCAGATTGATGGTTAGACTAAGGTTGTCAATTGGACACTAGGTTCTTTACTTAGAGTTGTAGTAGGAAGGAATTTATTAGATTGGGACTTGTATAGTTGTGCTTACTTGTGGTAGAGCTTACATACAATAGATTAGCATATAATGTGATCAGGAAGTCTGAGTTCAAAGTAGTATACAAGTTTAACCTTGAACTTCCTCTTGATTAGGCATCCTGTTAAGCCAATAGGAAGACCTAAATGTTGTTGATTGATTATAGGCCTTAAAGTGGATGGGTGAGAAGTTGACTAAGTACCTTACCTTATAAGGAATAGCGACTTTAGCCTCAGCTGGACACAAACCAGCAAAACTCAAATGGATGGTGGGTTTTAGTCATAAGATAGCTAGAAATGTAAATGAGAGTCAAATTTACAGCTAACTCATGTACTAATAAAATGGATATAATGCACCACTTGTTCCATACGGACTTACTAACCTAACTTATATGACATACGGTTAAAAGGGTTCACTTGCCATTGACCTTTCTCAAGTGTTAGATAAGAGTAACGTAGACTTGCTAAGCTATCACAAACATGCAAGAATAAGAAGGAGAAGACAAAGTATAAAAAAATGGATAAATATTCATTAGATGCTATGGTTACTATAAAAAAGGGCTCTATATACATGCCTTTTAAGGTAAGTTTTAAGATAATATAATTACTAGAAATGGTATACAACTAAAAATAAAATACACGTAATTGTACGGAGGTAAGATGAACATTCAGTAATGGAATATGTGTTAAATGGGTGGTATAATGTTAGGAAAATAGAAACTCATGTCATTTTGCAATTAGTGGAGTTTGGTGTAATTATCTGCCTTCAAGTTGAAGGAAGGTTACAAGTTGGCTCAATAAACAGGTCGGTAAGTTGGATAGATGGCTTGGAAGCAAGTCAGTTGAGTTAGTAGTAGAGTTAGCCAAGCTATATGGTTTACTTTCATGCTTGTCATGAACAGGTTGGTATATTGCCGAGTTAACTCATTGGAAGTAAGTGTACCTATCAAATTATAGCATAATAAAATAGATTTAAGTTCGAGTATCGATCCCTTAAAAACTTCTATATGATTAAGTTGAAATACTTAAAATACTAGTAATTCTTCCTATTTTCCAATTATCTAACTGATTAAAGGCAAGTGTACCTATCAAATTATAGTATAGTAAACGGATTTGAGTTTAAGTTGTTGAACCCTTGGGGAACCATTATTTAAGAGGCAATATGATCACTAGTAATTCTCCCTATTTTCCTATTATCTAACTCAATAATTAAGGAGCAATTAAACTAATTAAAATTTAAATAAATTAAATAAAACCTTAACTAACAAATAAATAAAAAGAACAAGAGCAAGAAAAAAGAAGATTAAATTATTAAAGAACATATGATCCTTAGTAAATTTATTATTTACTACATTGGGAATTTCGAATATAAGTTAATCAAAATTACTTTAACAAATCAATTCCTAACTTTAAGTATATTCTACCTAAATCACTTATGTAATAAGATATCTCAAAATTTCATTAAGTTTTTAAATTCTACTATTAGGTTACCTTATTTTAGAGAAACTAAATAGTCGAACCTTAGTCTATTTAATCACTTCTAATTACATAAGTCTATTTATCATAAGATCTCACAAACTTTATAATAAACTCAAACATTAAATCAATAGTTGACAATATTGATTTAAAGACAATAAACATAATGTACTTAGATTATAATAGTAATATCACTGATTAAATAACAAAACAATGTCACATGGAAGAACTAGGGTTCGATAATAAATTACTAAGAAGAACTAAATTAAGAAATGAAATAAAATCAAAGAATTCAAAGAAAGGAAGATATAACCCTAACCTCTACTTATCCTTACTTACTCTTTCAAAAGGAACTCTTTATAAAATTTAACCTAGACCTCTATTTACAATACCTTAAACCTAGGGTTATAAGGAAACTTTCCAAAAATAGGGAATTCTTTCATCAACAACATGTTTGCACTTCAGAAGCATGGTCGTGAACCGAGGCATGGATCTCCTTTGCAATCAGAACTATTGAAATTCTTGAACAACAAGATCATGGCTAGAAGTACAAGCATATCTTCAACTGTGATCTCCTTTGAACTTTAAATCTCAACCAAGATTTCTTCCATCAAATGAAATTAGTTAGTGTATTTTTCATTAAAGTTCCAAACATCATCAAATTCTTTAAAAAATCATCAAATACTCTTCAACAAACTTACAATTGAAATAAATTACAAATAAGCTTCAAATACTTTAAAAAATAACACTAACAATTAATAAAAACTCTACAAAAGTACCTTAAAATTTATGTGCTAAATGAGTGTTATCAAATTCCTTACACTTAAGCTTTTGCTTAAACTCAAACAAAATAATTGAAAACCAGAGAACAATATCTTAAGGACAAAATCACCAATCCTTTACATAACTTACAAATCACATCCATAGTTCAAAAGCTCAACAACTTCCTCTAAAATTATCTACTTCTTCTTTCATAGCATTTAAAATTTATCACTACAACTATCTTAGATTTCAATAGTCAATCTAGATAATTCAAAGTTAGCCTTACCACTTAAAATATAAATAAACCAAAGAATAAAACAAGCATCAATGAACTAAGAAAGATTTATAAACATTTCACCACTATGGCTCAAGAGGGTACAAATCTTCCCTGTATTTATTTTAATTGTACAAAAACTCAAATTGGATGCATACTATATCAACTCATCCATTTATCATGGCCTTACCATTGATTTTCACTAAAGGAATTTTTTTTCATTCATTATTTTTAATTAAATTGGAGTAGTTTCACTTGTCTAGTAAATCTTAGGCCAGACGACCTTAGCCTATTATGCATTAAAGCTCCCATTCGAACCATCCACAAACTCCATCCAATTTCGGATTTTTTTTTTTCACTTTATGTGAACCTAGCCTTTACATGAACCTTTTTCTTAACCCTTGTAGCTAGCTTTAGCTAACAATCCCAAACTGCTTACCCAAGTTAATAAGCATTATTCTACAAAAAGGAGGCATCTTATAGGCTTAATTTCTCGAGTCAATAGGGCTTACAACTAGACTCTTTAGTATTGTAACAATTTTATTGACTTTTTCCTCTCTTTTTTTTTTTCAATAGGCTTGATTTCAAACCCCTTTTTTTATTCAATCATTCATTTATCATCCTCTAACTACTTTGATTTTTTTAGGGAACTTTCAAAAATTAGATCTCATTTGTTCATCCAATTTAAAAATTTTAAGAAAATTTAGCAATAGATAACCATCCTCCTAAATCAAGCTTAGAAATATAGATAACTAATTCTTAACTTGTGAATATCTATCTTATCATCAATCATGTTTAAGTAGTTGGAAACTTTGCACCATAAGGATTTAAATGTCTAAATCTAGCAAATTGAATTAAGGTCATACCAAAACCATAGGTAATTTTGAAAAAAAAAATAGAAAAATCATAGAAATTGCTTATATATAATAGGATGTAAATTTCTAAAGCTATGCTTAAGAAAAGCCTAAATACTTTAAGTGTGAAGTACTCATGGCATACTCATTATACACATACATGCAAATCAATATCTCTAATTCTCCCTTCTCTCGCCCACCCCGATAAACACTTAAATTATACATTGTTCCTAATGTACACAAGCACTAAAGTGTACATGAAATAAAAAAATGAAAAAAAGAAGAAGAAGAGAATAGAATAGAAAACGAAGGGATAAAGAGAACTGAAACTTCCCTAGTTTGATTTACATTGAAACTAGATTGTTTAGAATCTTCAACAAAAATTTCTTTCTTGTCTAGCAAATTTGAGTTCCTTGCAACAAAGACATGAAAAGTAAAATGAAATGAAACTAAAAAGAAAAAGTTAAAATAGAAGACTAAACTATTAAACTACTAAATCATCAGTTGAGCCATACAAAAACTAAAATGGTTTAGATAAAAGCAAAGCAGCTAAAAGGAAAACTCATTTCGTTAAGAGAGTCATTCGAATAAAAAGATAGTATTAATCCGAGGAGAAAAAAAAATAAAATCACTTCTTCTCACTCTTCCTCAATCTCCTCCTCAACATCCTTAGCATTGGATTTTGAAATAGGTGGTGATGGTGGCATTAAGATTCCCTATCGCTCAAAGATTGCCTCAACCGCAGTACTTGTGTGCCCGACTTCCCTAGAGAGTTCCTTTTACCTTTTGATTATTTTGCCCATTATCTTCTTCAATTTATCCATTATGGACAACATAGGCCTTAGGGAGGATGAAGTAGGCTCATCTCTCTAACCTCGGGAATATTAATACCGGCTCTAGGATTGTGGATCTCCTTAACTGCTCTAAGGACTTAGGGTAGTGGTGGCAATTTAAGTGCTTGGACGGAGTCGATAGTCATGGATTTGGTCTTAGCAAATAGCTCCATCTCTGTAAGATCATTAAATAAACCTAAATTCTTCATAATCCTAGTGATATAGGGTCCAACAAATATGTAACCTACTTTGCCCTTAGTAACTTAGTTTTTCAATGAGAAGGCTAACTTAACCCTTAAATTAATTTGGGTGCACTCCGTTAAGCTGTGAAAATAGATTATGTCCACCAGGTTCATTACCCTAGTACTGAATTTTCTACCAATCAAACTGTCACACCTCCAAACCTTGGTTATGTGATAGATCACCTTATGTAGCCCTAAAGTTTACATGCTAAGGCTTATGACGCTTAGATGAGTTTCTACCCAATTTTAATTTATGAAATTTTTTGTAAACTTTGTGAAATATTTGACTTGTTTGGATGCTTAAAAATATACTTTGTAAAGAGATTGATTTAAACACTAATAATCACTTAAAACCTCAAAACTAGACTAGGTTTATAAGGCCTAAAACCATAACCAAAGGTAGACAATAAGTATCATAAGAAAATCCCATACCAACATAATAGGGCCAGGCCCAAAAGCTAACCAAGTCTAAGAGAAAAATCTAAACTGATCCAAGTTTGAACAAGTTTGATTCATAATGAACTGGGTTTGGACCGATCCGGTCCAAGAGGAAACCATCCTAAGCCTTATTTTATGATTAATTAATTAATGTGTCCATTTATTATTTAGTTATGCTAATTATAATATTAGATATTATTATCATATCATTAATCACATACTTACATAAAGATTTGCTAATATTTACAATAACGCCCTTGAATGCATTAAGAAATGCTTATAAAGATCAAAGCTATTATTGAATGGAGTTTAATTCAAATCTTCTAGATCAAGTTGGGGAAAATGTGTTTTGATTTTGCTAATTTGGATTGAAAATTTGAATTCATTAGCTCCAAATCTATTTGATTAACTACTTAGCTTAGATCATTTGAAAAATGCGTTTTTGATGAATTTCTTGAGCTAAAATGAATCAAACACTTGAATATAGGAAGAGCATTTTGAATTTCATGAGAATATTTGAATGCAATGATGAAAAAAATTGAATATATTACTATTCAATCAACAACATTAATTCAATCAACTATAGCTATATGTGGTATTAACAAAGTATATTACTATTCTAATGAACAAGAAATCAATCATACATCTTTAAGAACATCCAAAAGCTTATAACTTGATCAATACAACTCCAAATTTATCCAAACTAAATTCTAATTTTAACTTATTCAATTAAATTCAATATAAACAGAATTCCCTAGGAAAAACCTAAATTCACTATGCCATTGTGTTAGATTAAATAGGCTATCTAGTTTTGCTCCATAACTCCAATCAATATTAGTTCACTTTATTTAGTCATATCTTACTCATTTTAACTTCAAATTCATCCAAACTTGTTTTTATGCTTAACTTATTCAATTAAATTCATTTTAAATTCATAAAATCTAATTTTTTTTTATAGGAATATATTAGGTTTACATCATATTAACTAAAACAACTTCAAATTTTCTTTTAACACCATATATTGATTCTAATTCGACTCGTAATTGGTTTCTATCAAATCTTCCATCATGATTCCAATCTAAACATGCAATTAACATCCAAATAACATGAACTTCACTTAAATCAAATTAAGGTCCTAATTACTGATCATGCCAACTTCAAATGTACACCTACTTACAAATTTCTACAATCCTATCAAATCATCTATATCATATTTTAGAAATTAACACTCTAAATTATTTTTTTCATCAATACATCATAATATAGATACATATATATACATATTCATCAAATTTCTTCAACATCCAATAATTAAGCAACTAAATTTCATTTACCTTGAACTTGATTTCTTCTTAGAATCTCTTCAAACACCCAAATCTTCAATCAAAACTTCTAAATACCCACTTCCTACTCTAAACTCCTAATTGACCTATAAAACATCAAAATTAACATATTTAATCTCATGAAACTTATAGATCAGCTCAAGATTTACAACATACTTGAATTTTAAATTAAGATATTAAAGTTACACTAACTTACCCTCTAAAGACCACACATGAGCCACTACTTCTAATCTTAAATGGTGTTCTTGATTTCTTAACGCCTTAAGTTCATCAATTACATTGAGATTTCATTGGTAATTTATCAAGTAATTAATTTAATATAGAAATCTCCAATTTCATAGGATTTGCTTGTCAATTGACGTAGGGTTTCTAGGCTAGATCCTTCCTAAATGCTAAATCTTCACTTGAATCCCTGTATTCACTTGGAAAAAAGAAGAAAATTCCACTTAATAATTATCCATAGTCATAGCATGCTCAAGGGAGAGAGTAAGATTATGCTTTTATTACCTTTTCTTTTTTTGGTTAAAATGACACTAATTCTCTCTCCTCTAAAATCCTCTTATTTATACTAGAAGTTAAAATACCTAAGTCTATTAATTATTGAAGTACCATTTATTTTTACCCTCCTACTTAGCAAGATAGGGTCAACCAAGTAAAATTGCTCTTTATTAATATACATACTAAAGACTAAGGGCTTTCACTATTGGGCTTTAATTAATTTGGTCCATTACTAAAAAGTGTTTAAATAAAATAATAGTTTAGTAGACTCAATCTTAATTATACCATAATCAATTTAGGAAAAAAAAATATTCCATTGTAGAACTTATTTATTTTAGGTGAAAATATTTTTGAAAAAAAAAAATCTATGGTATAATTTGGGAGGTTTGACAAACTCTTGGCTGACACCCAATGATGATCCTTAAAGCCGAATCCCTAAGATTAGAAGCCTTAAACTTCTTTGGGTGTATACAGAATCTCTTACACTAAGTCTATTTTAGACTTCGGCATCACTAACTTTAGTAGGTAATTTAACTTGCAATCTTTCATACTTCACAGTGTGCACAAACTCCTAAAAATATATGCCAATAATTATTGGCAAGTGTGGGAATGGTATGTGGACATCCTTACCATATACCTTGAAATGCATAGTGCTTCTCACTCCATTAGCCATGGGGTTGAAGTCTAACCTGAACATGGTGAGGAACTCTAATGTCAATTCCCTGTTGGTTGATTCATAGATGATTAATTGCTTGTTCTATCTTCCAAACTTCACATATCTCTTAATTGACTCCTTGTAACCTGCTTATGCTAAATTTTCCTAGCTAATACAAGCAGTAGCGCCAAAGCCTTTTTGTTTAAGCTTTGCATATCTCATCTTGTGAGCTTGATCAGTAAATTGCAACATTGGGTTATCCTATAGGTGAAATGAGATATTTCACTTCTTAATAGTGTACTTCACTTTAGCCATTAAAAAACACAAAACAAAGGCCATCATAAGATCATAGCTTATCAAGTGTTTCTTCAAGGTGATTCATGCTTCCTACAAATTCAACACATCAAGTATTCTAATGTGGCACTATTCATTTTCAGCAAAATTCATTCCATGAAGTATTTTTGTAAAGAAAAACAGTAAGGTTCTTGCTTGCTTAGTGCTACAAATTCTACATATGATAAGGTACATGTAACAATGCTGCATTGGCGAGGTTGTTAGGAGATGCGGACAAAAAGTACAGACAGATGGACTTCTCTAAGCAAAGATGTCTTAGTCAGTCCCAAACTCTCTCTCTTAACTTCTCAGATGCCACGTAATTAGTTAACTCAGCACTAAAGAGTAATCATCAACTAGGCATACCATAGAAAAATGGGCAGCCATATGACACAGTATTAAAGGTGACTCAACAAGGAAGCACTCTACCTCAACAAGGGTTATTGGAATAGAAGGATTCGTCGTACCAACCCTTCTAATCTTCAGGCTTGACTGTAGGTTAGAGGTCCGATAGCCTAATTCCCATCATAATCGCCATATTTTTAATGATTCTCATAATATTTTTATTAGTTACTTCAACGACTCCATTCATCTAGGGTTGATAGAGGGTAAAGTTCTTATGGATGATCTTGAACTATCAGCACAACTTTGACATAAGTTTGTTGTTGACATTTGTGCCATTGTTAGAAATGATGGTTTCAAGAGTTCCATACCAAGTTAGGATGTCCTTTTTGATAAATTTGACCACTTCTTTGGTAACATTTGAGTAAGATGAGGCTTCGACCCATTTAATGAAGTAGTTAATGGCTACTAGTATAAAATGATGGCTATTGGATGCCTTTAGAGTGATTGGGCCAATGATGTCCATACCCTACAGTGAAAATAGCCATCATGTAGACAACGTATGTAATTCTTGTAGTGGAGCGTTTATCTTGTTTGCATTAACTTGGCATAAGTAGCAGTACCTAACATGCTTAATGTAATCGCTCTTTATAATTGACTAGTAATATCCCACCGTCATAATCTTTTTGGCGAGCATGTAGCCATTCATGTGGGGACCACTTCCTTATTTACTTCTTTCATCAAAACTTCGGCTTCTCTTTCATCTATAAGCCTTAAAAGTGTAACATCAAACGATTGCCTATTAAACGTGGATTCATTTATTAAGAACTAGGTAGCCAATTCCCCGATTGTCTTTCTATCCTTCTTTTCAACCTTATTAAGGTACATGCCTTGTTGTAAGAAAATTTTGATATCATGTTACCAAGGTCTTTCATCATGCACACCTTCAATTGCTAGACAAAAAGCAAGCTTCTCTCTAACTTCAATTTTGAGTGGCTGAATTTCAACCCTATTAAGTATCTAGATCATAGATCCTAAAGTAGCTAATGTATTAGCAAATTGGTTTTGAGTCATCAAAATATATGTAAATGTGATTTCTTCAAACCTTTCCACTAACTCAATGAAGTGCTGGTGGTAAGTACTAGTTTAAAGTCTTTTATTTTTTATTCAACTTGAGCTTGGCAAATAATCAGTGAAGAATCTCTATATACTACTAATTCTCGTATGTCTTTATCCAAAGCCATTTTGAGTCCTAAGATGAATGCCTCATATTCAATAATATCATTGGTGTACAAGAAAATGATCCTTACAGCCACCGAAAACCATATGCCTTTTAGGGACACTAAGCCCCCCCCCCTCCCCCCAAATCCCACAACCAGACACATTAGTAGCTCCATCAAAGGACATCTTCTATTTTGGAAGTTTTTCATCCATTCCTCTATCGGAATCATCTTCAACTACCAAGATATCCTCATCGAGAAATCTGACTTACACTTCTTAGGGATATACCTTCAAGGGGATTCTCTACCAATTGAACTACTAAGGCTTTCCCCTTACTAAATGTTGATTCACATAGGTGACACTCTAATGATAACATTTGCCACTTCGAGATTCTACCAATCAAGGCTAGTTTTTTCGCCAAATACTTCAAGGGATTAATGATGATGTTGTGTTAGTAACTCAATTTTGGTAATAAAGTATATATTGTTTGAGTCAATGCGTAATCTAGACTAATGCACAACACATTCTCCTAATTTCAAAGTATTTTTGCTCTCCTCTGTAAATCTCTTAGTTAGCTAGCATACAGCCCGCCCTTTTCCTTCTTTATCTTTCTGGCCAAGCATACACCCCATAGACTGATAATATAGCGAGGTAAAGAAATAAGGGCTTCCTAAGTTTAGGGGCTACCAGTACTAGAGGGTTCATTAGGTATTCTTTAATTGTTGTAAAGGCTTCTTGACATTCTTCATCCTACCTTACGGTGGCATTTTCTTCAGTAGCTTGAATAATGGGTGGCACTTATTTGTCAACTGAGATATGAACTAGGCTATGCAATTCAAACGACCCAATAAGCCTCTAACTTCTTTAAGTATGCGTGGAGAGGGCATGCCAAGTATTCCTTTGACTTTATCAGGATCTACATTAATGCCCCTTTAGCTAATAATGGAACCTAATAATTTCCCAAATGTTACCCTAAAAGTACACTTCTATGGATTTAGCTTCAACTAAAATTTCCTCAATCTATCAAACAACTTTCTCAAATTATCCATGCAATTATCCCCTTCTTTGGATTTTGCAAACATATTGTCAATGTATACCTCTAACTTTCTATGCATCATATCGTAGAAGATTACGACAATCGCCCTTTGATAGGTTAGCCTAGCATTTTTTAGCCCAAAAGGCATTACCTTATAGTAGAAAGTACCCTAAGTTGTAATGAAGGTGGTCTTAGTCTTATCATCTTTTGACATTCTAATATGATTATATCTCGAAAAAGCCATCTATAAATGAGAAGAGATGGTTTCTAGTTGTATTATCTACCAAGACATCTATGTGGGGTAAAGGAAAATTATCTTTAGGTGTAGCCTGATTGAGGTCTCAAAAATCTACACATACTCCGACTTTCCTAATCTTCTTCATTACTAAGACAATGTTGCTCACACACTTAGGATAATCAGATACTTCAATGAAACCAGCCTCAAGTAACTTCTTGACTTCTTATTTGATCTTCAATAAGATATATGGTCAAAATCTTCTTAGCTTCTATTTCTTAGGTTTAATGTATTCTCATCTAGGCAAGCGATGGACTACAATCAAAGGATCTAGCTCGGGCATATCTTCATAAGACCATGCAAATACGTCTTGATACTTAAATAATAGCATAGTTAATTTGGCCTTTTGCTCTTCTTTCATGTTCCCTCCTCTTTCATGCTCCCTCCAATCATGAAATACTTCGAGTTATCATCAACCCCTATATTAATTGTTTCAATTAGCTCATCAATGGAAATTCTACCTAGTCCATATTTTTGCTAACTCTTTTGTATTTCATTATAGTCATCAACATCACTCCCAATGATTAATCCAATAGGGTTAGAAGTGACATGAATTTTTTCATCATCAACTTGTGTAAGGTATTCCTAACTTTCATTTAGAGCATTAGATATAGGCAAAAGGGTATAAAGAAATGAGTATGAGTAAAGGAGAACTGAAACATTATGGAGAAAAGGAAACTGATCTTTTATTCATTGAACTTAAGAGTTCTTGCAAGTACATAATTTAGAACAACAATAATTATTACAAAACTCATGAAAATACTAGAATAAAATTCAATCTTTACCTTAGAGAAGACCTATTGCTATTCATGGGGATAGAGAACCAATTATTCAAGTATGGATGGAGCTTCTAGTATAGGCCCGTTAATTCAACTTTGATAGGGGTATCTTCCTTAGCAGATTTCGAGGTCTGAACATCAACTCACATAAATGCCTCAATCAGTAATGGGAAGGTCATTGGGGCATGATACAATCTATCACTTCTTTTGCCCCTTACTTGCTTATTTTAAAACTCTTCCATCGGAGTTAGGATATAACTAAGGTAGTAAGTAACAATCTGGCCTTCCTTAAACTTAAACTTAAACTTATCGTTCTTTCTTTCCTTAGGACTGGTAACCATGCTTACTTCATCAAACATTTGGAACCTAAAGTCCTCTTGCTCCTCTACACCTATATAAGGTATGACCATTTCCTTATAGATCTCATAACCTTAATCTGCTAGAATTGTTATCACCTAGCCATTTGAGATAACCTTAACCTTTTGATGACAACTCGAAGGTATATGCCCTACTGTATGGATCTAGATCTTCCTAAGAGTAAGTTAAAGGATCTTAGAATGTCTAGAACCTGGAATTGAATGCTGAAGGTTTGAGGGCCAACATCAACTGGCAAGTCAATCTCCCTTATGATCTCTCTTTTGGATCTGTCATTAACCTTAACTGTTGTAGAACTTGGCTTAACTGTGATCATATCAACACCTAATAGGTCTAGGGTGACAAGAAGGCAAACTTTTAATGATGACTTGTTGTCAATAAGGACTCTAGTTAAGATTATATCATTGGTTCTCACCACTATGAAAAGTGGCTTAGTATGCTAATTACCTTTCTCGCCTAATTCTTTACTAAAAAAAGAGATTTGATCCATAGTGAGGATAGGGTTGGTGATTACTCCCATTCTTTCAATTGACATTTCACAAGGGACCTTAACTTCCCTTAAGGTTCGGAATAGAGCCTCCTAATGCAATTTAGATGCCATCAATAAACCCATAAGTGATATTTATGCTGAAATCTTGGTGAGCTAATCGATTATTTTGTATTCACTCAATTTAATCATTTTGGTGAGGACAAATAACCCCTCCTCATATTTAACTGGCTTGTTATTTGTCTTCTCCAATGCATTCTTCTTTTTAGGATCTTCTTTTGGGTCATAAACCTTACTAAAGCGAGTAATCCCACCAACAAGAGAACTTAATTGCTATTAGTTAACTACTTTGTAGTTAAATGGGGCAGCTTGATGTGTTTAGGAACTCAATTATCACTAGGTCTTATCATAGAGAATAGTAACCAAGTAAGTCATTCAAGATATTGAAGAAAACTAGGATAGAAAGGTCGACAAACATAGTAGCTTTCATGGAGTTGCTTAGAGGATATGACACACCAACTAATACAACACAAATTAACACTTTGCTTGATATAGCTCATAAGCTAATGTTAAGATCCATTTGTCAAGCTACTTGGCAAGATTAAATAAGAGCATAAAGAAATTGTACTTAGAGAGAGATATCCCACAAGAACAAGTATATTTAATATTTGAAAGGATGTAAGATATATGATAAATTTTTTGCTACAAAGAAAAGGGACTATTTATAGTTACCCTTATAATATGTCCCTAAGGCAACAAGAAAACCTAAGTAATTACAATAAAGGCTAATATAAAAAATACTATCATAATACATTACCAAAAGGATAAAAGGGACAAAAAGAATGAAAGAATATAGTTTAATGTTAAAAAAAATAAATGATAGGTGGCATGCTATAATTGGGTACACATTCTAGAGTCATGGGACGCTGGAGATGTTGGCGATGAAGGGTACTCGGAGTTATCGAGACGAATAGAGGATTCTACAGCTCGGTAAGCCGAGTAAGTGGGACTCAGCATGTAAGGGACTCGGCCTTAGCACTTGTCAAGTTAGCCTTAGTAGTTAGCAATTTAGTATGTTAGAAGAAAGAGTTTGGTACGTGGGTTCCTCAACCTCAATAATTGATAGTTGTTGACTGGGTAAGGGTCAAAGCAAAGTAAGGTGCGTCTAAGTAGGGACTTTAGAGAGTTCGTCTATTATTCTTCCATATACTGGTACTCGTCCTTGGCAGGTTGGCAAAAAATATTTCTTCGAGTGAGAGATTGTAAACCTCAGAGACAGGCGCAAGTAAGGGTTCGAAGGTCAGTAGTCCATTATAGCTTTATAATTCTTAGGTTCGATAGGTACATGGAAAGTGTACCTCTTGGCTCTTGGAGCTTGTTTTTCTTCAAACTTAAAAACTTAATGACTCTGGTTTTCTACTTTAAACCAATCATGTTGATGGTGAAATCCAAATCATAAAAAATCATGTTGATAATAGAGCCATGGTTGGGTAGAAGGTTATTATTGACATCAGGAACTAGAGCCTCCATAAAGTCTAATTGGAATGAACGTTCATAAATTAAATCCTTAATTTTATTTTTTAGACTCCAATACGTATAGATTGAGTGACCTACCTGCCTTAGATGATATTCACATTTCGCATTAGGATAAAAAACTTTTGGTATATATCTTTCATTAAGGAGCTCAAACTAGATGAAGTTATCCTTCTTTAGCCTCTCAAAGACTTGGTTGAGAAGAATTATGATTCTAAAGAACTATCTTAGTATCTATTAGCCTGAGGCTAGCTTTTAAACTATTGCTACACTTGAGAAGGATTTAATGGAAAGATACCTAAGCATTGAACCTATGCTAATCGTGGTTTATTTGGCTTTGCTTGTTACTGATTTTAAAGAGGATGAAGAAGGTAGTCTCCTATCTAATTACTCCTAGAGTTTGCTAGAGGAGATGAAACTTTCAATTTAACACCCTACTACTACTATTTCTACAAAGCTGGATGAGGTATGCCCAATCAAATAGGAGAAATAAGGCTTAGCAAGTATGTTGATGAAAGCTAAGGTCATCTCATTCTCAGTCATTGGGGTAAATACCCTTGTAGTTAAGGATCTCCATCTTTGTGTGTACTCCATAAATGTCTCACTATTTTTCTTCTAAAGGGCAATTAAGTCCATCATGGTCAGAGCCACTTCAATGTTGAACCCATATTGTTCATGGAATGCCCTAACAAGTTTCTCTAATGTATTTATTTGTTTTAAATCAAGCTATGCATACCTCGTCAAAGCCAGGCCTATCAGATGATCATAAAATGTCTATACCATGAGTTGGTTATACTAAAAGTACTTACCCAGCTTTTGTATGTATAACCTAGTGTGCAACTTGGGGTATCCAGTCCTATTATACTTCTCAAATTCTGGTATTTTGAACTTTTTAAGGTAGGCCCTAACATCATAGGTAAAGAAGTCAGTAATACCAACCTATTTAAATCCATCATAGCTTTCGAGTGCTTTCCTTTTTTTCAATAATTTGTTGGGTTAGCATCCTTTCCAACTCTCTTAAGCTGTCTTGATTAGGCCTTAAATTAACTGGCCTCATGTTGGTTAAGAATGAATATGTGTTAGGCTCAAAAGTTGAGTTAACTTTCAGATAGACCCCTTCTTATTCAAATGACCCAATTGTTGGATTGACTTTTAGATCACTCTCTTCTACTTTAGGGGGTAGAGCCTCAACATTCTTTCTACAGTAGGCCTTAGAAGGTTCTTCATCTGATGGTGTTGTGGCCCTGAGTGAGACAATGCTGTTAACAAGGATATTCATCTACTCATCAATTTTTCCTATGGTTTACTTTAAGGAGTAAATCCTCAACTAAATAGGATAAGTATTTTCAAGGTTGATAAGATTGTTTCTGTTTTCAATGGTGTTGATGTTGTCATTTCCCTAGTTAGCCATCCTTGTTTAGAGCAAGTTCTAATTGGACTTCTCTAAAAGACTTTATGTTTGGGAGCTATCTTTGTAACATGGTAAAAACACTTCGACACAAGTTAAAACAAATATATTTGTTCTTCTAACTCTTAATATTCTTCTTCTTCTTCTTTTCTTTTCTTTTCTTTTTTTTTTTTTTTTGAAGATAGGGGAATAAAATAAATACATGAATACAATGCAAAGATGTATGACATACAGATGCAAAGAAGAGGATTGGTAGTTAATTAAGTCAATCAACTAAATTAAAGTAATATAGTATGATCAAACCTTAAATCAACCTTAGCTATGCTTAATTTGCTTAGTTGTAATTAATTGTAATTAATTATATTAGTTAAACCTTAATCCTATAACCAAACCTTATTATATCTTAATTAATAAAGAGAAAAGAATGATTAAGGATAAAAGATAGTAATTAGTTAGTAAATCAAAGGACACCTACCCTTTACGAGACAAGATCCTTTCATATTTGGCTAAAAGCACACAAGGAATGATAGTACCAAATGGAGACTATATACCGATACCCTAAATTAACCACATTTATACCCCCCCCCCCCCCCCTCTCTCTATATTGTTGCCAACCATACCCTTACTCTCACTCCATTCTCTTTTCATTTTAACCCCATTTCATTCCTCTCAAATCACTTTCCATACTCTCTCAAAAATTACTCCTAAACACTACCCCAAAACCCCTTCTCAACCACCCTACACCACTCACTGCTAGCTACCCAACCACTACTGTCATGAATTGAGGATGATCTAATCGTGGTAGACGCCGTATACTATATGAAGAACCTTTAATTGGTTACCTTTCCAATCATGAACTTTTCACACAATATACAAAGCTCTACAACTACTAGTTTCCCAAGAACATCCATATCCACATGATATTATTATATAAGCATATTTTTATAAAATTTAAACTATAAAGTTTACAGTAAACAGTAATTTAGTACTTCTAGGTTTACATTACTAATAAAACAACAGTACGTAAGTAAAAGTCTGCATAGTCAGTTCTCTCCTCACACCGAATGGCCCGCTCTTGCCCAGTTCCTCAAGCTAACTTATAGTATTCCCCGACTAGCCTCAATAAATAAGACATCCTGCAACAAAAGTCTAACGGGATGTAAACCTAAGTTTAGTGAGCAAAACCCTCAACCACACCACAAGCAAGTTATAAATACATTATATTCATGCATATGAATGAATGAACAAATAGAATTCCAAACAATATGTATAGTTAACTAGTCCATATACGTAACTCAAATTTAACATCCTTCGAAGTCAGGGTTGGAGTATATGCGGTACCAATCAGATCCGGGTATTATACTAAAACTTACTTTACTACGGAACTCCACGTTCTGTACTTAAATCAAATAAGTCCTTTATTTTCATAAAAACCAAGTTTTAGTATATTCGTGAATAGGCCCCTGCAGTCTACACTAACCCTTAAATGGAGGCCTCTAGACTAAACCCTTAGCTAGGCGGTTAGCGCCTCCAACACCTAGTATTATCACGAGCTAAGGTAAGGTCATTTTGTATGAATGTACCATACAGAACCAATAAATTTATAATAACAACCCCTGAAGGGCCTCTCTCTATCTCCGTATGATGTGATGGCCGAAATTATGTCTATGCATTATATGTTGATGCATGTACCAGTTTCTTCTTATGAGTTGAGTATTGTTAAGTCCATTTATGATGTGACCATCCAATAGTACATACAATTGTTATCTATACTATTATACAACAACAAAGTATTATTTGCACTTAAGGTAAATTCTCAACTTAACACATAATAACATATACAAGCATTTCCCGACCCTACATAACAATTAATTAACAATATCATTTAAGTCCTCTACCTGCAATCACATACATGTATGAAATCATAGGATAAATACTCACTTGACCATAACGACTCACTTTAGTCGTAATAATCAATTGGGAGATCCTCACCTGCGTCGGCATCACCTGATCATTACGATATAATAACGATAGTAAGCAATTGAATTAACTAATAATTCTAAATCTCTATTTACCTAATTCTACTTAGATTACTATCAATTTTAATCCGATTAGACTTTATCACCAATCATATGTAACTTTTTCATTCTATTTACAAATTTATAGTCGTTTTTCTTTGTTTTCACACGATGATGTTTGTTTTCAACGTTAAAACTCATGTTTTACGATATAAACTAAATTTATTGAAATTCTAACTATTGAAGCTTAATTATTCCCATTGACTAGTTTTATGTTCTATTTTAGTAGTTAGCCGTTTCATTAGCCATTAATTTTTACACTTTAATGATCTTATGGTTTATTATTTTAGAAGCTTAAGCCATCGCTTATGTCATCAATCCCTTATGTCATCGCTTTTGTCATCATTTAATTACATCATTATTCAATTATGTCATTGTTTACATCATCCTATCATCCTTTTCTTGATGAGTATCCCTCTTGTTTTCACCATATTATGTAACATTATTAGATTAAAATAAGTGGAAATTTGATTAACAACAATGAAACACACTAGAATAAGTGTTGGATGGAAGAAGTTGAAGAAACCTTTGAAAAAACCTATATAGCCACCACTATTAACAGACTTAATAAGCTGTAAATTCTAATTAATTAGTGTAAAGCACGATTTAGAATGTAATTAATCAAGTTAAGTTAGATAATGTTGAGTTAATGGCCTAAACTAGCTTAGTTAGTAACTAGAGCCTTAGAAATAGGATTAGAAGCCTAAGAAATGAAAAGAATCATATCTAAATCCTAATTAAAAAAATAGACTTATCTTAGGACTTTTAGTAGGCTTAAACCCAAAATAACAAATTGAATTGGGTTTAACAAATTGAATTGGGTTTAAGGCCTTAAAAGGGTAAGTTAAGCCCAAGACCCTCCAAAAAGACTAAAAATAAGGCCTAATAACTATAAGACCAGATCATACCCCTAAGTTAATGGACTTATAATACATTAAAGGCTCATTAAGTCCAAAAGCCCAATGAAACCACCCTGTATAAGCCCCTTAATTAAATGGGACCTAAAAATAGTAAAAAGGGCCCATTTTGGCCCAAAAGACTCAAGATTAAAGCCTAAATTAAGAACTATAGAAATTGCTAAAATATTTAAATAAAAGCTTAAAAGACCAATTGTAAGGCCTAATACCCAAAATTAAGTCCATGGCTTAAAACTAGGCCCAAGCCTTAAAGTAGTAAAACTATAGCCTTTAACCAATGAAATTGTTTGACCTAAACCCAATCCTTGTGAGTCTAAACACCTTAAAAAGACTTTACTAAATAGAAGAACACTAAAAAACAATGAAAATTAACTATAAGAATGTTAAAAATGAACTTAAAACAAAGAAGTTATGGCCAAAATACGAAAGTAGTAAAAATGAGAGGACTAGGGTGAGAAAGAGTAAATAGAGAGTATAAAGTAGAATACTTATTTACTTTAATTATAATCTTTAGGTGATGCGGACTAAGGATTGACTTGACTGAGGACTATTGAGATTGCTAAATACCATGGCTAAGTGAGTATACCGAGCCATGTCTTATCTCGTATTTGCTTCTAGTGTAATACAATATATGTGTGTATGTATGTATGTGTGTGTATATCTATGTATATATGTATATATATATGAAAATTGCTATGCTTGGAGGTTGGGAATTCTTACATGTGCTTATATTGGTTACAATTGCTTAATAAGATATTATAATACATCAAAAAACAAGATTGGTTGTTGTATTACCTATTAGGGCTTTAGAGTGTATATATATATATATATATATATATATATATATATTGGTTGGTTGCTTGTAAACTGGACTGATAATTATTAAGCATTTAAGTAAACCGGACATGCATTACATCCTTTTACATTAATATAAAGGGCTTTAGCAGTACATAGTGGAGCGAGAGATCATGTATGATGAATCCATTTGATTTTTATATGATATGTGATTGTTGATTTACATGACCTATTTATGCAACATGTACTGGTCTCAATCTTTGGGATCTACTTATCTCTAAGGAGTGCCGCCCTCTACTTAAGGCCAAGCCTTGTCTGCTGCTTTAGATCTACCAAGAGAAAAGATGTTGGATTTTAGACCTAGAGACTTAGGTCCTAAAGTGCCTAAATACTTCCTAACTCATGTAACAGTGGGCGTAAAACCATACTTTATACAATCATTAACAGGCTATATATGATGATTGCATTTCATATGCGAGTAATTAATTTGCTTGAAAATTACTTGTTGGTAGGATAGGAAGGTTACTTACTAAGTAGTTGTAGCTTACCCCCTTATAGTTTATTGTTGCAACATGACCTTTAACTAAAGTCAAGCTACAGTATGTCCAAGGTTAGTTTCAATAGCTTTGGGGATGTTAGAGGAAAAATGAGAGCACTAGTGAACCTTTATGTAATATTTGGACTCTCTAGTAGCTATTTCATCTTTTAAGACTTGTAGTGGAGTGGTTTACCAATTACTTTGGTTATGGTTTGCACAACTTATTTTGGAAGATCACAAATATCATCAAGCATTATGTTCCTTTTTAATTTAATGTTTTGGTTATAATTGTTTGCTTTGATATTACTTAATGTAAGTCTCTTAGTGGAAGCCAAGATTGTGTTGATGCCTTATGTAGTACATTAAAGGTTCCTGACCAATAAGGGCATTGGTCTCAAATATTCCTGCAATATGCAATAGTACTACCACGACTTGGCTACCCCTCAAGTAATGATATGTATCATTAGTGATATATAAATTATTGAAAAAGATTGGGTAAATTTCACTTATATGCTCATCCTTTCACTCTTTATCACTTTTTGTACTTGTATTTTCTTTTTTGACGTTTTCCATATCGGATTTCTATTGTAGCTATCTCCATCTCCTTATAATAATTTCTACATTCTTTTATCTTTGAGTAAGGCTCTACAACTTTTGATTAGTTCCCATCAACTTGCTTGTCATAACCTCTAGAAACTGATCCATTAGCTCCATCCTAAGTCCTATCCATAATAAATTTATTGGTTGGCTCATCTACATCCTCATTGTCCTCATCCTCATCTCTAGCATCTTTTCCTCCCCTTTTTATGGTTGCCTTGATTTTGAGGAGTTTGTTGTCATGTTGTGCCTTATTTCTCCATTTAGGCATTCCATGTGTCACAAAATCATCTTCATAGTTAGATCCCCCCTTTTTCATCTCTATATTGTCATATAACATCTTACAAATTAAGGGAACAAAGAAGAGTAATTCTTACAACCTTTCTTCACATATTTTTGCTTAAAAGTCATTGACAATTCATCACTCATGTCTCATACTTTAATATGGTTTTATCTCCCTTTCATAATCTCAACTGCTCTTACCTTTTACCATTCTTATCATCCTCTTTTGTTTCTTTGTCATATGATTAAACACTATTTAGAAGTTTAACTATTTTGTTTAATATCAAACTTCAAATCTTGGAAGAAAATTTAAATAAGTTAAGGATCTCTACAGCTTAATAGGTTGGAATTAACAAAGACCAAACTAAAATAAAAAAGATTTATAACTCAAAACATGAAAAATATATTTCACAAGAACAAAGATGGTATGAAAAAAAAAAAAGAAAATATGAAATTACTAACTTTGCAAATAACTCGTTTCTTGCGATTTTAAATATATGATTTTATCTTTATTGATACTTTTCTTGATGCATTTCTAAGGTCGTATATACAGAGGTCACTCCACAATAAACAATAACAAGAAAATAAAAATAAGGTTTAGCGAATTCGGTCAGCTACCTAGCTGGATATGACATACCAACTAAATCCTACAAAACCTACAATTCGTCCAATATGACTCACTAGTCTAAACTATAGGGTCACTTGTCACTACTCTTTGCTAAAGGCAATAGATAAGGGTTGGAGATAAAAGAGAATACTGGGGTTGCTTAGGAAAAAAAAAAAAAGAACTTGTAATAATCAATGATAATGAAGATGTTGTTTGCATACAAGGAAGTGAGGTATTTATATGATCTCAACTAGGGTTACACTAAATGAGGAAAAGACGAAAATGAATAATGTACAAAAGATTAGTAAATATTCACAAAAGGAGTAAAAATGGCAAATAATATATCGTACAAAAAAGTAGACAAACATTCTGGAACATTATGCCAAATGACACGTGTCATCAAGTGACGGGTGATTCATACGGAGGCAAGTCTTGTTGGTGCAAAGTTTGGGGTAGTTCTACAGCTATAGGAATAAACTTAAGGGGTATTGGGGGAAAGCCTAAGAACTGGGTAGATCTAGTCTAGTTCTGGTTAGAGCTCAAACACTAAAGGATATTCATATTCTCTCCAAGTCGGGCACTTCAACAACTTAGCTCGGAAAAATGCCTAAAGTTAGTCAACTCGAATGATACTTGGATTATGGTAAGAGCTCAGTAATAGGTATGGTTAATCAACAAGTTAGTACATCTGCTCGGTAGCTCGGCATGCTTGTCCTTTAGCCTTGTTCAAATGCAACTATATGGTTTTAGGTTAATAATAGAATCTTCTCCTCTGAGTAATTCTAAAGCCAGGATGCAATAAGTAAGTCATAATAGTCCCCTAGCTTAGCTTCTGATTATTAGCCTGGGGAGTTAATTCCTATCATTTCTTTTCTCTTTTTTTCTTTTTTAGCTTTTGATCATTTGTTTCTTTTTTAATTTGTTTTTTATCATAAGAAATAATTAGGAACTAAAAGCAGAACAAAATAACTAAGAGCTAAAGAACATGAAAGAATTGATGAAGGATGAATGAATTTAGATTGATGCTTATTTACTACTTTTAAAGTAAATTAAGTGGAACTCAATTCTTAAATCCAAATGCTCTAATACTAAATTGATGTGATATGGTAATGTGAAACCTAATAATGTCAAGAACAAGCTTATGCAAACCTTCACTCATTGAGAAAGTTAACCTTGATTTAGATGCACATACTAAGCTTGACCACAAAGGTCAAATATTTTAATAAACCTTGGTATGAATTAATGAACTAAGCTTGACCTACTGGTTATAAAAATTTAAGCTACTCAATATAATGATCGCAACTCATTAAATTTTATTAATCAAGAAGCTTGGTTTGATGAATGAACACCATAAGAACAAAAAGCTCTCAATAAGCTTAGTAGTTTTAAAAAGAGCTAAAGAGATGATGTTTAATATCTCAAAAGAATATTCGATACTCAATTAGTTGTTAATGAATTAGAATTGAAGGCTTAGTCATAGGCTTACACAAAATAGAGAAAATACATCTAAAATATGAAACTAAATAATTAAGGGATAAAACTCAATGAAACAAACAACGAAGGAAAAATACGAATGAGATTTTCCAAAGTGGATAGGTCTTGGTCGACTACAAGAGGCCATTAGAACTAGTTACCTAGTTGACCCCGCTTAGTTAGACACCATAGGTCGATTAGCTTCCTTCCATGCAAGCTAATCACATTTGCCAAGTCAAATTGGGTTGATTTACTTCACCAAGTCGTCTCTTTGTTGACTTAGGTTGACATGGGCTCCATTCTAACCTAGATCTTTATCTTTCGAATGGGTGAAAATAATATTATGAACCCCACTTGGTTTTAAAGTCGTTTAAGTTGATTTTCCATTACTTTTAAGGCTTCACTAATAAATCCATTAATCTCAACTTATAGCTTCTTAGTTTAAGTCTTAACGATTAGCCCTGGTGGAACTTGCAATTAAGTCGACAAGTTTAAAGATTTTAGATTTCTATCACATACCCCATGAAATCTAACACCATTATATGCACTTCTAGATACCAATCACATTCATGATATACAAATATGTTCTCTACTTTGTGTTCTAATTGAGGTAATCCTTTATTATTGTGAACCGTGACCAAGAATAGATAAGGCCGATTGCTAGGTGAGTCTAAGCTTTTAGAAAGCTTGAAAGGAAAGTGACGGAGATTGTATGGAAAGGACTAATGCGAACGAAATGTAAGTAAAAACCTACGAACAGCTCTAAAGGATATGATGCACTAATGAAACTTCTAAAGACTCACAACACAATTTGATATAACGTACAAATCGGTTTGGTGAAGTTACTCACCACAGATATTGCGAATTGTGACCAAGTACAGATAAGGTCAATCACTGAATGGGTCCAAGCTTATGGAAAGCTCGAAAGGAAAGTGATGGGGAATATGCAAAAATGACTAATGCAAACGAAAAGTAAGTGAAAACCCACAAATAGTTCCAGAGGATATGACACACTAATAGAACTTTCGATAACTCATAACACAATTCAATATGAAGCATGAATCGATTTAGTGAGGTTATTGCTAAGAGTGACGCTAAGAGTAAATAGGTAGTACTTATACAAAGAAGGAAAAATACTCAATTGTATTAATGATGATCAATCTGATTGTAGCTACAATTATAAGGGTATTTATACTCATAAGTAAGGGTAGCTTGCTTAAAAGGGAAAAGACAAAAAGAGCATTTCCTAAGGAAATAATATACAAGATACAAAATAGTAAACGTGAATATTTAAGAAAATTAATCATTAATGTAACGGATTCTACACATGATTCTGTGTATATGGCGATGCTATCTTAGCGAGGTTATTGGAAGATGTAGACAAAAAATACAGTCATCTTGCTGGTCCAAGCAGGGGTGGCTTAGTCAGTCTAGAGTCTCTTTCTCGGCATATTAGCTAAGGTGATGCCGAGTAAGTAATTAGCTAAGCATGAGTGAGAATAAGGATTGGCTATTCTCTTGGCCTTTCACTTCTTGGCATACTATATGCAAGAAATAGGCAGTCATTCGACTCAGCATATAGAACGTATCGGCAAGGAGATTGATAAGGATCAACACAGCGGATCTCAAAAAATCTAAAATAGGTCGATGGGTTTTATGGACAAGAAGTGAGATGGTTGGTTTAGACGGTGAATGTGAATGGATATCACGCACCAAGACATAAACATAATTAGGGGTTTGAGCTTGAAATAGGGTTTAATACAACTCACAAATACTAAATGTTACTTAGGATTCAAATGAAGGTTAGGCGTAACTCACTAACCGATTCAAATGAAGGGGTTCACCACAATCTCAAAGTCAAGATCACTAAGAATGCGGGAGAGATTAAAGAGCTTAATCTATACTTGATGATTCGATAAATGTTACCTTAAGAGTAGCCTTACTCAAAAAAGGAAAAGATTCCAATCACAAGAATATACTTTTTTATCTATTTTTGTATATCTTTTTTTTTTGTTTACAAAAGTTGCTATTTATAGTAAGTCCTAAACCCTAGTGGTAAAACTGTAAATAATGTATAAGGCCTTAAACCCTAAAGAATTGAGCCCATAAATAAAAATAAAGGAAAACATACATAAGAATACAAAACTATTTGTTTCATAGAGGTCAGCATGCAATCACTCGACCTGTCTACGAAGGAATAGGATTTGAATCGAGCAGGGTCGGTAGTTAGATGTTCAGGTCTGAAGAGGAGCTCTTAAAGTCTCGCAGTGCTTAGCCAAGACACTAGAAAGGTCGGCCTATAATTGCCAAGTGCTAGAATTAGTTGGCACTAGTCTCTTGGGACCATACAAAGTGGTTCTTGAATCCCGAATCCTTGGCTTTATGCTCTCTTGTCTTCTCAACAAATAATAAATTTGTTGCCAAGTGGCTCCTTTTCTTCCCCTCAATCTTTTGTCAATTGCTCGACCTCGGTGAAAGTTGTTCGGCCTCAACATTGAACTATTCAACCTCAGGTTAGATCAGGTTGACATCTTCTTCTAGAGGGTCGGCGTTAGCTTCGGACAGGTTGGCCTCAACTTGGATTTAGTCGAAGGCTAATTCTCATCAGAGATACTAGACCTCAATAGAATTAGCTGGAACAGGAGAATCTGCCTTACCAAGCCTTCTAGCCCTTAGGCTTGACTAAGGGTCAAAGGTCGCATGTCTTGATTCCCATCATTCCTTCTAGGTTGATTTAGATTTGGGATCAAATCCGCATGATCTTCAATCAACTCTCCGTTAGGATGATAGGGATTGAGGTCGACAATATTAAAGATGTTAGATACCCCATAATCATCGGGTAACTCCAACCTGTAGGCGTTATCATTGATTTTCTGGAGGATCTTAAAGGATCCTTCAACTTTTGTAGAGAATTTATTCCTCTTTTTGCTTGAAAACTATTCCTCGTTGAGATGCAGTCACACCAAGCCTTTTTGCTAGAATTGTTTAGTTATCTTACCCTTGGTCTTCTCTCACATTCTTCTAGCAGCTTGGTCGATGTGCCGAGTGACTTTGTCATAAATGTACTGAAGGGATTATGCTCTAGCCCTCGCATTAAGGTCTTCTTGTATAGGTACAGGTACAAGAGTGTGATCGAGTGGCAACTCGAGATTGAAACCATGGATTACTTTGAAGGGAGTTTGCTTAGTAGTGTCATGTACTGTCCGGTTGTAAGTGAATTCGACCACTAGTAAGCAAACGTCCCAATCAGCCAAGTTCTTGCCCACTATAACTTGGAACAGTGATCTTAAAATGTGATTAACTAACCCTATTTGGCCGTTAGTTTAGGAGTGACAAGAAGTGTGGAATAGTAGTTTAGTCCCTACCCAACGCTACAAGGTCCTTTAGAAATGGCTAAAAAACTTTGGATCCTTATCAGATACTACACTCCTTAGCATGCTGTGTAATCGCCCAATCTCTTGTAAGAAAAGAGTAGCAATAGCCGAAGCATTATTAGTTTTGGAGCAGGGTACGAAGTGTACCATTTTGTTGAATTGATCCACAATGACCATTATAGAATCTTTGCATCGAGTAGTTTATAGTAGTCCAAGAACAAAGTCCATGCTCAATTCAGTCCATAACTTCGTTGGGATAAGCAAAGGCATTGCTTTTCCTTACTCGACTTGGCACTTAGCCTTCTTATACATGGCACAGCTTTCGACAACTTGATGTAAATCTCTCTTCATTCTCGACCAAAAGAATCGACCATTCAACAGTTCACAAGTCCTTTTTTCCCCAAAATGTCCGGAGAGTCCTCCACTATAAGTTTCCTGATCAATAAATCCCTTAGGGAACAAGTTGGTACGCATAATTTTCTACTTCAGAACAAATAGCCATTCTCTACATGATACTCATCTACTGTTCTTCCATCAATGCATCGTGTAATTATGGGTCAAATGTCTAGATCTTCAAAATACTGTTTTTTGATACTCGCAAACCCAAACAATCTAGTTTGCAATTCATCCAGAAGTACATGCCGTCTTGAAAGAGCATCTACAACTATGTTGCTCTTTCCCTGCTTATATTTTATCATAAAATTGAATCCTTCAAGGAATTCAACCCATCTCACTTGCCGCTTAGATAATTTGGTCAAACTTCAGAGGTATCTTAGCAACTCATGGTCAGTATAGATGACAAACTCTCTCAACAGTAAATAGTACTTCCATACGTATAGTGCTTGGATCAACGCCAAGAGCTTTTTATCATACACGGAGTAATTTAATTAAGGTCCTCTAAGCTTCTCATTATGGAAGGCAATTGGTCAGCCTTCCTGCATTAAGACAGCGCCTATTCCAATGCTTGATGCATTGTATTCTAGCTCAAATATTTTCTCGAAGTTAAGTAGAACTAACACCAAAGCAGAGGTCAATCTTTCTTTTATCTTAGCAAAGCTCATCTCCTCCCTTTCTCCCCATCAGAAGTCAGTATTTTTTTTCATTAGCTCAATAAGTGGTATGGCAAGGGTGATGAAATTCCTAATGAATCATTTATAGAATGAAACCAATCCATTGAAACTTCTCGTGTCAGTATAGGTAGTAGGAGTTAGCTACTCTACCATTGCTCAAATCTTCTTGTCATCTACTCATAAGCCTCCTCCATTGACTACATAGCCTAAAAATATTACTTCCTCCTAGCAAAAGTAACAATTCTTGAGATTATCGAATAATCTCTCGGTACGGAATATATCTAGAATGGCTCAAAGATGTTCATAGTGACTTGGCATATTGGCACTATAAACTAAGATATTGTCAAAGTACACCACAACACACTTCTTAATCAAATGTCCCAGTACACGATTCATTAATCTTATAAAAGTACTTGAGGTATTCAATAAGCCGAGGTGCATAACCATCCATTCATATAATCTATGTTGAGTCTTAAACACCGTTTTCTACTCGTTTCTTGGCCTCATGCGAATTTGATGGTAGTTAGACTCAAAATCAATCTTGTTGAAAATTGTAGCCCCACTCAATTCATCCGATATAGCTTCTAACCTCAGGATAGGATATCTGCACTTGATAATAATCTTATTCATAGCTCGGTTGTCTACACACATCAACTAGATTCCATCCTTTTTCGGCACTAAAAGCGCCGGCATAGTGTAAGGGCTAAGACTTTCTCTAACATATCCCCTCTCCAACAACTCATTAACTTGACGTTGGAGCTTAGAAGCCTATCTAGGATTCATCCAATAGATTGGCTTATTCGGTAATGCGATATCAGGTATTAAGTCAATACAATGCTCTATGCCACGAGTTGGAGGCAGCCCCTCAGGTAACTATTTTGAGGACAAGTTGGCATACCTATCTAGTAACTTCTTGATTTCTTAGGGTAGCTCACCACACTCCGTCATTTCTAATAGTTGCTTAATCGACATAAGGGTCGGATTGTCAACATTGATGGCCTCTCGAAGATCAACTCTACTCATCACCAGAGCCTTCTTTGATCTGTAAGCAAGTTTTTTTGCAATTTATTAACTTCTTTTGATGGCATCAGGTTCAATGTGATCTTCAAGTCATCCTTCTCGAACATGTACGTATTCTTGTAGCCATCATAGATAACCCTCCTATCAAACAGCCACGGCCTACTTAGTAATACGTAAGAAGCATACATGGGCAATACATTGCAAAGGATTTAGTCAGAGTAATTCCCTATAGTGATCGGTAGTAGTATTTGCCGAATGACATGTAGTGACCCTTTCTCACTCAACCAGTGCAACTTGTACGACTTTGGATGTGTAATAGTCAATAGATTTAATTTTGAAATAAGATTGGCCGATGCTACATTGGTGTAACTTCCACTATCCACAATGAGGCTACACATCTAACCATTGACCTTACAGGTGATATGAAACAAATTTTCTCTCTACTCCTCTTCACGTAAGGGTTATAAGTTCATTGTGCGTTGGACAATCATGATCAACTAGTCCAAGTCCTCAACAAACACATTGTAGAATCTGTAAATTTAACCTTCTAAACATAGTATCTGACTCAAGTATTTTAAATATTTCCCTAAGTTGATAAGACCACATAAAATGAAAACCAACTAAAATTTTAAACTCGGAATTTAAAACGAGCTTGAAAGATACTATTATACGATTTGGAAACCCTAATCATGCAAGAAAACCCCAATCTTTATGTATGCGTATTTTTAAAATATATATATATATATAAACCTAAACTTAACAGGAACTGTAAATACTAAATATAAAAAAAAAATTAAAACAATAAAATTATCTTAATGCTTGAAAAGCCATAAATTTATAAAATTATCAATAGTTTTGTGAAATCATATGAAACCGATAATGAACGAATCAGGGATTATTTCAAGCGATAATAAACAACAAAACTAAGTTAGTTAAAGGAATAAATTAATAAATTTACAAAAAATTATTTTACTTGTGTACATAAGTAGCCCCACAATATGTATATACATATAAATATATTAATAAGTAATTTCCTTCTCTTTTCCTAATCTATCGTATGATATATATATGATATATATATATATATATGTGTGTGTTGCATAACAAAGCGATATTCCTAAATAATTCAACCAATTGAACCTTAAGCTCCTAAGTATAAGTCAATTATTCCCGAGCTGGTGAAAAATCCTACAACAATTAAGGACTTGTAACCCTAAGCGGCTAATTAAGAATTTAATTTGAACAATTTTATTCAACTTTAGAAATTTCCATAATTTTATAAGAATTAAACCATAACTTACAAATCAATTTAAGAGATAAACTCCAAAATAATTTCATATAAGACAATCTCTTTATCTTCATGCATAAGATTTGTGCACACAAATAAATAAACCAACCAATCATCCTAAATAACTTATCAATTGATAAATATAAACCTTACTTTTAGTGGGCTCATGATTCAATTAAAAGTACCGTCCGAACGTTCCTAAGAATCAACAAAAATAAGAATTTAAGCTTTCATTTAGAAACAAATCAAATTTTTCCAATTCAGAAACTAATTATCGATAAAACCTGAGCTTGAAGAATTACGAGCTCTAAAGTTACTTAAAACCCTAAACCTTAAAACCATTAAGGAATTTTAACCCTAAGTAATTAATCAATTATTTAATTTGAATAATATCATTCAACTTTAGAAATTTTCACAATTTTATAAAAATCAAATCATAAATTACAAAACAATGCGAGATGGAAACCCAAAAATAATTTCCTATAAGGCTATGCCCTTATCTTCATGTATAAGCCTTATACACAAATAAGTAGACCAACCAAACACCTTAGATAACTTATCAATTGAGAGTTGGAATCATTTATCAATTGATAACTTATCAAAATCTAGTGATAAGACAATTTCCTTATCACCTCTTCACTTATACTACATATGGACAATTTTTCACAAGATTTCATAAGTTTAACTTTAATAAATGAGACAAGACCACTCTATGGTATAAAAAGACTTCAAATGGCAAATTTGGACAAGGGAGAAAGGGCGGCCATGCTCTTGTCTTTCAACCATCAATCACTTTCTCTTACACATCATTATTCACTTCTTAATGCTTACATCATCAATAGTTGCAATTATTGATTTTTGTGTAAGCTATAAGATAATCGATTAAAGCTTCTTTCAAACACTTCTTTCCTCATTCAAAATCTGCCACTCTCTCCCTCTTTCACTCCCATTTTCACTTTCTTTTCTCTCACTTTAAACACAAATCAAAAGAAGAAATCAAACTCCACAAATTCTTAACATTGCCGCCACCATTTTGCTTCCATACTCACGGCAATTTCTCTTCTTATTCTTGTATCATTTCCTTTCACCATCTAAGACCTTTTAAGACCATTGGAATCTTCCATAAACCCCATACCAAAAGAACAAAAGATTCGGGTTCCAAAAGGTTGCAAAAGAGGAAGGAAAGTTGAGAGCTTAAGTGGAACCTTTGTGCACAACCACCATAATTTGCTTTAAGGATGAGTAAGTATTTCTTGTCATTGTGGGTTAGTGTTTATGATTAGGAGACTTTGATTTCTTGAAGATATAAGTAAGGTTTAAGTTGTTATAACACCAAAAATCGTTTTAAGAAACAAACCATGAAACCTTTACATGAAATTGAAATATGAGCATGTAAAGTTGGTGTTTTGTGAAGACATTTGTTTAATGCTTTGAATGGAAAATTTTAAGCTAAGGAAATCTTGAAATGAGAACTTTAATGGAGGATATGCATGCTGGACGTGAGGGTTCCATGGCCATTTGAGTGTTGATTTTGTTTCCATTTAGTTAAACATGCTCAAATCTAGATTTAAGTTAAGAAAAAATCCATCACATGAAGTTTTATGAAGAAATCAACTTTGTATGACATGAGCCATGATACGGGAGTTGTATTAAGTATAAGATCTTTTATTTCTTTATGTGGAACATGAGTTAAAGGATTATTTGATGGAAGGAAACTTAAGTTAAGATTTGTACACAAGTAGTTAAGTACATAATCTACCCCCTAAACTTAAGGAAATGATGAAACAAGTTGAAAAACCAAGTGAGGAACCCTTAGGACCAACATGAACAGATCTTGAACATGGGAAAATAAGGCCTAAAAATGTGATAAAAGTGAAAGAACAAAGTGAAAAGATTAACTAAAGCAAGTATAGTAGGCATATAAAGCCTAAAACTCAAAACCGAGCATAAAACTCCCAAAACAAGCCTAAAACTCTAGGATGAGCCTTCAATAAAAATCTGATCATCACCTTAAAGTACCAAGAAAGGTTGTTTTGAAGCCCATAAGAAATCCACCTAAGGCCCCATGAGCCCACAAAAGTCATAAACCTTAGTTTGAACTAAAAACAAGCCCATTTGACAACTTAAGCTCACTAAAGGGCCTAAGAAGTGGTTGTTAGCCTTAGGAATATAAATCAAAGTTGTAAATCTGATCTCAAGGAGTATTTTAAGCTTAGAATAAAATCTAAAGACCAAGCCCAAAGGATTCCTCAAGTTATCAAAAGCCCATTTACCAAACAAGGCCCAAAAACACTCCAACACATGAGGAACGCTATTGTTCTGACCCATGGACAGAATTGCATACCTCATTTCGAAAATCTAACCCTACCACATTAAAGTACACTTGAAAACGATGAAGATTGACTATAAGATCATAAAAATCGGATTTAAAACGAAAAAGTTATACGCGATTGAACTTTAGGTAAAAACCGGAAAAATTTCGAAAACTAGCTAAGAATATAACTTAAGAAAAATTTACATAGTTTCTTAAGTCTGCTTCAATTCCTTATAAAAATTATTTCAATGACCAGGGGACACTGTTTTCGAAGACGACTTGCCTCCGGATTACTTTGATTGAACCACATGGCAGAGTGAGTATATTCTCAATGACTCTTTACTTGATTATGCTTGTAGAATAGATGCACCTAAACTATATATATAAATTTAGATGCTTGTGGGATATAGGAGATGCATGTGTTTGAATTTATGGATGAATGCAATGATTTTTTTAATTATATATAATAATGGGAATTGTTTGTAATGCATATATATATGTGAATTGTATGGAATGAAATTGTTTAGTCACTCTAAAAACCAAGTTAATCACTTGTACGGTTAAGAACTCAAAATGAATCATGAATTCCCCATATTGCATACGGATAACACCGACTGCCGCTTTACGCAGAAGATGGGAGGGGACTCACAGGAATACGAGTTTCCTACAAGATTGGGCACTAGCTATGCCATCATATATATTGAGTCTCTGACCTAAGCTAATGCGCTTACTAGGCACTGGGAGACGCTAACCATCGGCGAGGGGCCAAGTCTTGTGGCTTCTGCTTAGGGCGTGTGTTTGTGAATTGCGGAGGCCACCTCACCGCTAGACTTGGGATTTTAAAAGTATATGATTTGATTTTAGTAAAGGAAGTATAAATATATATATATATTATATATAGAGTTTTGTTTTAGCATGAGCACGACAGTGGAAATGAAATAAAGCATAAGGTCTAGAACCCGGATTTTGGTTTGGGTCGGTTAATTATCTCCAAACCCCGACTTCAGGGGGCGTAATTCTGAGTCGTATGCAGTTCCTAGGTCACTACATGCGTTGTTTGGTATACTGATTGTTCATGCATTCATATGATTATGCATTTAATAAATTTCTGTCATGCGGTATTGATGAGGGTAATTATCTCACTAAGCGTAAACTTACACCCCAATAGTTCTTTTCCTTGCAGGTTGATCGATAGTTGGGAATGGGATAGGAATCGAGTACAGAGTGCTACCATTGAATCAGTATGATGAAAAGCTTGTGTAGTTAATTCGGAATGCTCCGAAAAACGACTAATGTCTCAATTAAGTTTAGTATCTTTAGTAAGTTTAGAATTGTCTATCTTATTTCACTATTTTGATAGGGGATACCGATTCTCTATGGTTCTAAGGAACTGTGAAAAAATGGATATCCATAATTATTTATATTATATAATAAGTCAGTGAACTAAAATTGAAGACTCTAGCAAATAATTATTTAGAGTCTTGCAATCTCTGACTTGTAAGGCGATTTTCTTATCATGGGTGCATACGTGGTATGGAAATTTTTGGCAATACTACTAGGCCCCTCCTAAGGTCGCTACACACATCTTTTTCATTAAACTCTTTTTTGGCATTTTCTTTCTTAGCAGGGATCTCCTCTTCGGGTTCCTCATCTATACTCTCTACCTCCAGCTTCATGACATCTCCTTTGATCACCACAATTCTTCAATTCAAGTACTAAGCAGCTACATATCTAAACCCTTGGCATTTAAAACACTTGATCTGGCTCGTTTTCCTACTAGACCCTTGCCCCTTCTCATAAGTTCGGGTCAACACTTTATTATCGAGTTGGCCTTTTTGCTCAGCTTGAACATCAACCTTTCTAATCAGCTCGGTACTCGATTAAACTCGGTGACTCGCCTATATAGGTCTTTTAGTCGGCATTCTGGTAGGTACTTGGCTTCTTCTCTACCTCTCCACTCATTAAGCTATTCAAATGGCCTCATCCATTATTGTGAATCACTGGAATTCTATAATGTCCCGAATATCACCTCTTAATCCCATGATGAACCTAGAGATTGTTTAAGTTGGTAGTTCCTTCACTTCACAACGAATTGTAAGCATTTGGATTTCCTAAATATACTAATCATTTATTCGGCCTCCTTGTCTCAACTCCTGAAGCCGGGTAAAAGTATCTTGCAAGTAAGTTTTTGACATGAACTTGTTTCAAAGTATTCTTTTCATTTCAAGCCAAGTATTAAGTTGTCGGTAACCTTCTCACCTCCTCATAGTCTAGAATTTCTTCCACTACATGGTAGCATATTCATAAAACTCAACAGTAGCAGTTCTCACTAACTCAACAGTAGCAGTTCTCACTTTCTCATAATCTTCGTACTGATAGTAGTCAAAAACTCGCTCCACCTTCCCTTCCCATTTTAAATATTCATTAGTATTCCCAAATTCATTGAAACTCAGAATCTGAAGTTTCACATGGTCAGATGCTCTAGGAACTCTAGCTCGCTCTTCTTCAAAGTACTCTTCCTCATCCTCTTCATTTAGTTCCCTTAGTTCTATCATTAGTTTTGTTCGTTCGCTTACTCTTGTACCTCAAACGGATCGAGCTGAGTTCTAACCTCTAATAAGTTAAGCAGCTTGTGGGGTATTTTACATAGCCTTTATTGGTCAATAAGCTAACATATGAGCAGCTTTGGTCAAATCTACTAAGAGATTGGTCACCTCATCCAATCTCTTGTCAGTGCTTCTAGGAGTTCCCTAAGACTACTAGCCATGGTGAATAGTTCCACTATTGTCATCTCTAATACCAACATTTACAATTGGGTGAGTATTTTCTCTACAGATTCAAAACTTAAACAAACACTTCAAGAAAGTAATAGCTACCAAACACAACAGCTAAGATGAATACAGTAATTTGCTCTATTTCACACACGTAAAACAGAGTATAAACAGAACTTTGAAAACATACTCTAACTCAAACAAAACCTCCATTATGATATCAAGATGTTACAAATTGTTACCAAAAACAGATAAGGCCGATTATTGGGTAAGTCTAAGCTTACAAAATGCTTGAAAGGAAAGTGATGTGGAATGTGCAAAAAGGATTAATGCGAATGAAAAGTAAGCAAAAACCCACGAACAGCTCCAAAGGATATGATGCACCAATGGAACTTCCGATGACTCACAGTACAATTCGATATGATGCACAAATCAGTCGATAAAGTTACTTGCCATAAATATTGCAAACTGTGACAAGAACAAATAAGGCCAGTTGCTGGATGGGTCTAAGTTTGCAGAAAGCTCAAAAGAAAAGTGATAGAGAATGTGCGAAAAGGACTAATGCAAATGAAAAGCAAGTAAAAACCCACAAATAGCTTCAAAGGATATAACTCACCAATGAAACTTTCAATGACTTACGACACAATTCGATATGAGACATAAATCGGTCTAGTGAAGTTACTCGCCACCTAACTTGACTTAAGGGTTAGGATAAGAGTAATGTCAAGGGTAAACATATCGTGCTTATGTAAGGAAGAAAAAATACCTAAGTATGTTAATGATAATCAATCTGATTGCAGCTACAATTACAACGGTATTTATACCCATAAATTAAGGCAACTTACCTAAAAGGAAAAAATAAAAAAAGACAAAAAAGGCATTTCCTAAAGAAATAGTATACAAAATACAAAAGGGTAAAAGTGAATATTTAAAAAAATCAATCATTAGTGTAACGGATTCTACACATAATTTTACACACATGGCGATACTGTATTAACGAAACCATTGGAAGATATGGACAAAAAGTACAGTCAACTTGCTTATCTGAGCAAAGGTGGCTTAGTTAGTATATAGTCTCTCTTTCGGCATATTTGTTAGGGTGATTCTAACTAAGTAATTAGCCAGGATTGAGCAAGAATGAGGATCGGCTATTCTCTCGGCCTTCTACTTCTTAGCATATTATTTACGAGAAAATAGGCAGTCATCTAGCTCAGCATGCAAAACGTATCGGTAAGGAGATACTTGGCCTCGGTAGGATTCAGCTACAATAAAAGAATCCACCTTACCAAGCCTTCTAATCCTTTGGCTTGGCTGTGGGTCAAAGGTCCCGTGGCTTGATTCTCATCATTCTATTGTGCTACTACCTCCAAAAGGTGGAATTTTTTTTTTTTTTAGGTAGTCCCCATACCCCTAGTTAAGTGGTTGCCACCTACAACATGATCACCTTCATAATTATTAACATTATCCTCTTCTAACTAATTGACTCTTTAATACGCATTCCATGCGCTCTAAATCCTTATGCTTCCATAGCATACATTTATGCAATTTGCATAGCATATATAGTTTCAATGAGCTCTCTTGGTTATTGCTTAACCAATAACTAGGTCACATTTGTTGCCCTTCGACAGCAACTACTGGTACTACCTTAGTTAGCAACACTACTATAATGAACATATTGAATAGACTATAAGGTTTCAAATCATAAAAAGCACACTTCTGTAACCCACTAAACACTTTGTGTGCAGTGAATTAGCTAATGTAACAAATCGCATCATTCAATTCCAATTCACATTGTTATGAGTCAGCAAGATTAGTTAATAGGATAGCTGTCTACAGCCTTAGACAACTCTCTAAGGCTATAGGCGACTACCTATGGTCACCAATAGGTTTTGCAACCCACATTTTTAAAGTGGGTTGTAGGGATAGCCAGCGATCACTTGTCAGCGATCACATTACCCTCCCTAAAATTGTTGGTAGCCACCCCATTTGTTGATTTTGGTGATTAGATTAGTGTTAATTAGAGTTAACTAAGGTGTAGATAGTGATAAATAAATTTTCAATTACATGTTTAATTAAACAAGTCGAAGTTTTAGGTATATAATTATAAATCATGGCAAAATTGAGGTGTAAATTGTAATATTGACCCAAAAATATTTACATAGAAAAATAGTTAGCACACCATCATTTTTCTAGCTCATGAAAAATAGTCCCAAAATATCTCTCTCTCTCTCTCTTTTTTTTTCCTTATGTATAATCCCATAATTCAAGAATGAAATGTCTATTATTTTTCAAATAACACAACAATCATAAAAAGGATATAGATACCCAAAAAAAAGTATTAGTTAGTGATGTATATCCATATTACTGTAGTCTCTTTTTAAAAGTCTAGTGCAAAGTATTTTTATTATTCCTCTTATTGTGCTTTTGAAAGAAATGAACAATCTTTTCTGAAAAAAAAAATTATGTTTACATATCTACAGCATATCACAATTTTATATATAATATATGTATGTATCATTTAATATGGGGAGTGTATAGTTTGAAGAGGAGGGAAAAAAATCATTCTATAGATTAATGATAGAAACAACAATTAAAAAAATGTATACACATGATATTACGAGATAGTTAGTTTCTTGTATCATAGGTTTTCACTCTCTTGAGAACTATATGTGCAACTCAAACTACATTTTATCGTTATTCTTAATGTATGCTGAAAATGTAGATATAAAGGAGTTGTAAAGAGAAGAATATTGTAGAAGATAAATTAATAAGAAAATAAAATAAAATGGCCATAAAAAATTGGAATAATCATAAGAAAACCCATAAAATATTTTGATATGCATAAGGATGCAATCGGATGGGTTATTAAAGGATACCTAACCCATCGAACCCGATAAAAATTCTATAGTATATTGCTTCATAAAGTTTAGAGTTGGATTTTGAGGTATGATTTAAAAACTTATTAAGTTTAGGATCGAGTTTTGAGACTAAAAAAGACTCGATAAAAAAACTCGATCCAATAAAAATATATATATTAATAAAAATATTTATTTTTAACTTATACAACATACATATTTTACATTATACAATACTTTTAATTCTTAATTGTTATTATCATATAAATTAGTGAATATAATTTTAACTCTTCTTAACTTCTTTCATTCTTTTCTCTACTTAATCTTATAAAAATCCTATAATAACCTGCCTTTGGAATCATATTAAAACCTACCCCTATAGGTCAAAAATCTTATAAGGTCATGTTTTGGAAATAAAAAGCAAAATCCTATAAGATTTTATAAGGTTTTAAAAAATATTAAACCCTATAAATGTAAATTAAGGTTTACAAAACTTGTTACGAACCTATTTCGATTGCATCTCTAGATATATATTAAATTAGGAAAATTTGGCTTATTTATACTAAAAATGGCTGTGTAATGGGGGGGGAAGCTCTATTTGTTTATATTGCTAATAAAAAGCAAGTGAAAGGGCAAGAGTTTCCGCGTACGGAAGGGGAATAAAGTTTAATAGCAAATGGTGAGTGGCTGTGGCTGGAAAGGGCTATGAGATGACAGGGCACGTTAGAGTGCACTTGCTAAATTTTTGAAAAGCATTCCATGTACCCGGTGTATGATATTCGGTTGATCTGAACCTTACATTCATGTTCTTCCAAATAGAAATAGAGGCCACGATTATTAGGTCAACGTACACCGGGTTTGGCAAAGAATGACTCTGTCCACCCCAACTCTCTAGGGCGGTGCCAGGCGTACTGTGTAATAAAATTTTAATAAATACGCCAGTCGACTTTACTTCACATCATTTATAAAAATAATTATCTCCCATATTCTCTTTTTATGCACTTATTATTTTATGATTGTGAATAAATATTTTAAACCATCGTATAAAAATGAATCCCTAGATTTTTAAATCATAGTTTTACCTTTTATAACTTTTCAATACACACACAACCTAAAAACTATAGTCAGAATTCCATAATCATAATAAAAGAATTATGGTTAATAAAGCTTTTGGAATTTTAGAGGGATTTAGAATATAAATGCACATTTTAAAAATTTATACATAGTTGTAAATATAATTTATGAATTTACATTATATTTGTTCACTCGCATGAAATTATTATTCAGCTTTGTTTATTCTCTTGTTTAATTTGTAAAAAATTATATTATAAATAACGTTTATTTCTTATTTACAAAATAAATTTATTAGAAAAATTATAATTCTTTATAAAATTTGATTTTTATTTCAATGTACTTTAATTACCAAACAATTAATTATCAAAAATAAAATAAAAGAAACTACTTATTGTATTCAAGTTAAAAAAGTAAGTTTAGAAATAAATCTATATTGATTAATAGTGTAAAGAAATATATACTTTATGTTGTATTAATCTTTTTACAAATTATATGAGGTCATTTCTCGATTGTATAAATGTAGATTACATGTGGAAGGAAAATATATTAATTTTTAGGATTTTGTATTTATAAAGAAAAACAAAAGAAGGGAGAGATATTTATGGATTTTCGTTTCTAACTTAAAAATATATATAAGAGATAGAATTATTTAAGAACACTTTTTTTCCCATTTTACAAGCCAGAATATTTTCAGTTGGAAGAAAACAAAAGAAGTTTAGAAATTGACAGCACAAGCTGAGTCAGTCTCAGTAATCTGCTTATAAAAAATATAATTATATAACAAACAAAAGCTAGAGAAAAGAAAGGAAAATATGAGTTCATTCATTCAATCTTCTTCCTTTTGCTTTTACTGGAGTGAGTGAAGTGGCTTTCTTTTCCTTTTTCCTTTGTTCCTATAGTGAAAACTATCCCTTAGCCAGTGGAAGCTGGTGTTGATCTCTCTCTATATATAGAAGAAGAAAGTATGAGTGATGATCGGTTTTTGGTCTGCTTTCTTAGTAAAGAAGGGAGCTAGCTTATACTTATAGTGGTAAGTGGTTGTGGTTCCAAACGACTGTCTTCCCAATCTCATTAACCTTTTAGGGTTTTCAATTCATTATCATTCGATTGGATCAGGTTTCGATTGCACTCCTTCAATTCTTCATTTTAGCATATATGTATAGTACAGAGATCTAATAGCACTGGTTTCATGTTTTCTTTTTCTTTCTGTTTCTTTCCTTTTACAGAGAAGAGAACAAAGGGGATAAACGGAAGCAGTCAATTTGGTTGCTTCAGGGTGATTTATCCCTATTCCTCTTCCTCTCAAGTGAGTGTTAGACCTGATTTGTTTGCTCTTAAATCTCTTTCTAGTTCCTTCATTCATGTAAATTCTTTGGTATGCATTCCCACCAACGGTGCCTCAGAATTCTTTTATACAAGATATAAGGGTCTGTTTCTTTTACCGGAAACGTTTTCCAGAATTTTTTTGGGAAGTGTTATAATCAAAGTCTTAGAATTTTTAAATTTTTTTAGATTAGTATTAGCTTTTAGCGGCAGCAATTGCAAAGGCTGCAGCCAACACAGGATGGTGTTTTTTAACCATTATGAAAAACGTAAATGGAAAATGGAAAAATTGATGCCAATTTTTTAAAGAGTAAATCATTTTCCACTTTCCATTAATGTTTTCTAAGCTTGCTAATCTCAATTTGTTAGTGGCCAACAATTACCATTGCCAACCATTATTATTGACTGATACAAGCCACTAATATCTGTAACTTCATAAGGTATCATGTAGTAGTACCAAACATCTGTGAATTTTAAATATTTTTCTGTAACATGTATCACAATAAGACTTCAAAATTTGTTCTACAAATAAACACACCCTAAATTGAATGAAGTGGAAAGAGATAGTAGAGGCATCGTTTGTGGATATTACTTGATTGCTGGTTGTTGTGGATACCTAAGACTTAATGTGTTATATTAACCCTCAATTCCTCTTTTCTTTTCTTTTTTCCAGTTAATAAGTAGGGGGATAAGGGAAAACAGAAAGATGGCAGCTGAGCTTGTCAATTCTGCTACAAGTGATAAGTTGACAGAAATCAATTGGTCAAAGAACATTGAAATCTGCGAATTGGTAGCTCATGACCAAAGGTAAGTCACGATGCTTCCATTCTTTTACAGTATCTCTCACAAAGTTTGTCATTATTACGTCTTAATTTTGTTAAGATGAGTTATATATCAGTCTAAAATAGAGTATATTCTTACCATCATGCAATGCTATTGCTTTGAATTTGTTAGCATGATTGTATAATGAAGAAATTTGCAAGTTTAGAAAGGAATTTTTTTCACTAGTTTCTCATGCGGAATCCATAGAAGAATATATACAATGGGGACACCAACCAACATTGATAAGGATGATGCCAAGAATATCTCCTAAACAGATTCAGCCTAATCCAAAAATGAAAAACTAATAATCCCTATTGTATATAAATACTACTAAAAGAAAAATCTGTATGTTAACAAACACGAATATAAAAAAATATTATCTAGGCTTTCCAACATATCAGTATCTAGGGTCTCTCATTGAGATAGACCAAGTTCCAATCCCCTCTCCCCCATTGTAATCACTCGAAAAAAAAAAGAAAAAGAAAAAATCAGTATCTATGATCTCATTCCAACCCAACCTTTTCATTCAATTGATGTTTGTACACTCGATCTGTTTACTTTTTTACTAAGAATTCTATGTGAGTTAGAACTAGTTTCTGAGGAGTTTTCCGTACACAGTATTTGTGTCATGTATCATGCTCACAAATGTTCTTTTGTGGCTGGGCTGTCCCCCAGTCCCAGATTATGTGCCCAAAAGGATGCTATGCTTGCTGTACTATTTTGCTTCAAGACACTTTTTCTGGAAATCTAGGAGAGGGTGATCTTAAGAGGCAGCTACTCAGCCAATCATCCCCCTAATTGAACTTATCGATTGTCTTGTTTAAACTATTCAATCATAGCATGTTCTTGCTAATTCAGAGAAACTGTTGTTTCAGTCCAGCCTGAATTTCATATGCAGTATCTAGCATGGTAAGAACCAAAACAAACTCTTAATTCAATATGCAGGATATCTAAGGATGTCATCAAAGCCATCAAAAAACGCTTAGAGAGTAAAAATGCAAGTACACAGCTATATGCAGTTATGGTAAGTACCATTTCATCACTTGCATATTTGGTTATTTGATAGAGGTTCATTAATCTGGCCATCACATGACATTTTGAGTTATCCCCAATCCTGTGCTGATTTGGTTTATGTCTCTTTGAACACTGATGCATCTTGCAGTTATTGGAGATGCTGATGAACAACATAGGAGATCATATTTATAAGCTGGTTATTGAATGCAAGATCCTCCCTATTCTAACAAAGATAGTGAAGAAAAAGGTATGAATCAGCTCTTATGCATGAAGTTGTTAGAAAAAGATTAGATTTTAAAGTGGTATTTAATTTTATTGACAATTTTCCTTCCAGACTGACCTTCCTGTGCGTGAGAAGATATTTCTCCTTCTGGATGCTACCCAGACGTCTCTTGGTGGTGCTGCTGGGAAATTCCCTGAATATTATTCTGCATATTATGACTTGGTGGTAAGTTAAAACTGAAGTGATAGCTCAAACTCTTTCATCTCAATTCTTAAGTATTCTGATGCGAGTATGTGTGGGTGTAACTTAAATTGTGGATGTTGAACTTAGAAATTCGTAAAGGTTGCAGTTTGTGCGGCAGCATCAGTGTCCTCAGTCAATAAGAAGTTAGACAAAGTAATATTTTTTGGCATAAAGAAAGGATTTGAAGCTCTCTTTGTACTTTAACTCATATTATGATTTGCGAAGGCATCGATAGCCTAGATAACTTTGTGTATGCTTAGTGTTTGGTGGGTAGAAAGAAGGAATAGGAATAGGAATAGGGAGTTTATAAGAACCTGAAATATTTGTTTAACTGTAAGGAGAATCATCAACTTTATTAGTCATATGCAATTGGCAGGACAGCTGTTCAGATATAGAAAGTCATCTATAGATTATCAAATCCTTGTACACATTTGCACTGGGCACCTGTCATGAACAGGTCACAAGCATTGCTCAACTCTTTCATGATGTTAGAAAGTGTATACTCTCTCTAGGTCTAGCATGTATAGGACAGAATGTGAACTATCCCTGGTCCTGATATTTTTTGCATTTTATGGTTGCTTGCTGTTGACCTTTGATTATCTAAGTTTTATCCTAGCTAAGAATATTATGCTTTGATGTAAATTTCTGTTGACAAATATATCATGCTAATCTCGAAACTACAGCAGAAAATGATATATTATGCATTGAACTAAGAGCAACCACTCCATCTGTTAATTGCCTCACATTCCATTTTGATGAAATCAGTCTTTTGGTATACTTTAGCACTTGCTGTTTCTTTAATTTTGCTCATTTCCTAGCTTTTCTAATACTTAGAAATATTTTTCCCCCTTAATGGATATACTCTTTAGGGCAATGTTTAAGGATATGCTCTTAAAGCAACTAAACCATATTTTCTTTCTTTACTAATAACTTTTGTTTGAACTGCTGTAGAGTGCAGGAGTCCAGTTTCCTCAAAGATCCCAATCTGTACCATCAAATCATACTCCAGCAAGAACAGATATATCAAATCCATCAGATCTACATGATTCCCAAGCAAGTAGAAGTGATTCATCTGACAGAGACCTTGGATCTGCTATACACAATGGACATGCCCATCAACAAGATAAATGGGTTCCTGAATCTAGGTAATGTCTGCTGAGCCAAGAGTCTGCTGGCCTTCCTGTCCGTCTCTAAAATGAACATCCCCCAAGGATCTTGCATATCAAGTATTGGATCTTTAAATTTCACTTCTTCATGAAATGTCTGCTGTGTTTTCTTCATTTTTGTGTGATAACATAATCTTATGGTTGATATAAACATAAAGCCTTAAACAAGAGAAAATGTTGTAAAGTACAATTGATGGCCAGAAACAAATGAAATTCTTGCTCACCAATCTCAGAGGCATACCTTTTGAACCTTTTATTCTTTCCCCATGTATCTGTAATTTATCCATTGTTTACATGTGGATGCCTGCAATTTGAGTCATTGCTATCAGTTCTCAGATAGAGGGAGAAATTATACACTATAATTTGTGATTGACCACCTCTCTTTTATATAGAAAGTTAATTGAAATATTATATATGAAAATTAGCAAAGCTACAGATGTAACTATGGCAACATCAAGCCTTAATACGTTAAAGCAAGGTCAGCTTAAGGATATTTCTATAATATATTAAAAAAATTAAGCATTTATGTATATCTACTTGCACGCTAGATATATTCTAAAGATGTCATAACAATATTTTTATGATGTACTAAAGATATGATAAGATAATAATACCCCTTCAAGCTAGAGCAGGTATATCAACAGCCTTATTTGTGATGAGATGACTAGAAACAACTGGCTAGGTAAAAAAACTTAAATTCAAAACCATTTACCCAAAAAAAACTTAAAATTCAAAGCCAGAAGCAACAACATAAATTGATGGGACTGCACTAGAATCTATAACATATGGAACTGGTAGATTTTGTTATTTATTTTCTAATAAATTAAAGTATTATTGCTCATATGCTAGTACTCAACTATCATATCAATTCATGCACAAAAATCATAATGAAGATTATAGAATATGGAAGAGGTGATGGAGGAGAGAAAGACAGCAAGATTCTGCAATGTGAAATAGGTTTAGGTTTTTAAGATATTATTTGCAACTGCTTAACCGAACACGAGCCACAAGGACTACTCCCATTTTCCAACCTTGATTATATTTATTAGGTATTTTCTTTTTCCTTTTGTATAAAAACTAGGGATTTCCTTCATTCATGTAGTTAATTGAAATCTGCTTTTATTCAACTAATGTCAATTTAGTTAATGTGGAAAATGAACTTGGCCTCTTTTGTACATCTTTTTTGTTATTAATACAATACTGCCCTTATAAAAAAAAAAACTTATGTCAATTCCTATTAGTTTTCCTCTTATCCTGAACGGTGATGATTTTGTCAACCTTACCTACATGTTGAATAGTGTTGGAAATGTGTTGATGAATAGCTCAAATTAATATAATATGTCAGGAAAAGGAAAAAATTCACTAGCTTCGAGGTTCATAATTGCTGTCTTTCAAGAGCTCTTTGTCCCCTCATGAAGTATACCACTGGGTGATTATTCCAGAAACTCTTCTATTAACAATATGAAAGGATTCCTACAACATGTTAGGAATTAGGAGAGCTAGATGACAAAGGACGTTTTTTTTCATGAAAAGGATGAAAAGAAGTTCAGGAGGACATAATTAACACTTGGAATAGGATTTGCCTTTTTAAGATTCATACCACTTGTATAACCGACCAAGGTCTTCCTACCTTTTTAATGGATTCATATCATTATATACTTTACATCAAAAGTGACACATATTCATAAATTCCAAATATAGCCACTACAGGATGCCATCAAACAACATAAAGATCATCTGGATGTTGTCACCAGTGATCACATATTAAGGTGCATTTTAGGGCACTTCGTTCAAATGACATGCACTTTGTTTGGATGATATGCCTGCTAACTGACCAAGTCACTCTTTCGTCAAATTGATACAGGCTTAGACATGCCCACAATACTCCTTAATGCATATAATAGACCTCCAATTACCAATCTATATGACATATGGAGAAAAGGAAGTTATTAGCAGAAAGTTAAATGATATATCGCTATAATTTCTTTTATATGCTTCCAACCAGATGTGCTGTATGCATGTATCTTGTAGGCAGCTAGTTGTCTCTCTCCCTCCCTCTAAGTACATATATGTGTCTGATTTTGTGTAGTATCTGTCTATCCCTGCAACAGAAACATTTCATGGTAATTTATGCAGAACTGTTACAGTAATGCAACAACAAGAGAAACAGCAACAATAACATCACCCAAGCCTTTATTCCTTCTACAAGGATCAGCTCTATACTTATTTCACCAGTACAATCTATTACGGACCAAATTTTCATTGATATCTGAAAAAAAGTCACGTGGTTTTTTATTACTGCACACCACGTCCTGCTCTTGATATATGTTCACAATGTCCGATTATTGCGCTAACACTTTTTATTAATTTTACACAGTATTATTCAAAAGGCCACTAATGCATTAGAAGTCTTGAAAGAAGTCCTTGATGCTGTTGAGGCTCAAAATCCTGAGGTATGATATTTTCTTTGGAGTAAACTGAATCATGATGTTACAACACCAGCTTTTACTTCCTGTTGTTTATGTGAATGAAGATGTCAACCAAGGCAATGTGAAATGTTTATGTTGCTGTTTTTTAGTAATATGAAAAACTGGAGAAAGGTCCATCAATACTTCTATAAGGATCTGTGTTCGTTACCTGTGGAGCTCCTCTTAGTCTGTCTTGGAAGAAGGCTACTGCTATTGTCATCTATCATATTTGGAAAGAAAGGAATGAGCATATACTTGACTAAGTGCTCAATTGTTTGATCCAGTTGCCAGACACATATTGGCTTGTCTTTTTTTCTCTTTTGGCTAAGAGATGGGACATGCTTGTGTTTGTATAGATAAGATATCAGTCCATGCACCTTTTCTTTTTTGGGCCATTGATTGATCTCTTAGGTCCCTTCTTGGTTTTGTGAGGTGGTACCCTTTTCTTTGTAACTTATATATATCAATCTGATATTACCCCAAAAAGGAAAAAAGAAAAGAACAAAAGAAAACCTGCATGTAATTGTCAGAATTCTTTTTCATTGCTAGTGAATATCATGATTTAAATCTCTTCATTATGTGTCTTGTAGGGTGCAAAAGATGAGTTTACTCTTGATCTTGTGGAGCAATGTTCTTTCCAGAAACAACGTGTCATGCATCTCGTGATCACTTCTCGGTAATGCAGTTTCCTCCTCTGAGATTCTCTATCAGCATTATCTGCGTAGCCACTCTTTTCTTACCCACATATTCAAAACACTCATCACATTATCTTATCTGTTAGATATCGCTACCATAAGTAATTCAACTAAAAGCTTGAGTTAGCAGATATGATTAGGATTTTGTGTTTGGACTTTGGACTTTCTCCATCTAGATGTGGACGATGCATCAATTGGAGATCAAAAGCCCATCATATGGAATAATCAAAAGGGGTAAAACAATGATGGAGATTGGAATTTAGATTCTCCCGTTCAGATACCTTATCAAATTAGTCATTATATTAAATTAAGTTTGAAAAACTGTGATTTACCTACCAAAAAAAGAACTGAACCTTGAAAGTGTGGTCTTTTCACAGTTTTTAGCTTGAGTAGCTACCATGCCATCCCAATTTTATATGGAGCAAACAATAAGAAAAAGAAGCAAATACTCCTTTTATTTCCTTTTGGTAATAGATAGTACGTCAATATCTATCCATTTGTAAAAGTTCCTCAACTGGCACAGGGTGCTCTTAACGTGTTTTGTTCTTTTTCCTTCCTTTCCAACTTCACTAGAAATGAAGCTGTGGTTTCTCAAGCAATTGATTTGAATGAAAAGCTCCAGAAGGTTCTTGGAAGACATGATTCTCTTCTCTCAAATCGATCGAGCACAATAAGAAATTTTCTTCACAATAATGTAGATGAAGATGAAGAGGAAGAGGAAGAGGAAGAGGAAGCCGAGCAGCTATATAGAAGGTTCGTGATTTCGTTTATTTTTTTCTTCGCTTGAAAATAATTTTAGGGGAGTTTTATATCTTGCACATAATTGTACCTTCTTGGTTAAACTGCATTGATGGTGGCAAAATTTCTTTTCAAATAAGCTCTGCAGTTCACCATCCAATCAATTGTTTAAGCTTTGGATGGCAAAATCTCAATTGCAATTAGTATGGAGTTGTTGCTCCAGCCATGATGTTTGCAGCCTTTGGTTATGTCAGATAAATTTATAATACAATGTTAATAACTGTTATTATGATTAAATTTGAGGCGGCGTTCATTAATCTCATGGACTAGGGTTGAACAAATCCAAATTTCTACTACTACTATTTTTTTGTTATTAATTTTAAGGGGTGTTTGATATGCATAGGATAAGATGATTAAATAAATATGGCTCATAGTTCGCAATTCTTGAAATTAGGTTTACCTTTTTACACAAATTAGAATTCTAAGGAATGGGATGCAAGCTCATATTTTTGTATATAACCTAATAATATGAACACTTAGTAAGAACAGCAGTAAATTGGAATAGACCAAACTTGGATTTTGTATCTTTTTTCTTTTTTTTTTTTAATATTCTAATGCAAAAGGGTTTTGATTCATCAATAAACTCAGGATCAGAAAAGGAAAGGCTTGTGCGAGGCCCGAAGATGAGCAGCCATCACAAAAGCTTCATGTGGGATTGATTTCGTCTTCTCCAGGAGAAAGGTTGAATCGTCCACTTATACGCCCGGTATGCACAGAGCCAAAGCAAGATTCAAATTCACATCCTCCACATGTTGCAATCCCACCACCACCTGCAAAGCACATCGAGAGGGAGAAATTCTTTATGGAAAACAGGTTGGACGGCTCCGGTGCTACTGCCCACTCGAGGAGCCTATCACTACACAGCCGCAATGCCAGTAGCTCTCGCAGTGACAGCTTAGATTTCAGTGACTGACTACAAAGTAAGTAGATGTATTATTTCCACTGTTCTTCCTTTTCCTGGGTTTGTTTCCTGACGGTTATGTCTAAAGAGCGATATGGGAATTGTTAGAAGATGTATATGATGGATGTACGATAGACAATTTCTTGATGCATTCAATAGCCAAGGGTTTTTGAGACCCATAGGCCATGATGGATATACATGTTTTACTAAGCCAGCTGATGTTTAGAGATGAATATATGAATATTTAGTGCTAATTACAACCCTAGAAACTCAAGCACTGCTTCTCTCTTGGGTGATAGAGACTCGGTTCGTTCTTTTCTTTTCTTCTTTTTTTTTTCCCCCTTTTTAAATGTCCCTTTTTTTATTTTTTTTTTGCTTTACGTTTGTTCATTCTGTATGAAATGTCTTTTTTTTTTTCGCGAATCCCACTTATTCTTGTTTCATCTCATTTATTTTTTACATCTCTTTCTTCCTCGTTGTCTTCCCTTCCTTCTGTTTCTAAGGTTTCTTTCAGATTTTCAATGAAGGGTTCAAAAAAAAATAATGGTGCTACAAAATATTACCTATTTGAATCGTGCATGACTTTGAAATCGAAACATTGAATATCTTTCAGAAACGTAATAAAAAACATTTATACCTAATTGCTTTAACTTAAATGATGATGATTAATAAATAAAACCCCAAATATTCATAGCATACATGGAGGCACTATACAATGGATCAATGGCAGAGAGATAATAGATGAAAGTTGATCAAAGGATACGAAACAAGTACGATATACTTAAAAAAAGGCTACATTATTACATATAATGATATCCCTAATGACATTCTGGAACTCGATATCAACAAGTTTGAGCATGTTTTGAGAGGTACAAATCCGAATATTCCCACGAAGTAACACTGCAAACCTTATTTGATCAACGACGCCAAAAAGAGTAAAAGTTGACTAGAGAGAAGGAAGCATGGAAAGTACACCCCCGGGAAACCAATCAAACCATATAACATAGGAGCATGCACATGCAAGGATGTATCATTTTTTGGGGGAAAGGATTTCTTCAAACTCAGCCCATCATGTGAGAGATCCCCTGGTGGGACGGCATACATGATTTCTTTTGCGAGCATGTTCCTCGCTGTGATGTTGTGTCCTGCATCCATATCCATACCAACAATCTTCCCTTTTTGCTGCCTCCGGTGGCAGACACTGACAAGCGATTCAATTGTTAGATTTCTGTTCTGATTTGCATCATTTCTACCAGGATACAAAGATCAGAAGCTATGCAAAACGTTCCACGTTGAATGTACTTACGTGTTTGGGCATTGTAATCCGGAACCAATACAAAAGAAAGGAGACAAGCTTATCAAAACAGTCGCTGCATTTATCACAAAGATAAGCTGATCTGTCAGAGCAATGGGATAGATTATATATCAAAAGATTGCACGAGGGACTAATTCCCAAAGGACTCAACTTGCAAACATATGTTGCAGCAGTCAGTGTCTCAGGATGATTGAGCGCCAACCTTGTACGATCTACAACAACAGCAACAACAAAACTCAGTCTTGTACGATATATACAGGGAAATATTGGAACTCCATTTTGACCAGGATTAGATAAGACCACTGTCATCCATTTAAAGAAAACATCATCAGTTTTCCCAGTTAACAAGCATCGTATATGTCAGAAGCAAACATATTAGATTATATAAATACAGTCGAAGTCTATTGCACTTGAGTCAAAAATGAATCCCCAAGATCTAACCGTGTCCCCACAGTGTCCATCACAAAAGCAAATAATGAACTCCCTTCAGTAAACTGCTAGAAAAGGTCAAATTTTTACTTCATGGAAATCACTTTTCAATGCAGACGCCCAGTTGGCAAAACAATACAATGTGCATAAACTAAACCCCAATTCCTCAACACAGAAACAAATAAAAGAAACCCTAGACACTATACCCATCCTAATGCAAAATAATGCATACAAAGTCACCTATCCTATTGTCAAAAATCTACAATGCCAGCGAGAGGAAATGCTCTCCTTAATCACCTAAAGGGAAGTCAACACTGCAATTATTGCCCTTAGGCCCATATTGGCAACCCCTCTATGCTACATGTGTATAACCTCATGGCATGCTGTCCTTGCTGCTAGATTAAAGGAGGTGTTACCTACTGTTGAAAAGAGCAGGCAGCCTTTGTTCTTGGATGAAGGACAACAGATAATATGTTCTTAGCCCAAGAGCTAATGACATGTTACCAAACCCAAAGAGGAGTGCCTGGTAGTACTTTGAAAGTAGACATACAAAAAGCATATGATACTGTTAATTAGGAATTCTTGCTCAAGGTCCTCCAGTGCATGCATTTTCCTCCTCACTTTTGTTCTCTTATCGAGCAATGCATATCCACTCAGAAATTCTGTAGAAGTCAATGGAGAGTTAGTTTCTTTCCTAACAAGAGAGGATTACAGCAGCAGGATCCTATCCTATATCCCCGTATCTTTTTGTTCTTGGCATGGAAGTCTTGATCCTTAGAAAACTAGCCTCAAACCCCCTATTCTCCTTTCATTTGAGATGTGAAGTCAATAGACTAACCCATCTTTGTTTTGCAAATGACTGTATGATATATTGAAAAGGAAATGTGGAATACAAAACTTTGATTTATGATGCACTATGGATTTTTCACTACCTATTGGATCTTATTGCCAACGAAGGAAAGACCGGTATTTTCTTGGAAGATGTACAGCAACAAGTGTATTTTCACAATCTATGTATTTTCAAACCCCCTATTCTCCTTTCATATGAGATGTGAAGTCGATAGACTAACCCATCTTTGTTTTGCAAATGACTTTTATGATATATTGAAAAGGAAATGTGGAATCCACAACTTTGATTTATGATGCTCTATGGATTTTTCACAACCTATTGGATCTTATTGCCAATGAAGGAAAGAACGGTATTTTCTTGGAAGATGTACAGCAACAAGTGAAGGAAGATGTCTTAGCCATTACTCGCTTCTAAGAATGAACCCTGCCAATTAGCTCCTTGGGAGTCCCTTCCCTCTCCACAAAGTTAAAGAAAGAGGATTGCAAGGTGCTCCAAGGAAAGATACTTGCATGAATCAACTCTTTGACATCCAAGTTCCTATCCTGTGCAGGTTGTCTCACACTAATCATATTAGTCCTATTCTCCATGCAAGTTCATTGGAGTTTTGTCTTCCTGGTACCCAAATCTGTCATATCAAAGATAGAGTAACATATGAGAAATTCCTATGGAGTGGAAGACCCAGTATATCCACAAGGCCAAAGTGCAGTAGAACTTTGTAAGTCAATAAAGAGTGGCGGTTTAGGGATCCCTAACCTACATTCATGGAATAAAGCTCCCCAAATAAGACACATCAAGCATTTATGTAAAAGTGGGACGAGAGGCATTTGGGTGGAATGGATACAGTCAACTATCTTAAAAGGGCGCTGCTTTTTGTCTGCTAGAGTGCCTATGCTTGGAACTGGAGAAAGATTATCAAGCTTTGAACTGTTGTGTGCAGTCATTTTTCATTGGCAAGTAAATGACAACTTGTCTATCTCCCTATAGTCTTAACTATTGGTTAGCAATAGGCCACTTGACTTGATACCTAGTGCTCGCAATATAGCCAAGTCGCGAGACTACAATCATTGATTAAGGAGAATGACAAGAGACTGCCTTAGGGCCTCCCATCAGTTGACATTTGAACATCCTTTCTAAATGAATGGGAGAGTGTGGAAAAGAAAAAAGAAAAAGAAATAAAGAAATAAAAAGGAAGAAGAAGCTTTTCAAAAAAAAAAGAAAAGAAAAGAAAAACAAACTTAAAAGTATGTTCATGCTGAAAATAATTCTAAAAGTATTGCACTTGACACAATTTCAAATTGCAATGAAATTGTGACTTGAAGATACAATTTCAATAAAATTGCATGTTCAAATCATGATTTTAGGATGTCCAAAAACTGTAAATTTAAATCACAATCTTGCTTTGTAGGCTATAATGTTCACTCATCTTTGTTGAAGCAAACACCTCGACACCTTTTTCCACTACCAATTGCAGACACACACATAACCTCAACCCAACCAAATGCATAAACTATAACATCTACTCATCGTTGTTGAAGCAAACACCTCTTCATCTTATTCTAATACCAATTGCAGAGGAAAAGCACACACAATTCCAACTCAGAAATACATAAAACAATGATAGCTGTAAATCTCAACCTAGAACACGCACCAGTTCACCTTTTATTGGTCTTTGTGAATTTAAAATATAATTTGACAACAGAGAAACTTTCCTTCCCAAGAGAGAGAGACAGAGAGAGAGAGAGAGAGGATGAAATTAAACAATACCCATTAGTGAGAAGGGAAAAAAAAATGGTTGGAAGGATAAAAAAACTTAATAAGTTCATTAAAGTTGCAATTTTTTTTTTTAGGAATTGGGGAAGAAAATTATAAAGAGCTTGTTATCAGGTTGAGTGAGTGATCTTGCAACTGGGCGATTAGAAATTAATTCTTCTTCTCGATCTCCTTACCCTTGATAGCTTTTCTCCCAAATTTACCTATTTTTTTCAAGTGTTACGTAGGGCTACTTGGATAGAACCCTAGATCTAATAAAAGCAATAATTATTGAAAAAATTCAGATGCTGTTTTTCTCTTCCATTACTAGTAATATATGTGCCTTACAGATCATAGGCAGTTTTCCTCCTTTTCTGACACACACACACAATAACTGTGATGGAGTCCTAAGTGTACAAGCTCCTATTGTTATAGTTTATAAGAGAGGAGGAGGTGGAAGTGGTGAGAGAAGTGTGTAGTTTCTGTGGGTGCGTGTGGAAGTAGTAGTATAATAATATGTCATGGTACACTGCATTGTATTTGTGATTGTGTTGCATTTGTGGCTGCATTGTGTAGCGTGTTTGTATGTTCGTGTGGTGTGTAGTGGTAGAAGTGCTGTAGTATCGCAGGTAGTGTAGTGCAGCACAGTGGAGTAGTAGTAGTGCAGTGGTGTGTTCTATTGGCACTTATCTAGAAGTATAAATAAAAAATAAAAAGAGAACAGTCAGTTGGAGTTAGTTGGAATCTTGGAAGAAACGCTTCCTTGGCCCTAGCTAAGCAATAGCTTAGGTATCTCCTTAGAACCTTAATTCTCGCTTTTTGTCCCGTTTTGTGATTAGGAATTCTATCAAACTGCCTCACATAACTATCTGCTATACACATGCCACATCATCTCTTTCATTTGACTAATACAACTGACCACAACACATAATACATACCAAGGCATAATAACAAAAATACACAATTACACCAAAAAGGACATACAAACACATACACCAAACAACTAGAACCATATGGAAACTATACACATACACAATCCTGCAAATCCCACAACCATTTGATTCCCCTTATTTTCCTTCTTCTTTCAAGCATATACATGTTTACGGGGGTAATTGTATACTCTACTCTAGGAACAATATCCGACAAATCGGCTATAACAGAGCCAAAGTGTAATTTTGAGGACGAGAGGTTAATGGGAATGAGTTTCAATTGGGTAGTTAATTTTGCCATAACCTTAGAAGAAATTGAGAGAGTCTATTATAATTGTTAAAGTAGATGATATAAACTAATAGAAATCAAGACCTGTATTTAAGTATGGCTCATAGAAAAACAGAGCAAGGACTTACAGACAAAATGGTTTTTTCTCGAGAAATTGCTACAATGGAGAAATAGAGAATGAATACTTTCTACTTGAGTTACATCACATCCTACTTCCATTAGAACCCAATAGGTTCGATTGGAATAAAAGAAGTTGAGCCAAGAGCATCTTCATTACTATAAATACGGTCGGCATAAAAATTCATAGCCGAATATGTCCGTTAAGTCACAAGTAGGTTTCTAACACATCGTTTCAAACAACTTTTACCATAATATTCCCAAACTGTCCATTTTCTATTCATGTGAACATTTTATATAGTCGTTACTATGTCAACAATACTGTTACTACTACCCATGATAAACTAAAATTATTTTTTCCTCCCATTTTTTAAATAATCAACATGCTTCCCCTTTTTTTTCTTTTAGATTCTATATTAGAATATATAAGGTATATGCAAGAAGACAGAGACTTATGTGGGGGGTAGAAGTAAGTAAAGGTAGAGAAATAAAAGCTGGAAACTAAGTGCTATTAAAATTATGTTTACAACCCACAATTTTAAAGTGGCTCAAACACAAACTCATGTCTTGAAATCACAAGTTCTTTAGATTTGAAATTGACTTCAAGACATGATTTCAAGTACCATACTTTAGGAATTATTTTGCCAGCGACCAAATTTAAGATTTTTATCAAAAAAAGGCAATTTCTTTCCCCTTGGAATGCATTATTTATTTACCCAAAAATGCATCTACAATCCAAAAGCAGTCCAAAACTATCTAGTATCTTGTAATCCATAGATGAAGGACATCTTTCGGCATCTTCATACGAAGCTAGTAAAGCTAAACATCCGATGTCTTTGCAGCATTATTATTATTATTTTTTTCCCCTCTTGCAAAAATGATTTTGCATCCAGCCACCTGAATTTATATTTGAGCCATTCCAGCTCAAGGTCCAAACATGAAGCACCATGCCAATTACTTCATGCTTTATACTGCAGGAACATAATTTTCTGAGTAAATAAGAACCTACTACGCCTTTAATATTCATTTTTCCGATAAGACTAAAATGATTAAAAAAACTGGGCCTGTAAATAAATCCAACCATTTGCAAAATTAAACCCAAAGAAGCTAGTTGCTATTTCATATATGTGGCAAAAAAGTGGCAAACTAGAAATCACACCTAGCTGAGTGCAACTCTAAAAGATTAAAAAGGCAGCCTCGACCACTACAATCAAGTAGAAATATTGCTTACCAATTTCACGGTTATTGAATTTTCCAATCCAATCAGAGATGACCTCCTCCAGTGTCCTTCCCATCTGTCTAATACACCTCTCAGTGATCTAAAAACAGTAGAAAAATTATAGCAAATTCCTCTTTCAAGGTATAAAGCATAAAAAGCACATAGGGTTTATAGATCACACATCTTGCTCATGTTGATTGTTTTCATGTACATTAAGTGGCATACTTGAGATGGACCGACCCCGTATCTGTAGCAATGAACAACAAGATAATTCTTGATTTCATGAAATAAGCAACATATTGTAAAGCTAAGGTGAAAGAGAAAGTCTGAGAAAACAAGGCCTTCACTTACATAATCATAAAGACCAACAGTTTAGAATTCACTTGGAAAAAAGATACATTCTATTCAGTGGCAAATAAAATCCTATATATATATATTAGCTTTTGAGAGATACACTTGTTCACGATAAGCAAGAAAAATAACACTTAGTAATATGAAAGACTGCAAAAGGAGAATGATCTTCTCAAAAAGGAGGGAGGTTCAAATCCAATGGAAAAGCAATTCAAGGAGAATATACTAAAAGAACATGCCTATTTACCCAGTCCAACATTTGTAGTTGTAAGAAAAAACAGCATAAATCAATGAGGATATTTTATGTAAACCTTTTCCAGCCATCCTTCTTGAAGCTCAAATAGCACTGTAGGCAGGGTCAAGACCTACTAAGCTGATCCTGTTATCATGTTGTTCATGAATGAATTGATGGTTAAAGTATGAAAAAAATAGAAATTCTTCTTGATTGTAGCTCCTTGAGGCCTTCAAAGTTTGGAAAGCCACATTGGCTGGTCCGAAGTCTGTTTGGCACTGGAGTATGAAGTGCAGGCACTTAGGTTGACTTGTTTTCGAGTAAGTAGGATCAGTATGAAGCATAAGGTAACTGTTGCCTGTTAACGTGTGACTTTAGGGTATGTATTGTTGATTTAGATATAGTTTCTGGGAAGTACGGTTGAAACAGAATGAAGCAGAGATGAGAAAAAGGGAGTGAAAGAATCGTTTACAATCTTAAAAGGAATTTCTTGTCTATTAACAGCTTCTTTATAGATAGATTGTCAATGCTACACACATACCATGTACTTCTGTCAATTAACAAGGGATAAGAAAGTGAAGCAAAAGTAATACCAAGTACACATCCTTAAAATACTAAAAAGAGAAAACTAGCTACCAAGCCAAAAAAGCGGCACATACAGGTTTGAAACTTTCATAACCACATATAGGGTGATTATCCGCCCTCATGACTCCTTGAGCATGCCAATAAGCACCACAAAATGCTCTGTCACATCCTAAACCTGCAAAGAAGCACCCGCCCAAAAATAAAATAAAATCACTTCAACATGAGAAGGGGCAAAAAGATTCAACCATTAGGAAAATATGAGCTCCACAACCACTAAATGACAGCTCTTATTTTGCAGTTGATATGGAGTAGGACATCCACAATGCTTTATTTTTTAAAAAAGGGGCACAGAAGTAGTTAGACAAGATATGTCCTGTCACATGATCCACCAGACAACTGCACAAGATTTTTACTTCATTCAGGCGACCACAGTCACTAGTTTAGCCCTTGGTATTGAGCTGGTAGACTACCACAATTTATTAGGACAGCATGCTACATCTATTATACTGTGCAGTCACATATAATATTTGCATGGATAACTCTCAAATATACCTTTTATTGAACCGCATAGATTGCCAAAATGAAGCATGAGGAGCCCACAGGATTTGATTGATTCTTCCAAATTCAAAGTTTGAGAAGATTGCAAATGATCTACTTAATGGTCCTTGCATGGTCCAGGCTCTTTCTCAATTAAATGCTTATTTGATTACTGAAAATCACCTAGACCATGCGATGCCTTTCTCATGCACAAGCATCACCTCGTATAAAACTGCAGCTAGTTTTGGTGATGATGCACACGGTCCTTTTTCTTTCTTTTTTCTTTTTTTTTCTTTCTTTATGATCTGGCTACCTTTGGACACTTTTATCTTACAAGATTAAGTAGAACCAATGCTAAGTAGGTAGCCCAAAGAAGTGCCAATTGTGGGATTTGAATACAAAACCTTATCCAAATTGCTGCAGAAAGCTCTTAGGCATTAGCCAACAGGCTAGCTTGGACAACTGCTTGGGGATAATGCTAGTTATTTCTAACTTTACAATTGTCAAATATTACTTTAGTTATTCAGCAATCATTTGGTATTTTACTCCTTCAGGCCGATAAGATAGTGTCCCACAACCAGCAACACCTACCATTTAAAGCCGCTAGTTACCAAACTCAGCTTATTATGGTAACATTTAAGAATTGAAAATTCATCAGATTAAAATATAAAACAGTGTTGAAAAACATTTTTCCTTCCCTCCACTTGTGTGAATCACATGAAAAACAACACATCTTGTGATAAAAGTTTTTCAAGTCAACCTTTGGCTTAGTTAAGGCTCTCTCATATAGCATCATATGTCTCTTTGGATCTACCGAAAAGCCCCTCTTCTTAAGAATCTCATTTGGCAAAATGCACCCTAAGTAAGCTAGGTCCAGTAATAACACACTATCATTCCACTATAAGGCAATAAAGAATGATTCCCAGCAGCTGAAGCATCAGCAATTAATCAGAATTAAAAATCATCTCTTATATTCTGGACATATTCACATAACATGCCTGAACCATGAAAAACAGAAACCTGAAGAAAGTGGATACTAAAACCAGCCTCTTCACGTTGGATTTTTCTTGAACTTACAATGTTGAGGGACATTAATATCAGATCTTGAAGGCATCATTCCACCACATGCATGACACTGTACATGGACAGTATTCTCACAGCAACGAAAACCACCATATGCAGTACCTAATTTACGTTCAAGGAAATATACACATTAAGTTTATCAGTCAAACATGATGAAAAATCATGAACTGAAGAAACAAAGTCTATACAAAAAGAAAGAAAAAATAATTGAACATAATTATGTGCAATCCACATTACCCGATGAGTTTAAAAGAAGAATTAACAAAGAATAGTAGCTGACTACCAGCAGGAAATTGTTTAATTAGCAAATAACAAAATACATCAATGAATAAAAGAATAATACTTGAATGGTTTTGCTTTACAGAAGAGAGCGTGGATCTAATAGATATGCAAAAGTATAATAAAAACAGACCACATTGTGGGCAGGGAAGATTGGCATTTAAATCATCCCCCTCCTCCATTAAAGCAGTCCTCCTCCGTTTTTTTCTACTCCCAATCACCTGATGTGATCCATTCAACAACTGTAAGATAGTGATTAAACCAAAGTTGCATGACCATTTTCAAGTGAAATGAAAGTCACATTAATTAGACCAGAAAGGGAAGAGAAACGACTGTAAGTTCAAATGAGCCAATGGGGTTTGACTATTCTGCTGCGTGGCCATTTATAAATTGGCTTGGTCAATGTTGTCTTTAGATTATATCATCAAATTATCAAAGGAGCTTCACTTAATTGTGTAAGAGTTGTCAACGGGGCTACGTCGACATTTTTTTGAACTTTAGAGGGCAAAGTTGAATGGTTCGGAATTTTAAAGGCAACATTATCAACATGGAATAGTTTTGATTCAAGGTAATATTGTACATGTGAATTCATAAAGAGAAACATTGCACAGTCGTGAAAGTACCAAGGGCTTATTCAAGCATATAGCCAAATGAAAACAAAAAGATCTTCCAAACAGATGATTCTGAATAAGCATTTCATTTCTTCACAGCCAAGAAACTAAAAGTAATCACACATTATAATAAAAGTGAAGCTGGTGCATACAAATTAATAATAAAGATGAAATATGTTCAAAGCTGAATGAGCACATGAAAAGAACAAGAAACACGACCAAAAGTCAGTAGGAGAAGGATCAACAAAACAAACAACCTTGCTTGCTTATCTATGGTACAAATTTAGATACAGCATTGAAGATTCAATTGGCTAGCAAATGAAGAAGATGGGGCACACTACTGATGCAACCATGCAAGAAACAAGAACAATAGGATGAATGCTTGTAACAACTGACAAAAAGATCCATTACAAGAGGTAGATCGTTCAAAACTTAAAAGAAACCATCTCCTTCCTCTTTTACTGAACAAGCATGAAAATAATGACATCCATCATTTGGATATGTTCTTCATCAACATTGAATTACAATTATAATGGATGATAATTGTTGTTATCATCAAGTTCTACATTACTGGAAGCAAAGGGGTAGAAGTAAACCCCAAGGGATTGACCTAGATGATAAGGCCCAGGAACTATTATGACAATTTGCATAAGGTTTTCAATTCAAAACTTACCAAGGACACCTTTTTTTTGGGTTTCTTTTTTTTGGGTAGGTCAAGGACAATTATTTGGGCTAACTACCCAACGGAGGTTATACTTAATCGGTGTATGGGTTTTGTAAGTGTTCATTTGTCTGAAGGTAGCTGGTTTAATCAAATTATGGCTATGCCCCTCCTTTTAAAAAAGTAGACCATGATCGGATTATCAATTAAAATGAAAGGTCCTCGTTTTTTCTTTCTTTTTTTTAGGCACTAGAAATTACATGACCCTGTCAATAATTGTTTGTGTCTCATAAATTCAAATAGCAAAAATTATTCCAAAATGATGTCAGCATATAAATAATATCTGCTAGCTCTTCCAAACTAAGGATTTGGCGTAATCTAGATACATTTGGGTATTAAAGTAACAAAGTCAAGGGGACTTGTTAAAAGAGACTGAAATGTCAATTTATTTTTGCACTTGGAATAAAACAGATCTGCTGAAGATCACAATAGCATAATGTGTCTCATAAGTTTAATAAGTTACAGAAACAATATTTTTCTGAAAAATGTTGTTGGTATATAAAGAATCATGCTAGCACTTCCAAACTAAGGATTTGGCATAATCTAGACACTTTTTTGGTACAGAAGTAACGAAATCATGGAAATCTGTTGAGAATGATATGTTCAGGCAGCAACCTATTGAGAATCCATTAAATCTGACCACTAAACCAAGTCCATCCAGATTCCAATCACTGCTGCAAGTTTGCCAGTTAAAATATCTCTTGGTGAATGGACCAGATTTTATTTCTAGTTAATGTGCTTGACAATAGCCACTAGGGTCCATGATTAATGTTGTGAATAACTTCAGCTGATTCTCCAGGGAACTGTCTCTTGTATCAAGAGCGGATCACGTGCTGATGGCAGGTTATACAGGTGTGATCAAGCAAATTTTCCACCAAACAAGTGCTCTCTAGGTGCTGTGTGTTACTTGGTCAACCAATACCTAGAGCCAAAGAACAAAACTACTTCCTACAGCTATTACCTAAAAAGATGAATTCCTGTAAGTTGAAAAATATTACCAGTGGAGGGAAAACACAATTGGATTTACAAAATTGTAATTATATAAAAATAAATCATACCAATACTCCTAATTTGAGGGGCATTTAGTATCAAATATACTGTGATACTCACCCAATACATATCAAATGCTTAACAAAAGATAAAAATAAATAAAGTCAGGTACCCAAATAAGATTAACTAGAATTGCATGTCCGATATTCATAGGACATGAAAGCAAGATAAGTACTTTATTCAGGTCCTTCAACAAGTCCATCACTGTGCTTTATGTCATTCAATAGGTCATAAATTCACCTTATGATACTATGATTGCCATGATGGCCTAGGAAAAAGGAGATTTACATGTAGAAACACAAGATAAAGCCATCAAGGATCAAATTTAAAATAAACTTCTATTTTTGCTATTTAAAGTAAAAGGACTTTGCAGAGATGGGTGTGATTGCTTTAAGACACCAAAGTACTTACAAGGTTTGACTGAATTGATGCATAAGAATTTAATATGGACATTTCTTCATCCGACCGTCGAAGAGAAGAATTAGCTTGTAAGATATCCTATACCAACAAACAAACAATGGAAGAAACCTCGATTTAAAGCAAAAACAAACCATAGAAACTGTTACACACAGAAAAATATTCAAGAAAAGCCATCCACAATATGGTTTAAAGTCAAATAAAAAATCAACCCTACCATAAGTTTACCTAGATGTTTGACATATTCAAATACAAATAACAAAATATGAGATCTATACACAATGCTCAAATTATAATTAGATCTTAGTACATCTTCCTTTTGGGATGTCAAAAGTTGGATGTAAGTTGGTATATGCAGTAAATGCTCCCATGGTGATATGTTAAGTGGGTACAGATGGATTTCATTATTAACTTGAAGAAGTTTATCAATTTTGGTATCTTAGTGTATCCATCAATGACAAGATGATGTCTGAGCGATTGTTATAGTCTGCACTATATGGTGTTTCTAAATGCAAATACTTGTTCAAATTCATGAAATCAAGTTGCCTTCACCTAAACTTAGCCAAAACCCGATTATGGTAACCTAGGAAAGAGTTACCCAATGAAGTAGAGCATGAGCCACCCAAAGTAAGCAATCTAGAGTAGGCCAACATGGATTTTGGCATTTAAAAGGGTTGGTAATGTTACAATCAAAACCCAACCCAAAAGATTAGCCTAATAGATGGGAAAACTCCTTAAACTTAAGTGCTACACTTAGTCCATGTTATTTTACCATATGAAATTATAACAAACAATAATAATTTGCTTTAAAGTGGGTCAAGTAAACAATGCAAAATTCCAAACAAGTGAAATGAGAATGATGAATAAAAGATAGACAATGACAGAAATCAATGCAAGTAATGAGATCCAATTCTGATGAAGAGAAAAGGGAAAGCATAGGGAGAGAGAGAGAAAGAGAGAGAGAGTCTGTACAGAAAGAAAAGGTTAACTGGAACTATGATGATATGAATGCAACTAAACATTTGATCTTTATCCTCACACAATTAGACAAGAAATCAATTCATTTGGTAGCCACAAGTTCTGCTCAATGTCTGTTTATCTCAAATTTTTTATGGGAAATTGGTCTCAAATTGTGAATGGTGACAAGTACCTAAAAGTCTTTCCAGTAGGGAAAAAGAAAAGAAAAATTATCTCACACTAAGAAAAACCTGCATAAACAAGGGGTGTAATATGCTTAAAACTAATTAGTACCTCAACAATATTGCTCAGGAAGTGATTCTTCCCAACAAATTGCACCATTCCTCTACATTGGGGACAAAGAATCACTGCACGCCTCTCTTGTGATCTCCTCAACCATTCAGAGAAACATCCATTGCTGAAAAGTACAAGAGCAGCAACTAGCTTAGAGACCACATCCCTGACTCTGAGTAGCGTCCCTTTTTTAGGTAAGCATAAAAGAGTTCAAGATTTTCATAGATGAAAGAAAGTGACAGACCAAAAGTTATGAAGGCATGGCGCAACAGTAACGACATCATGCCAAATATTTAAGCATATGCTGCACTTTGCATGCTCAATGTCAATAGAGATCTGGGGTGAAAAACAATTTGAAGACTGAGTCATTTTCTTGATGAATCAAAGCACCAATCATCATCATTAATTAGCCTTTAACAGGGCAAATTAACAAACATAATCACCTTCAACCGCATATCATGGGATTTTGGAGTGGGCATAATTTCAAATCCATATATCAAATAACCTGCATAAAGCAGGAATTACAAAATGAAAAAGCGAGAATCCTTTCTCCTGAATTAATTGTCATTGCACACAAATTTTCTCTTTTAAATAGATATAGAAGTAACCAAGAGCCTGAATTCAAATTATGTAATGAGCACTTTAAGTCACTGCATACAAGTGCTAGGATACATTATTCTTAAGCACTGACTAGCCCTTTTTTTTTTTTTGTTGGGGGGGGGGGGGCTTGTGGTGGTGGTGGTCTGATTACATAACACAGAATTAATACACCATACATCAGGAAAATGAGGGATTTGATAGTGGAAAATAAAATATTACATTGATAAGTATTTACATTGCATATGTTAACAAGCAACTAGTGAAAAATCAAATGCAATACAGATATCTGCAGAAAATTCAGTAATTCAATAGATCATAAGGAAATAGAATCACCTCAAAGCAATTGAAACTAACTTTTGATCACTGAAGAGAAGTTTTTTGCATCTAAGTGAGCACCATCACATGCATTTCTGTGCTATGCCATATTGGTAACAAAACGAAGAAAAAGAAATTCAATTACATATATACAATGAGGAAAAAAAATAATCATAAATATAAAGAGTATAAACTGACCTTCTCTATTAGGCCCTGGAATGATTTCACTTCCACCACTTATTGCTTTGGATTCTGCACTTTGAACAGCTACCCCATCAACGAGAATTGCATTTGAACTAGATCCATACAAAATCACATAAATACTCCATAAACTTTAAAAAAAAAAAAAAGGCAGGAGAGACAAATAAATGGTTTAGAAATGTCAAAAATGAGTAGCCCAAAATCAGATGACGCACACACGCACACACACACACACAAGAACAAATCTGTATAAAACAAAGATAAATAAGGACAGAGCCCCTATATATCGGTACCGGAAACCACACTGACAAGCTCCCTCTGAATATTACTAAAGGAATAAAAGGATAGGATAATCAAACTAACCTAACAGAATATTGATTTAAACTTAATAAAGTCCCAATATTTAATTCAACTCTACAGTGTGAGAGGACAAAGATCCTTTTGATGCCTTAAAGTATGAGCAGACAATGTGCTTTTAAGAAAGTTATGCTAGACTAAGGTGAGCCTAATTTTCTGGAAGAGCCATGTTAAGTTTTGTTAAAAACATCCTAAAGAGTCAAGAGAATGTGATCCTACAGATAATCTAGCATTTCATTAAAGAACTTAGTTGGAAGAGGTAGAAATGGCATTAAAGAGGATGGAGAATGGAAAAGGCAGTTTGAGTGCAGATATGCCTGGAGAAAGAACATGCAATGTGGCTCACATACATTTTTATCATTACTCTATAATCGATTGAGAGAAAGCATTTTTGGTCACTACAGATAAAGGCAACACACGAAATTGTGTATGCAGAGGCATTAAGTTCTTATTTATGCAAGGGAGTTGATTAACAGAAGAGTAAAGAGAGAAAATAATATGTCCAGAAATCAATTTGAATCTATGCTGCAAGTGCTACTAATTGAAGCTACAAGGACCTCCTAAAAACAACGATAGGGGCAAGACTTGCACATGGTGTTCAACAAACTAGATAAGGAATATGATGGAGCTCTTGAAAACATCTTGCAGACAGTTCCAGAAAAGGAAGATCTAAGAGCAATGGACATTGGAATATCGAAAACATATGCAAAAATGTTGTGATAATTTAAGGGTACTTGGAGTTTTGACTCAAGATTTTCCAACAAAGATAGATCTACATCAAAGTTCAGCTTTGAATTTCTATCTTTTCATGTTGATCATGTATTAACTTGTTAAAGATATTAATGAGATGGTGCCACAGTATATACTATTTGAAGATAGCGTCGTTTTGGTATATGAGACATTGGAAGGAGTGAATGATAAACTTGAAGCGTAGTGTAAAACTTTTGAAAGGAAATGTTTTACATTTAACAGGACAAAGACAGAGTACATTCAATTTTAGTGGTAAGACCAAAATGAATATATCCTCTATTAAAGTATGGGAACAAGATATACCTGTAAGGGCACATTCAGTTCATAGAATTGAAATTCCATTCCCTTTTTATTCCGCCATTATCATGTTTATTTAGTTTTTTATCATAAAATTACAATTCCACAGGAATCCCTATTACTTGAAATAATAAGAATTCCTTAATTCAACTAAAGAATCACGATTTCTCACCACTATTACTACCACCATTACAACCGTCATCGTTGCCACTACTGCCACCATCATTGATCGCCGCCACCGCCGCCGAACACCATAACCACCCCCATCACTACTGACCACCATTGCCATTGCCGCTGCCGCTGCCTATTACTTTATGATTATGCTTGAAATAATAAGAATTCTTTAATTCAACTAAAGAATCACGATTCCTCACCACTACTACTACCACCATTACCAATGTCATCGCCGCCGCTACTGCCACCATCACTGACCGCCGCCGCCGCTGCCAAATACTGTAGCCACCCCACAACTACCGACCACCGTAGCCGCCACCACCTATTACTTTCTGATTAATGAAAAAATAAAATGAACCAAGGATAATTTAGTTATTAAAATTATATTATATATTTATTTTTAAATTATTTATAAATCCAATTAAAAAAAGTAATATGTAATATACCCTTATTCCATTCCTTACGGAATTTCAATTCCATTCCCTCCTCATTTTATTTCATGAACTAAATGTGCCGTAAGAGTTTTAAGTAAGATTGCTATGTAGAGAGAAGGTTAGAGTGGCATGGATCACTAAAGCAAATGAGTGAGCCACAACCATGATGGTTCGACCATGAAAAAAGACTTGTTTTGACAGCACCCATCTCGATAATTTAGAGACTACATAAATAATTTTTGACATCTCTATATGTCAAAGGAGCAGGAAAGATTTGTAGAGGCAATAAAATAGGCGGTGAAGCAGAGATCGATTTATGAATTTGAGATTCACTAGGTATCTAGTGCTTCAAAACTCCCTCAAGTTCGCAAATCTTAGTAAAGTAATTACTAGGAAAGCTTGTACAAACATTAATCGCATGATAGTAATGGACTAAGAGATGCATCTGGCCCTTCCAACAGCTTTCTTGAAGTGCATGAATCTCTCTCTAATGAAACCCTATGATTAGACAATTGCAGTGAAGGTGTAAGTAGTGATATAATTCATATAAGAAGGACAAGAAAAGGATACAAATTCTCAAGTTCGCAGTTGTGGAACCTGTGCTAGATCATGAGTCCTTAATGAGGTTAACTATAGTTGTTTCAGTGGACAAACTAGATGGCAAAGTAATAAATAAATAACTATTTTTAACTAGTAGACCTAATTTACCACAGCAAGTATGGGTTCATTCAGCGAATCACCACTTGAACTGTAATTAGTTATATCAGGAGCGTTCCTCAAAGTTTACCATATTTGCCTAGGAGGGACACAAATGAAACCAGAGCTGATAAAGGTAGGAAATTTCGTCTCTCAAACCAAAAGTATGATTTTACCTCTTGTTTTCTATTGTGGCAGAAACAAGGTCGGTATTTCGTGTAATTTTGCACCATTCACACTTCTCAAAGTAAGAGGGTGTGGTTTCTGAGGTTACTGCCATGTCGTTCAACGTCAGCTGAACATCCGGATATCTAGAATCAGTCGACACTGCAATGAGGCCAAGAATCACATTTCAAAGCGACAAAGCAATCAAAGTACATATAATTTTACGGACATATTTTACACGAAGGAAGGAAAGTGGGTAAAAATCTCTACAAAGTGGCGAAGCCTTCATCCTAAAAATTTTATCAAGATATGCAAATGTATGAAAAAGCAGACTTGGACAGAATTAGCAAACGAAAAAGCGTAAGAGACTTGATCAAAGATGCCGGTGAAACTTTTGGAATTAAAAAAGGGTCCCGGTTATTTCAAGCTTCGAAATTGCATCCCTAGCCTACTGAATACTCGACATTACAACGATAATGCTAATTCCATGAGACACTTCATCGGTGCCCAAAGTAGGAGAAAGAAGATTGTAGCAGGAATAGGGTGTGAAAAGATTGTTCCTTTTTCGTATACACTGGAACGAGTAAGCATTGCATTGAGTTGGGCAAGCAAATCTGTCTAATTTTTACCTTCATCCGCGGTTCAATGGTATGCATATAATCTTCTAGCAGTTAAATATGTATATAACAGAGAGAGAGAGAGAGAGCGGGGAATACCAAGCTTAGCCCATGGTTCTGATTCATCAAGCGAGGAGGGTTTTGCACTTGAAGACTCTCCCTTTTCCAACATAACTGCTTGCTGATATAAAGCTAAGGACTTTACGTTACGACTTCAGCGATGGACAGACAGAGAAAGAGAGAGAGAGAGAGAGAGTGTCCCGGAAGTCTGCAACTCGGGAAGCGTAGAGAGGAAGAAGGTGGTACCCCTGAAACTCCAGCTAGGCCGGGCCCCACGAACCGAGACGTATTTTCTTTGCTTTTTTTCCCCTTTTTCCATTATCAAATGTCAGTCCGTTTTTTCAACGTTAAAAAAATAATAATAAATAAATTCGCTTGGACATAATTGAGACTTGTATCTTTTTAATTTTTGTTTTATAATTATAATGAAAATTATAATTAAAGTTTTAGAATTGTAAACTAAAAATTCACATACTTTTGAAATAAATTATTTGAATGAATATATGTTATATATAAGATATGATTATTTTAATTAGTATTTTGTAAATATAAATAAAGTAAAAAATAAATAAATTCTATTTTATTAGAATTTGTTGCATATTTAATTTTAAAATAGTTATACATATAAAATTATGTTTCCATCTTTTTTGTGTCTTATTCTTATTATATGGAATATTAAAGTAAACACCACAAAGGAATCAATAAGACAAGGAAATAAGGGCATAAAACAAGGTAATGTTGTATTCTAGGTGAAAATAAACCAAAATATTAAAGAAAACAACATATAAGATTGAAAAAACAATAAATAAAATGAAGAAAACATCATTAAAGAAACGTAAGTATGTAATAAAATAAAAAGAAATTATAAATAACTCCTCTAAACTTTAATTTAAGTATAAATTGATCTCCTAAATTTTTAAAATGTAACTTTTGATCCCTCTAAACATTGACAAATTGGTAATATAAAAGATATTTCTGTTTTTTAGTTAAAAAAATCATACTATGATCAAAATTTAAAAGGTCTTAAAGCATATTTTGATAAGTTTAAAGAGTATTTGCTCATTAAAATCAAAGTTTAAGAGTGTTAATTTCAACTTATAAGAGTTGTTTATTAATTTATTAAAGTTTAGAAAGTGAAAAAGCACATTTTAAAAGTTCAAAAAACTAATCTATACTTAAATTATAGCTTAAGGGAGATATTTGCATTTTCCACACAAAATATCAATAATTAGTGTTTATCTAAATAGTAGATGCTTTTGTTTAAGCACTTTTTTGAATTTTTAAATGTTATACATTTATGTTGGAAGGTTTTTTAGTTAGAAAAAAAAGAAAGTTCTACATATACTGAAATTAACGCTTTCTACTTCTTTTTTACAAATATCAACGCAATATGAAGTAATTATAAACTACTTCTAAATGAAGAACAAAGATCTCTTAATTCTAGGGATAGGCTTACTAACTCTTATAATATGATTGGTTATTAGAATAGGAATAATGCTAAGATGGGATTGTAATTCCATATTAACAGAACGAGACTAAAATTAGGTTTAAAAGACTATTCTTTTATGTGGTTGATTGAATGGAATAATTATTCCTATGTTTAGTTGGCATAATGATTTCAAAGAAAAATGTTGAGTAGATAAGAAAAGTACCAAAGTGTCCTTTATATAATTTATCATAAGTTTATGAATTTACAAAGTATGTGCAAATACATATATTTAAATAAATTAGAACAAAAATATATTCTTCAATAGATAAATATATACATTTAGTATATTTAATTGTTCGTTTATAAATTTAAACATCAATTCATTGCTATACATACACATACATATACATAACATGTAACTTATTCAATTCATTTGATAGTCATTGTAAGTACGTTATAAATCTCCATTTTATAAGTCGTGAGTTTCATCAATTTGATCATTGATTCATTAAACATTGTAATAAAATTAACTTGTTTTCATTAATTCACCATTAGTGCATAAAAAAAAAGTGTTTACAAGATAATATCCTTATGAAGATAAATCTCATAACCTTTTAAAAACATAAAAAGTTTTTGGTCATTCTTTAACTCACTTCTAGACGAAATTAACTAGGTTCTGACTTGTTTATCCCTTTCTTCTATTGATCTAATTGATCCATGGTTTGTAGGCTTAACTCATCCAAGTCAATCTCCTCCACTTATGATAAGCTCGACTTCGAGTAAGATCATGTTTCTTTTACAACAACTTATTAAAAAGCTCCTACTAGAAACCTCTCCTTCCTAAGATATACCATAACAAATCACCTAGATTAAATGTCTTAAACCGTCTACGCTTATCAACAATTGTCATGTACAAAATTCATAGATAAATCTTCCCAAATGTTTTTAGGAATAAGTAGAGGCATGTACAATTCAATATTCTTAGAATGCCCCTTAGCTTACTAATAAATTATACATCTCTCAACAAGCTTATATATACATCTCTTCTCAAATGTGATTAATAAAATCCTCCCTTCACCACAACTATTGTTTTATGTCTACCTAAATGATCTATTAAGTCGCTACTATGCAATTCTTGAATCACTTACTCTTCAAGTAAAGTTCAAGTTAAGTATAATTGATTCTCATGCATTGAAAATCCATCATGTATATAAAATCTATCAAAAGGTTAGTTTTGAGAAACTTTACTTTAACCATCAACAAAATCCTCATCCCACTCATAGTCTTCCTTGAGTTATTCAAACTTTATGATTTCATTGCTCAAAGTGAGCAATAAGGATGCTCTTCTATAAAAAGCATCAGAAACTTGGTTCTAAACACCAAATCCATGCTTTAATTTGAAAGGAAATTTCTCCAAGAACTAACACCACCTTGCATGCATGTTGCTATTAAATCACTTCTGACCCTCAAATGCTTTAAGGCTTCATGGTGATACTACAACTCCCTAAGTTTTGAGAGCTTGCATTATTGAATAAAACTCATTGTCATAAGTACTTCACTTTTGCCTATCGTCACCTAGTTTCTCACTAAAAATTGCTATTAACCTCTTCTCCAAAGATGAGACAGCCCCTATTCTCACTTTACTTGCATCACAATCAATTTCAAATAACTTGTTGAAATCTGGCAAAACCTGTAATGTACTTCAAGGATTGACTTAAAGCATCGTACAACACTAAAGAAGAAAGAACATGAAAATGTATTTTAGGTTTTAGGGTTTTAATGCTTAAACAATAAAAATAAGGGTATATGAATGAGAATACAACCATATATTATACACCAACTACAAACATAAACTGAGGTTAAGTTGAATGTGACCTATAAACACTAAGTCAAGCTCTTGTATTTAAATGAGAAGTTAGATGTGACTCATTAACTCTCAAATAAGTGTTCATTGCGATCTAGAATATAAATTGATAAGAACAAAAGGGATTAAAATGGAAGAAGAATCATTCAATACTTACATGAAAGCTCAAGTTTCCCAATACAAGTTAAAGCTTTAAGATCTGGATATCTAATGCCTAATATTCTATTAACTAATTGTAAGTATACTATTTATAATAGTCTTAAATCCTAGTGGCAATTCTATAAATATATACAAGTAAGACAAAACCTTAAAAATGGCCTATAAGGGCAAAACAATAAAATAATAAAACTATATGATAAAGCTATGCATTTTGACAAAAATCAAATCTAGTGACAAATAAAAAATGTGCTGATTAGGGAAAATAAGTTGGAACTATCTATTTAAGCTTCTAAGTGTATGTAAAAGTGAACCTGAGTTCCTATTTGAGTTGTCCAACAAGTCGACTTTCAATAGTCTAGCTCTAATAAATGTTAAGGTAGTTAGATGAGCTGTAGAGTAGGTGGCATAAATATTAGTTGAGTTAGATAAAGGCCTCCTGAGCTATTTCTTATTGTCTTGGGAGGTTAAGGACCTAGATGCTCAAGTCGGTTCCTTAAGGCTAGACTAGGTTTATGCTCGTCTTCTGTCTATAATTAGTTGTTTCAACTTATTATTGGATCATGGAAGATAGCTCAATGTCTAGTTAGGTTAACTAAGGTTAGCTTTGATCCTTAGTTTTTAGCTCCATGGACCTAGTCCTTTCTTCAAACTAGAGCCTCCTTTACCAACTCAAGCTTAAAGGAAACAACTTAATTTAGGTAGGGAAGAGGTTAGACTTTGATTCCCATTATCACTCTTGAGTTGAAATGAAGTTGACCGCGACTTTGGTACTTGCAATCTTGCAAAATAATCTTAAGAATGAGTGGTAAGTAAATTGCTCTTTCCTTTTCCCTTCTTTGTTATAGCCACTCAGCTCTTCTGTATCTTTTCAACACTCATGAACAACAATTTGAAGTTCACTCTATCCTTTTTAAAAATATAAGTATTGTAGAATCCATCATTAACGACTTATTGGCCATACTCTTGAGGTCAATAAGCAACATATCAAATTTTAGCTAGTCTTTATATTCACCAATGTGGAATGAAATTCCAACCTATGGACATATATGACACCTCGGTGTTGAACCACTTCATTTCATAAGGCTTTAGATGTTGAGAGGTTTAAAGCTTTATCTTTGGCACAAGTTCAGCAAATATGACATCAACATAGCTCCACAACAAGGCTACAGGTCTTCTCATTCATTAAACAATAGATTTGGAATATGTTTTCCCTTTGGCGAGGGTCTTCCTTGAGTCTGGCATCTTATGCCCAATCCTCCATATGGGCCAAGAATTTACCTAGCTCGAGCCAACACTCAACAACATTTTCATTCTCCTTGAAGGCTTCATCCTTTAACTCCTTATTACTCTGACTCTCTATAGTAACATCGGGCTCATGTCTCTTTAAGACCATGACTCTCTTGTTTAGGCACTAGGAGGTGATGTGACCATATCCTATGCAGTTAAAACACTTAACCTATCAAGTATTTCTTCTAGTTATTCTTTCCTTCTTTACTTTCTCATTCTCAACCTCAACTCTATTGGACCTTCTTTTCTCAATCTTCTTCTCAAACTTCCTCCTTTCTTCATATTTGTTATGCTCCTCACTTGAGGGTTGAGATTGGGATGGAGCTAGCTTATGATACTTCCTCCGACGTTGTCTTTCAACTTTGATAACTAAATGGATGACATCATCCAATGTGCTATATGGCTGCAACTCAATCATATAAGCTATTTCATCTTACAGTCTACTTAAGAATTTGGATATGAATGTCTCTAGTAACTCTTGTAGCTCTCAATAAGTCATGAGAGTCTCAAATTCTTGCAAATATTCTTCAATAGCGTTTCATCCCCTTGTTTAAGATGTTGGAAGGTATGCGGCATTTCTTACTCATAATAGGCCGAAACAAATCATTGGCTCATTAGTCTTTTCATCAATATCTAAAATCTAATTGGCTCTTTACCTTCATTAGCTCATTTAGCAACTAGCTTATCTCACCATAGGCTTACATACTCTACAAATGATAATGTAAACCCTACTTTTAGTAGGCTTAAGACTTGATTAGGAGTACCTCCCGAACGTTCCTAAAGATCAACTAAACCAAAAACTTAAGTTTATATTTAGGAACAAATTAAATTTTTACAATTCAAAAGCCAATTGTCGATAAAACCCGAGCTTGAAGAACTGCGAGCTCTAAAGCTACTTAAAACCCTAAACCTTAAGACCATTAAGGAATTTTAACCCTAAATAATTAATCGATAATTTAGTTTGAATAATTTTATTCAACTTTAAAAAATTTCACAATTCTACAAAAATCAAATCATAAATCACAAAACAATGTAAGATGAAAATCCAAAACAATTTTCTATAAGGCTATGCCCTTATCTTCATGCATAAGCCTTACACCATAAATAAGTAGACCAACCAATCACCTTAGATAACTTATCAATTGAGAGTTGGAATCATTTATCAATTGATAACTTATCAAAATCTAGTGATAAGACAATTTCCTTATCACTTCTTCACTTGTACTACATATGGACAAATTTTCACAAGAAATCATGAGCTTAACTTTAATAAAGGTGACAAGACCACTCCATGCCATTAAAAGACTTCCCATGGCAGATCTAAAAAGGGGAGAAAGGGGGGCCATGCATTTGTCATTCACCCATCAATCATTTCCTCTTACACATCACTATTCACCCCTTAATGCTTACATCATCAAGAGTTGCAATTGTTGACTTTTTGTAAGCTTTAAGACAATATTTCAAGACATTTAAACACTCCTTCTCTCTTCATTCCAACCGGCTGCACTCCTCCCCATTTCTCTCACTTTTAATTTCACTTTCACTTCATCTTTCTCTCTTTTAAAACAAACATAAAAAGGGGAAACAACTTTACCCCACAAAATCCATTTTTCTCCATTTTGAAGCTTCAACTCACGGCATTTTTTTTCCTTGTTCATGTGCCATTTTCTTTCATCATTTAAGATCATCTAAGACCATTAGAATCTTTCATAAACCCTTTCCAAAAGACAAAAGAATTCGGGTTTCAAAAGGTAAGCAAAAAGGAGGAAGCAAAGTTAAAGGCTTAAGAGGAACCTTAGTGCACAACCATCAAACTTTGCGTTAAGGACGAGTAAGTGATTCTTGTGATGTGTGGATTAATATTTATGTTAGAAGACTTGGATTTCTTGAAGATATGAGTAAGGTTTGAGTTGTTATAGCACAAAAATTCGTTTTAAGAAACAAACCCTAAAACCATTACATGAAGTTGAAATATGAGCATGTAAAGTTGGTGTTTTGTATGGACATTTGTTTAATGCTTTGAATGGAAGATTTTAAGTTAAGGAAATCTTGAAATGAGAACTTTGATGAAGGGTAAGCATGCTGGACGTGAAGGTTCCATGATCATTTGAATGTTGATTTTGTTTCCATTTAGTTAAACATGCTCAAAACTAGACTTAAGTTAAGGAAAAATCCATCACATGAAGTTTTATGAAGAAATCAACTTTGTATGGCATGAGCTATGATATGGAGGTTTTATGAAGTATAAGATCTTTTATTTCTTTATGTGGAGCATGAGTTAAAGGATCATTTGATGGAAGGGAACTTAAGTTAAGATTTATACACAAGTAGTTAAGTGCATAATCTATCACCTACACTTAAGGAAATGATGAAACAAGTTGAAAAACCAAGTAAGGACCCCTTAGGACCAACATGAATAGATCTGGAACATGGGTAAATGAGGCCTAAAAATATGATAAAAGTGAAAGAACAAAGTGAAAGGATTAACCAAAGCAAGTATGATTAGCATACAAAGCCTAAAACTCAAAACCGGGCCTAAAACTCTCAAAACAAGCTTAGAACTCTAAGATGGGCCTTCAACAAAAATCTGACCAGCAACTTAAAGAACCAAGAGAAGTTGTTTTGAAGCCCATAATAAATCCACCTAAGGCCCCATAAGCCCACCAAAGTCATTAACCTTAGTTGAACCAAAAACAAGCCCATTTGATAACTTAAGCTCACTAAAGGGCCCAAGAAGTGGTTGTCAGCCTTAGGAATATAAATCAAAATTGTAAATCTGATCTCAAGGAGTATTTTAAGCTTAGGATAAAATCTAAAGACCAAGCCCAAAGGATTTCTCAAGCTATCAAAAGCCCATTTACCAAACAAGGCCCAAAAACACTCCAATACATGAGGAACGCTACTGTTCTGACCCATGGACAGAATTGCATACCTCATTTCGAAAATCTAACCTTACCACGTTAAAGTACACTCGAAAACGATGAAGATTGTCTATAAGATCATAAAAATCGGATTTAAAACGAAAAAGTTATACGCAATTGAACTTTAGGTAAAAACCAGAAAAATTCCGAGAACTAGCTAAGAATATAACTTAAGAAAAATTTACATAGTTTCTTAAGTTTGCTTCAATTCCTTATAAAAATTATTTCAATGACCAGGGGACACTGTTTTTGGAGACGACTTGCCTCCGGACTACTTTGATTGAACCACATGGCAGAGTGAGTAAATTCCCGATGACTCTTTACTTGATTGTGCTTGTAAAGTAGATGCACCTAATCTTATATTCATAAATTTGGATGCTTGTGGGATATGGGAGATGCATGTGTATGAAATTATGGATGAGTGTGATGACTTGTTAATTATATATAATAATTGGGAATTATTTGCATGAATATATACTTGTGAATTGTATGGAATGAAATTGGTTGATCACCCTGAAAATCAAGTTAATCACTTATATGATTAAGAACTCAAAATGAATCATGCATTCCCCATATTGCATACGGATAACACCGACTGCCGCTTCACGCAGAAGATGGGAAGGGACTCACAGGAATACGAGTTTCCTGCAGGATTGGGCACTAGCTATGCTATCATATATATTGAGTCTCTGTCTTAAGCCGATGGGCTTACTAGGCGCTAGGAGACGCCAACCGTCGGCGAGGGGCCGAGTCTTGTGGCTTCTACTTAGGGCGTGTGTTTGTGGACTGCGGGGGCCACCACACCGCTAGACTTGGGATTTTTAAAGGATATGATTTGATTTTGATAAAGGAAATATATATATATATATATGTATGTATATATGTAGAGTTTTGTTTTGGTATGAGCACGATAGTGCAAATGAAATAAAACCCAAGGTCTAGAACCCGGATTTTGGTTTGGGTCGGTTAATTATCTCCAAACCCCGACTTCAGGGGGCGAAATTCTGAGTCGTATGCAGTTCCTAGGTCACTACATGCGTTGTATGGCATACTGTTTGTTCATGCATTCATATGATTGTGCATCTAATAAATTTCTGTCTTGTGGTACTGATGAGGGCATTTATCTCACTAAGCGTAAGCTCACTCCCCTATAGATTTCTGTTGGTGCAGGAGAACCTCTTCGTCAATCCGGGCCGAGGCATGCCCGTGGTAAGTCTCGGGTAGAGACGGGTTGGAGCGATCAGAGAGCGAAGAGGACATTTTGTAATAGATTATAGATATTTAGATACTTTATATATATTTATGCATAACTTAGATTTTATGCAGTTCCGTTATGAATTGCATTCGTTTGTAATATTGTTTTGGTGTGGTTCTCACGAGCCCACACAATTAGTTAATTTATAACATAGAAGTAATTTTAGTTAAATTGCTCTATATTACTTGTCTATGGGCTTAGTGGTAACGTAGAGTGGAAGGAGCCTTGTGTGTCGTATGAAAGGCCTATGATCAGCAAGGGGGTTGATAATAGACCTTTATACGGTACACGGCGACCTATCACGACAACGATACTGTTGGGTCGTTATAGATAAAGAGGCTAGTTTCACTTTTGTATGACCATCATACTCATAGCATTTAAAGATCTTATCCACTTAAGGAACCCAGTCGAGATACTCATTAGGTCTGCTAGTTCTACTAAAAGTCAATAGCTTGAGCTTGATGTTCTCAATACCTCAGTAGCGATTCTGGGCTTGTTTCTTCTTCCTCAAGCTCTCTAGTTGACCTTGAATTCAGTACTACCATTATATTCGAGTTCATTACGTTCTCTCCGATAATTATAGTAATCTCTTCTTAGCTTATCTCGATTTTCTTTTGAGTTGATTATGTCTTGTTTGAGCTCTTGAAAACCTCTATTACTTCCTTCATCTTGCTCTCATTTCCTATTACCTTAACTAAGTTAACGTCGGCCTCAGATTAATCTGGTTAACTCTTGTAAAGACTCAATAATGTTCTGCAATTGATATTCAAGGTCGTTAACCCTTTATTGCAAGCTTCCTCTTGACTCCATCATTTTGCAAACTCTCATCCAACATCCTTACTCAACAAATTCTTTACTCCTTTTTGGGAGAATTTCATTGAAAATGTAAGACACCAACGACATTAACACTTAAGCGTGCACAAACTCTAAGCTTGTAGTTACCTAATAGTCTAATACTATGACAATACCACCCACTAATAACTTAAACAATAAAAGCAGCCTTACTAATAGCTTAAACAACAATAATGGTACCAACATGATAGCAATACAACCATGAACAATATTAGCAACACCGATAGAACAACAACAAACACAAAATAACAAGACTACATCATGAAAAAATATAAATAACAGAACCTGAGTCAAACTAGTAAACCTATTATCAAAATAGAAATGGGTATGAAGAAATCTTTTTGCATGTCGCTCTAAAGCTTTCATACCAGGATGATGTGCTTTAAAGGCCAACTCAAAGTATCATGCAATAGTAATGATGAAGGAACATGAAATTATATTTTAGGTTTTGGGGTTTTAATGTTTAAATAGAAAAAAATAAGGGGATATAAATGAGAATGTAGATGGATATTATATGCTAAATACAAATATGAATTGGGGTTGAGTTAAAATAGGGTTTAATGCTATTCATAAATGCAAAGTGAAGCTCTTGGGTTCAAATGAGAAGTTAAATGTAACACATTAACTGTCAAATGAGTGTTCACCACGATCTAGAACATAGATTGATAAGAAAAAAGGGATTAAAGAGGAAGAAGAATCACTCAATAATCATAGGAAAAGCTTAAGTTTCCCATTCAAGATAAGGCTTAAAGATTTGAAATATTTAATGTTTAATCTTATATTGACTAATTACAAAATATATTATTCATAGTAATGATGTGCCTAAGAACTAAGTTATCATTAGAGCTCACCAAACCAATGTATGTTAATTGGGTTCTTCTTGTAGAAAAGAAAATGGAATAAAAGTAGCAAAAACTTAAGAGCTAAGTCTTAGATACGATGCACCTCAACCAACTTATAAAGTTACTTTGTTTATCTGATATGACCCAAGAATGTTAAAGTAAGGTTACTTACCACTAATTCCTTACTAGGGAACTAAAAAAAAAAAGCGGAAGATACACTTGAAGCATGGCTTGCAAGAGTGACTTGGAAATATGATTCTTGTTAAGTAAGATGATGATATGTCGTTATATTACATTCCCCTTAATTTATTGTCTAATTAAGGCAACCATCCAAATAAGAAAATGACAAAAGATTACACAAAAGGGGAAGGACATTCACATATATAAAGGACAAATCGAGAAACAACAAAAAGAATATTCATCATACAATATGACAGTTTAGCAATCCATTAGCACTCTAAGGTTAGCAGAGTATTTAGCAGAAATAGACAAATAAGCGTAATGACTACTTCTTAAGCTAGTCGAAGAAAGTTCAGCTAATAAGTTAGTAACCAGGCTCGGAATCAAGGAGAATAGAAGGTTGGCTAGACAATCCAAGTCATTTAGTTCTCTAAGTAGCCTGGGATGGAACTTTGGCATAGGTTTGGCAACTTGTATAAAGGAGAAACAACTCAGCGAGTGAAGCGGGAAGCAACCTCGAGCATATGGCTACTCATCTTTAATCATTTGGCCATTAAATACTAGAGTAACCAAGCCTTGAAGTCATTGGAGTTAAGCTCGAGTTATTAGCCTAAAGCTCAATAACTATTAAATGGAAGTTGGCAAAGGTAGTACACAGGTTGATGGCGATGAAGAGTAGGTTGAATTGGTAGTAAAAGAGGTCAGGCTCCTATAACCTAGTCCTAAACCCTAACGATAGTTCTGTAAATATTAACATGTAAACTAAAACCCTAAAAGTAGCCCTAAATGGCCAAAAAAGGAAAAAAAAAAAAACACAGTAAAGTAATAAGAGTATACAATAAAACTATACATTTTCCTAGACGTCAGGTTTGATAATAGAGAATAACTAGGGTTGATTAAGCAAAACAAGTTGGAACTATTTGTTTAGGCTTCTAAGTGTGCATAAAAGCGAACTTGAGTTCCTATTTGAGTTGCCCAACAGATCAGTTTCAATAGTCTAGCTCATATACATGTCAGGGTCCCCAAAATGGCTATGGAGCGGGTAACATGGGTGGTAGCCGAGTTAGATAGAGGCTACCTGAGCTGTTTCCTTTTGCCTTGGGAGGTTAAGGACTTAGATGCTTAAGTTGGTTCCTTAAGGTTGGATTAGGTTTGTGGTTATCTTCTATCCATAGTTAGCTATGTTAGCTTGTTTTTAGATCAGGGAGGGAAGGATAGCTTGGGATCCTGTCAAGTCAAATAAGGTCAAGCTTGATCCTTAGTTTCTGCCTCTGTGGGCTTAGTCTTTATGAGACTCCACCAAATTGGCTATTAACTCAAAATCCATTAATTTAGAAATGGTACGTAAAATTTAGGGCGAATGCAAAAGTTAACCAATTGAACTCGAATTTGATGACAAAGCTAAAAATATTAATAAAAGTAGCCCCACAAGTTTAGATTTAAGAAAATAAGATAATAAAATAACTAAATACTACATTTATAAAATATACGTATTTTACTTGTTATTTATTATAAAAGCGTAAAATAGGTTCCAATAATTAATGAATCACTAAAGATAAAATACATGTATATTAAAAATTATAAAATAACATATATAATATTTAAGAGTGTTATTTGTATTAGATGTGAAATTACATGTAGGAAATGTTGATAAGGCTTTTTAAATAACTACTTTACAAGCTTATATTAGCTAGTCTAATACTTAAGCTTTATCCAATAATTTAGTTTAGGTATAACTTCTACTCACCCACTATAAATACAAGATAAGACCCCTAAGTGGGGGGGAACTCTATTTCATTTTCTCTCACATTCCTTATAATTTTATAATTCTATTTTTATCATAAGAGGGCTAACTTAGGCATCAGAGTAGCCACATCAAAACACCCTTTGATGCCCTCCGAAATTGTTTTCTATTTAGCAAGTACTTGTATATCAAAACAAGAAACCACAATCAACAAATTGGCATCGTATGTGGAAACAAGAAAAATTAGAAAAGAAATAATCTACTACCACCATTTCTAATGATTTACTATAGTTATGTGATAAGACATTTCATCTTATGGAGGATCTTTCTGAAGGTGGTGCGTTGGAGTTCTTTTTCTCTAAATCTGGACAAGTGAGTTTATAGTTCATCATAATATTTTAACCTTTCAAATTTCTCAGTTACTTTTTCCATAAATCTTTGCATTGATGTCTCTTTAAGCATTTTTATTGCTATTGAGGCTTTAATTCGAACAGGCATTTGTTTTGTGCTAAGCGGTTATTTTATTTTTCGAGAATTGCTTATACTTAGTGTTGTCTCTAAGTTTTTGTTGGTAAGTATGAGGGCTTTGCATGTAAAAGGCCTACAAAACAATATACTATGAGGGGATGCTGGGGGTTTGTTTAGCATAGTCATTCAGATGCTTAAGTTAGTAGTAGGGCTTTTGTTACTTTCTGAAGCAGTAGAGTTGTAATAGTCCCACTGTGTAAATCATTCTAAGATAGAAGTTAACTTTATATCCTCTATCTTAGACCTAATTTACACAAAACATCCATGACAAACCCACTTTAAAGTAAATAGTTCCTATATTAAGTAAATTATTTACCTAAGAAAGTATATAACACACATATATATATATATATGTATAATGGAGTTCAAATATATCAATTAATGTTTACAACGTTTCTTGTACTATATTTCCTAAGTAATACATCATTCGATAATGGAAGATTCTAAAATAAAAGTTATGACCTTAAAATTATATCTGCTCTTCAAATTTGTTTTCTCACTCCTCAGGATCCAGTAATTGCTAGCTTTAGGATAATTGTAAGCTACTTCCTAGCTAGCATCTACAATAACATCTATAGGGATGTGAGTAACTACAATTCAGTAAGTTAGGATGGAGACTAAAAACTATATAGCAAACACAAATAGGGTTATCAATCAAATCACTTAGTTAGATGCAATGCATATACAAACAAATACTATTACACGACGTTGTTCAGCCTATCGTGATATTAGAAAAATTACGCTAACTCTAATTCGGATTGAGGAGTTACTATTAGTGCAATAGCTCACGACCAAACTCAGGTTTGTACAATGGAGACACCGCTCCCCCTAGACTGCCTTCGAACCATTAACTTCACTCTTACCGCAACGTCCTCACCTGTCACTTAGTTTGACTAAAGATAAAGAAGGGATCAATTGTATTATCCAGCGCTATCTCTTTTGAAGGGGTCAATATTTGGTCGGAGAATCCTAAGTTTCCTCTAATGGGTTGCTATGCATGTTCGATTTATGTTTACAAGTTGTATATTTGACTAGGTCTAGTTTAGGGTAATCAATCATTTCATACAAATCATAAAATATAAGCCAAGCAGCAAATTAAAATCATATCATCAACTCAGAACAAGCACAATCAAGTACAATTCCAAACCTCCAAAATACAATACTATATTAATCCTAACTTACCTCAACTCCTTGTTTACTCACTCGAGGTGAGACTTGTTCAGTCCATCGCCAATGATCCTTATAATACTAGTGTTGTCTCAGTTTTCATATAATTATTATTAGTTTATTTTATCCTATAACACTTATTGTTATATTTGGTTTAGGGTTTAATATGTCTAATTATCTAGGTTCTCAAATCTTTTACGATTATTCTCGATTTGGGGCTAGATACTACTTCAGTTTCCACATTGATTTTTAAATTAGGTTTTAGTTCAGTTTCTAAGTACAGTTTTATACATGAACCTTAGAAACTTGTTTTAACCCATAATGTGAAATTAATCACATTACTTCCAGGTATCTTAAATACCAAATTACCTTTAGTTAGTATTTTATTCTACTTAATACAGTTAAAATTTTATTAGTGTATCAAATTTACTCCCAATGTGAAAATTTTTATATATTTTTCATATAATTACCTAAATTTATATTTTCTATTAGATTTATTATATATTTCTATTATTAGTATAATATCAATTTTTATTCTAATACCTTCTATTTATTATATTTCCAGTTTTTGCATATTATGTATTATTATCTATTATATATATAATACACATTTGGTATTTTTATCACTCTAAATATTATTGCCCAACATCAATTAATATCTCAAAATATATAAATTCATCTTAAATCAAATTTTACTCTTAATTACTCTAATTTACAAAATTAACTTAAAATACACCATTTTTACCTATTACATATATACTATATAATATCCTAATAATTACATCTATCACCCTAAATGTTACAAATATCATACTTAATTAGATTTCAATATTCTAAAACATATAATTATTCACTAAATTAGTAATTATTTATTTAATTACCTAATTAACCTAAAATTACCTATTTTATGCATAATTTTAAGGCCTAACATAAAAATTAATTTTTCCAAAAAGGCTTCATAGAAATGTTCTATAACCCTTTAGTAGTCTATATAAAAATTTTGGGCTTAAAACTACACTATTAAAGACATTTATTTCTAAACCGAAAAAAATTCGAGTTTGTGAGATCTCTTAAGCACCATATAACAAGAGACATATTTTCATTAAAATAATATTTTCCCTAAAAACTAAATACAAAAATATTCCATAATAGCAAATTTCATAATTTTATAAGCATATTTAATATTTTTACAAAATTAAATAAAATCGGGTTAGAATTTAACTTACCCAACCAATTAGCTTCCAGCCACTAGTGGTGGCTACAAGTGTGTTGACAGCTTTGGGTGGTGGGGGGAGGGTGGTGTGGTGGTGGCCTTTTGTTTCCAGGTGGCCATTGGGTATGAGCCTCCTTCTAAAAGCCTAATTGCACAGATTTTTCCTAAATTTTGCAAAAAACCCCTAACTCTTTCTTTTTGGTTCTCTCTCAATTTTCTTGGATTCTTAACTACCTAAATGAGCTTTCGTATAAAATTGGGCTATTTATAAAGCTTCCCCCTTTTTTTTTATTTCTCTTAGTTTTTAGTTGCCAAATGTCCTTATCCTCTTCCAAATTTGCTTTTTATTTGGCTAATTACTATTGGTTACTTTATTTATTCACTCCCAAGCTGCCTTTCTTCATTTTTTTTCTGATTTTTCCTTAATTAATTATGAATTTTCTTTAATTATTTAACATTATTTTAGTCTATTTTGCGTATTTTAAATAATTACGTGTATTTATACTTACATGTAAATACATATATGGTATAAATAAATACTTCTAAATATTATTTAAGTTATTTATGATTTTTAGTGTGCATATAATTTATCTTTATCGATTAATTAGTTATCGGAACTTGTTTTTTGCATTTTCGATAAATAACAAAAAATTTATATATAATTCAATATTATCATAATTAATTATTTTATTATTTATTTTCCTAAATCTAAACTTATAAGATTACTTTTATTAATATTCCTCTCGATCAAACAATTTTAGAGAGTAGAAAGTGATTTGCAATAATAAGCAAACTTAGAGTGTAGAGTCTAAAGAGCTTTACCGTTGGTAGGAGAGATCTTCTCCTAAAAGTATGAGAGAGTGGGGTCATTGTGTCTAACGTGTCTTACTTATTTTGAACATGGCTGTTTCATACTATTTGATCCTTTTTTTGTACATTCTAGCCGTTGTAGAACTTATTGAACTTGGCCAAGATAGACTTAGGGCTTAGGCCTATAGGAGTAAGCCTTAGGCTACAAGATACGTCAAATCTAGTCAGGCTTGAGAGGCCCATGTCCAAAGTGCCTTATTAATACTTGCTTCCCTATAATCTCATTGTCGAGGCAAAGGCAAGGAGAAAGGATATATAGGTTGCTCAAGCGTGATTAATTTGACTCAAAGGAGTCTAACTTGGCACCGATGTGGTGAGAGTGTAAGTTTGAACTGGAAGCTGGTTGAGGTGGAGATGTTTGAGGTAGTAGATACTTAGGCCGAAAATGTCTGAGGTAAGATGAGCTAAAGTATAGTTATTCTAAAGTGGAGTGTCGAAGACTCAGGCAAGGTAGAGCCTTAGTTGGGGTATCAGAGTAGGATATCTTAGCAACTCACTAGGCAGGCACTTTAGGACTATGAACTAGTCTATCCGAACAGTGCTCGCTATAAACTGAGTAGATACGACTACACCATGTCTTTATCATACGGACCAAGTGGAAGCCAAATGGGTCTTGAAGAAGCTTTTTATTGAAGGAACTTTTTGAAATGTGATTTTTGTCTACATGTATTCCATGCATTAAATGTGACGTGACGAGTGTCATGTTGTAGCAAATTAGCATGCAACTACATGCGCTTTGCTTTTTAAAGGTGATCGTCCAATCAAAGTGCCTTCCATGTGTTTGCTATGCAGTATTCTAAGGGATACGTGCTTATATGAATCTCTATAACTACCTATACGGCTTCCTAGATTGTTTACCTATAAATAACAGGATCATAGTGAAAAGACCACTTTTCTGCAATCTCTTTGTTCTACCATTACAAATTCTACGTACGCATCAAACTTTCAAACTTTCTTCAAAAGTTGCTTAAGCTTTTCTTCCTTCTTCACATATTACAGCCATATTGACTAACAGAGGTGAGACTAATTCATCTTCATTATTATATGTCTCTAACTCTAATTCTACAAGGAGTGACCCCCCTCAAATATAGGAGGACAAGGTTTCATCACTAGCGCAAATTGACGAACCTACTAAGATGGCTGTAGAGGCATTGGACATCAATGCCATCCTTAAGGATGTATATGCATATGCTCCCCTACCCCCTCCAAAGGATTTGTTCAATGCTCCTGAGACAAGCAAGGGGGCAAAAGTAAATAATCTCCCCCCAATTGGATTATAAGCAACTTTGTTGTTGAGGCAATCCTTAGGTAGCAAATAAGGTTGTTGAGTAGGGATGAACGGGTGGCCCTGCTGTTAGGGAAGTACTTTGCAGTATTTGAGAAGTGCTTAGAGTTTGGACAACCCCTCCCTTTGAGTCACTTCAAAAAAGAGTTCTTCAATTACCATCGGTGCACTCCATCGTAGGTCCTTCCTAATAGGTGGAGAGTGTTAAACACTTTTTAGGTGCTCTATGAGTATTTGGTGATAAGGGCTACTCTTGAGCTCTTCAGTCACTTCTTCATGTGGAAGAGCGTTAGGGGGTGGCTTTACCATCACCTGTACCCAGGAAAGAAGCTGTTCTATGACCTTGTGGATTTAGTGAAGGGCTGACAGGATGAGTACGTGGTGGTTGAGCTGCCCGAGGAGGCAGACTTCTAAATACGGTGGACCAAGATGGTCCAAACTAGGGGTAAGAAGGGGCTTGGTCTCAATGATATTGAAGCCGCCTAAGAGATCCTGGCCTTCATGGTGCTGAGATACAGTTAAGATATTGATGTTGTAGAGACCGTGGATAGATACTTCCGGTATCTAATCTCCGAACTCTTCCCCAACATGAAGAAAGCTATGGTGAAGAAATAGGCCGAAGGTATAGGTTCATTCTATGTACCTGTCTGTTGTTTCTAGTGTTTAGGTGCTTCATTTGATGCCTATAGGATGAGAGGGATTCCTTGGCCATGCCGGTTACAGCGATGTTTTATTAATGGTAGTCGTAGTTTCTTTTGGTTTCTTCTTTTTTTCCTTTTCTAACTTCCAATTGAATTTCTTGCAAGCAAGAATTTGGCCACAAGGATGCCTTGTCCTTTTATAGACGAGCTAATGAGCCGTCACCAAGCGATAGCCAGGGCAGACCCACTAAAGGGCAAGGTAGTATGACTGAAGCCAAGGCTTGTGGAGACCAGTAGGGTGCGATCGAGGTCAGTTCCTTAGGAGATTCCCATTGGCATTTGGGATGAGCTTGTTGATGCAGAGCCTTTGCGTGTAGCTCTACCTGATACTGCTTTTATCTCCTTGATTGAACATATTCTCATAGGGGATAAAGCCCTTGGTGTAGAGGGGCCTGATGTTTAGATACTTTCCCTTTCATGAGTGAGTGAAGAAGGGATGGTTGAGGGAGCCGCCCTTCCTCATGTAGCCAGCCAAAAGCATAAGGTTCTCGAAACAGTCGGAGAAGCAGGTCCCGGAGCTAAGAAATAGAAAGCCTTAGCAAAGGTACCTTTGAGTAGGGGGAAATGGAACAAGTAGCCGATGGCTTATCCCTACCAATGTGTTGATAACTTAAGGGACGAATTTTTTGATGTCTTGAACAACTTTAGGATGATGGGGATCGGGTCAGATTCGTTCGAATAAGGGTCGTACTACTTTCGGGATGAGGAATTGTTAAGGGAAGCCCTCGAAATGGAAATGAATAGAGCCAGGAGGAAGCTCCTAAGGCTGAAGTGGGAAGTCCGAGCCAATGATCTAATATTACGGTACTGGACACTCAGCTACCAGGCTTCCATGGGGTCTTATACCCCCAGCGACTAGGTTATCCTCGAGGGGCTCTCCAAGGAAGGTGGGGACGACCCTACAGAGATAACAGGCTACTTGAGCACGTTGATACGATAGGTAAGTCTTTGTTACTCTTATGTTGAAGTTCTTTACTTTGTCATTGCATTAATGGTAGCAATTGTTTTCAATTTATAGTACTACAGCCAGGTGCTGCTTCAATAGAGCAAGTTTAATGCTACCCAAAAATAGGTAAAGGACTTTAAGGAGGCATTGTGCCATAATAAGAAATACTTGCGAGAAGTAGAGACTTTTATTAACAAGTATTTGAAAAAATTCTCTAAGGCTAACAAGTGGTTATGTTGCTCTTATGTGTAGGTGATAGAGCTTCAGGCATAGCTCAAGGATGCGGAGCGGGAAAGAGAGAATGTTGAAAAAGTGGCCAAGAAAGTTGATGACCTGAAGGCTTGGCTAGGGGATGAGTAGAGGATGAAGGCTCATCTGTCTTAGAGGTTAGATGAGGAAGGCGAAGTTAGGGCTCAACTCGAAAAGGAGAATGCCAAGCTGAGGGCGTTGGTGGCTAGGTTGCAAACTAAGTTAGTAATGAAAGCATTAAAGTGAGAAGGTATTAAAGCCACTTCATTAGAGTTGGCTGGTTTGAAGGTTAGGTTGGAGTAGTAGGTCCAAGAGTTGTGAGAGAAGGTTTTAGAGATGGAGGAGCACATCTCCAAAATGGAGAGTGAGGAGGTCTTTAGTGATGCTGCTACTAAAAATGCAGTCATAGACTATTGGAAGATCGAGGAGTGGTTGGACGAGTTAGAAGACCTGACTATGGACTCCATGTACTACATGAGGAAAGAGGTTCTCTCCCTTTATCTGGACCTTGATATAACCTTCCTCAACTTTCTAGATTCCCTAACCTTCAATGAGAAGAGGGAAGCCCTAGAGTATGAAAAGGAGGCTGCCTAAGCGGCCATCGAAGTTATAAGTACTCCCTCTCCTATTGGGGTTGGGTAAGGTGCTTCCATATCTACTTCTACCCTAGCAGCCCAGTAGGAGGTCATCCTTGAAGCAATTCCTTAAGATAATCCATCTCTGGGCGATCTTCCTGTTGTTCCTTGTTCGCATCCTTCAGCGTCTACTCTAAGTCAAGGTGAACCGCCTAAAGCACCGACAAATTAGTGCTCCAAACAAATCAAGGCCTTGGACTTTTCTAAGTTATCGGAGTTAGTTAACCCAAGGAGATAGAGTATTTATCTTTTTTCTTTTTTTTTAAACATGTGTATGTTGGGTCAGGATGTTAGCCTTCATTGTGTAATCCAATAATCAATGAATGAATGAATTTTTTGAAGCATCCTGTTTATACGCTTGCTTTTTCTTTGCCTTCTAAGTATATTTGCATAGGAATTCCTCTACGTAAGGGGAGTTTACCCTTACCAAGGTTAAATACGAGAGGTTGGGTTGGTGATGTTCTGTCCTGTTAAGTAGAAGAGTGTTCCCCAATGCAAAGGGTATTTTCCCTTAGTGAGGTTACCCAAGGGGAGGTCAGGTTAGTGGTGTTCCAACTTACTCGGTAGAGGGGTGTTCCTTTATGCAAGCGGTGTTTCCCTTGGCAAGGTTACTTAAGGGGTTTAGGTTAGTAGCATTCCGACCTGCCTAGTAGAGGAGAGTTCCTCTATGCAAGAGGCGTTTTCCCTTACTGAGGTTACTCGAGGGGTTAAGTCGGTAGAGTTCTAACTTACCTGATAGGGAGGGAGTTCCTCTGTATAAGGGGTATTTCCCCTTAACGAGGTTACCTGAAGGGTTAAGTTAGTAGCATTCTGACCTACCCGATGAATGATCCATATGCTTCTTTGAAGGCTCACATGGAAATAAAAAGAAGGGGAGCGAGAGAGAGAGGTAGACAATCAATTATAAAACTAACTTTTTTATTTCATCATTCTAGAAAAAATGTACATATCAGAATGCTAATCAAAATAAAGCCGAAGATTATCAGTGTTCCATGTATACGGGATGAGCTCACCATCCAATCTTTCCAATATGTACACTCCATTGCCAATCTTTCCTTGACTTTGATTGGGTCTTCCTAATTGGGGACCAGCTTGCCCTGCCCTTCGCACGAACTTGTATTTTCTAGCTTTCGGCACACTAGGTCACTAACCTTGAACTCCTTGTGTTTGACCTTTTAATTGTAATACCAAGCGACCCGATGTTAGTATGTGGTTACCCGAGTAGTAGTAAGGTCTCCAATTTCCTCAATGGTATTAACGCTAGCTTGTAACAATGACTTGTTAAGGGCGGTATCGAAACTTCAAGTTCGAACAATAGGAAGCTCAAGTTCGATGGGGAGGACTGCTTACGACTCGAAAGCTAGTTGAAAGGAGGTCTTGCTCATCGAAGTACCGTAGGTGGTCTTGTACCTCTATAAAATATTGGGTAATTCGTTGGCCCAAGCACCTTAAGATCAGTTCACGCACTTCTTTAAGCTATCCAAGATGATCCGATTAGTTACCTCTACCTATCCATTTGATTGGGGGTGGGTAATCGAGGTGAAGTGCAAGGTGATGTGGTGTTTGGTGCAGAACTCCCTAAACTTGGGGTTATTGAACTATCTACTGTTGTCTATGATGAGAGTATAGGGGACCCTAAATCGGGAGAAAATATTGTTTTTAATGAAAGATTAAACACTTCTCTTCGTGATCCTAGTGACCGCTTTGGCCTCCGTCTACTTCGTGAAGTAATCGATGGCAACAATTATGAACTATCGTCCTCCTAAAGCTTTTAGGAAGGCGCCAAGAATATCAATCCCCTATTACATGAACGACAATGGGCTTATTAAGGGTTAGAGGGCAGTGCTAGGTGTATGACTAACTAGGCATGCTTTTGGCACTATGGGCACTTTTGGGCTCTGATTTTTGCATCCTACCTTATGGTGGGCCAGTAATACTTGAGTCATAGCTCCTGGAAGTAAAGGGCTTAAGATTGAATGTGATTGTTGCACATTCTAGCGTGTACATGACACGCAACCTTTCCCCTTCTTAAAGGCATCAGAGTAGGGGGAAGCTGACTCCCCTACTATACAAGATGCTGTCAACCAATGTATAGTTAGTGGTGTGATGTTGGAGCTTCTTTGCCTCCATCTTGTTTTTTGGGAGCATGCCTTACTCCAAATAACTCTGGATAGGATCCATCTAGTTGGGCTTTGGTATTGTTGTAATTAGTTCCAAAACTTTTGTCAAGACTAGAGTTATATTTTTTTCTGGTAGGTACTTTATGAAGATTTTGCTATCCTTTACCTCGGGCTTTCATATACCAGTGGAGGTGAGCTTGGATAGCCAATCTGCTGCTGAATTCTCTAATCGGGGGATCTTCCTGATGTCCCATGAAGAGAATTTCGCTAGGAGGCTCTTTACTTTTTCAAGATACCTAGCCATAGTATCGCCTCTAGCCTCTTATTCACTTTGGACTTATTAGACGACAGGAATGGAGTTTGAGAAGATCCATAAATGCTTCATACTGATCTCTTTAGGTAGCTTAAGACTAGTGATAAGTGCCTTGTATTTGGATTTATTGTTACAAGAATTGAATCCAAACTTAAGGGCATAGCAGATGGTGACCTTATGTAGGTTAGTCAAAATAAGGCCCATACCTCTACCCTCCAAGGTAGATGACCCATCGACGTGGAGAGTCCACACTAGTTTATCATTTCCTAGTGGTGCTTCCTCTTCTCTTGTATATTCTATGATGAAGTCAGCCAACACTTGTGCCTTGTAAGCTGTTTGTGGCTGATACTAGATTCCGTAGGCTCTCAATTCCATTGTGTACTTTATCATTCATCTAAACCCGTTAGGTTTCTACAATATGGTGTGCAATGGTTGATCCATGAATACAATTACTTAGTGCACCTAGAAGTAGGGCCTTAGTTATCGTACTATGATAATGATGGTTACGGCAAATTTTTTTACCTAGGTGTACCTAACCTCATGCTTGTATAGTATATAGCTAATGTAATATAGTAGCCTGTATTCTCTTCCCTTTGCTTTGATTAACATAGAAGAGATCGCCGGGTCACTTACGGCTAGGTACAAAAATAGGTCCTCCCTATAGATAAGCTTAGAGAAGACCTGATGGGAATCAAGTCCTTATACCAATCACTTATAGCTAAGTTATAGGACTCTGAGGACTCGCATAGAGAATACTAGCTTGAAACCAAAGTTAAGATGGGAATCCTTATGCCAAAATGATCTCCTGTTGACCTATCTATCAGATCCTCACGTATTAGATGTGCTCTTGCTCAACAATGATGCCTTATTTTAGAATACAGCCCAAGAGTATCCGAGCTGAGCTGCTAGACCGACTATAGTCATCTGACTCTAATTCGGTTGACTTCTTTACCAAATTGAGTGACTCCCAATCAAATCCAGATCAGGTCAGCCCCTTATTGCAAACGGTATTTGCTTCCGCTTACCTTGTATCATATTTCTCCTATCTAACCACCAAACGACACGTATCTTTTAACATAATATTCCAGAGTGATTTTTTCTTTTTTGTATTTAATATTCTTTGCCCCCTTTACCCCTTTTTGTTATGAATCGTAACCAAGAAAAAATAAGGCCTATTGCTAAATGAGTCTGAGCTTATTGAAAGCTTGAAAAGGAAATGCTGAGGAATGTGTAAAAGGACAAATGTGAATGATAAATAAGCAAAAACCTATGAACAGTCTTAATAGATATGACGCACCAATGAAACTTCCGAGGACACATGGTATAATTCGATATGACCTATGGATTAGTCTAGTGAGGTTACTCGCCACTTAGTCTTGCTTAAGGGTTAGGATAAGAGCGATGTCGAGACTAAACAGGCAGTGTTTATGTAGAGAAGGAAATATTCAAGTGTATTAATGATAATAATCTATTTGTAACTACAAATATAAGGGTATTTATACCCATAAGTTAGGGCAACTTTCTCAAAAGGGAAAAGACAAAAAAAGCATTTCTTAAGGAAGTAATGTATAAGATACAAAAGGGTAAAAATAAATATTCAAGGAAAACAATCGTTGGTGTAACAGATTCTACACATGATTTTGTATACACCATATTGGTGGTGCAGTTGGAAGATGTGGAAAAAAAGTATGGTTAGCTTGCTTGTTTGAGTAGGGGTGACTTAGTTAGTTTCGAGTTTCTCTCTTGGCATCTTGGCAAAGGTGACATCGAGTAAGTGATTAGCAATGCATGAGTAAGAATGAGGATTGGCTGTTATCATAGCCTCCTACTTCATGGTATACTATTTGATGAGAATTAAGTTATTGGACCCCTAACTCGTAGCTAAGCTCGAAGACTAAAGGGACTAGCTCGATGAATCCTTCTATTCCAGCTGACCCCTGCCACGGCTGAGTATTTCCTTGCCGAGTCACCTTTCATGCCGAGAAGATTAATCTCTTACGCTTGAGCTGACCAATTACTTGGCATCTTCCTTATCAAAAAGCCAACAAAGAGAGGCTGCAAAATGACAAAGCCATCCCTACTTAGGCAAGTCAACTATCCATACTTTCTGTCCGCATTTTCTAATAACCTCACCAATGTAGCATCGCCATGTGTACAGTATCATGTGTAGAATCCATTGCATCAATGATTGTTTTCTTATATATTCATTTTTACCCTTTTATATCTCGATCTTTACTTCCTTAGGAAATTCCCTTTTTGTCTTTTCCTTTTTATATAGGTTCCCCTAACTTATGGGTATAAATACCCTTTATACTTATAACTGTGAAGATGTTAGATCATTCTTAATACATTTGTGAGTAGTTTTCTTCCTTACGTAAACTCTATTTATTTACTCTCAGCATTGTTCTTATCATTTTCCTTAAGCAAAGTTAGGTGGCGAATAACCTCTTCAGAACAATTTGTGCATCATATCGAATTGCGCTGTGAGTCCTTGGAAGTTCCATTGGTGTGTTGTAACCTCTGGAGCTTAGGTTTTGCTTATTGTTTTATTCTTCATTTTGCCTTTTCTTACTTTCCCCATTAATCCTCTTTCGAGCTTTCTGCAAGCACGGACCCATTCAGCAACTAGCCTTATCTGTTCTTAGTTACGATTCGCAACATTTTGGTATTAGAGCGAAGGTTTTGTGTGAATTGTAGTTAGTTCTTCTCAGAGTTCTGTTATACTCTATTTTACGAATGTGAAACAGAGCAAGTTACCGTATTCATTTGACTATTGTATTGTTAATTGTTAACTTTCCAAAGTGTTTATTTGAGTTTTGAATTTGTGAGGAAAAATGATAAACCCAAATATGAATGGTGGTACTGGTGATGATAGTGGAGTTATCCACCATGGATGACAATTTCAGGGAACTCCCAGAAGCACTAATGAGAGGCTTAATGAGATAATTAATCTCTTAGTAAATCTGACCCGACTTGTTTATGCACTATCTTGCTAACCCATTGAGATAGCATAAAATACTCCCCAAGTTGCTCAACTTATTAGAGGTTAAAACCTAGCTCAACCCATTCGAGGTGGAGGAGTTGGTGGACAAGTAAGGCGAAGGATAGACCTGAGAGAGCTTGATGAAGAGGAGGAGGTGTATTTTAAAGAAGAGAAAGTAAAAGTCTCTAGAGCATCCAATCAAGTGAAGCTTCGAATTTCAAGTTTCAATGGATTTAAGAATGCTGGTAAATATATGGAATAGGAAGAGCAGATGGAGTATGTATTTGATTATTATCAGTATTAGGATTATGAGAAGGTGATAACTGTTGTTGTTGAGTTCTCCGAATATGCTCCCATGTGGTGAAATAATTTTCAGGTCATAAGGAGATAAGAAGGGTATCAAGAGATTAATACTTAGCTAAAGATAAAGAGGATACTCAGAAACAGATTCTTGCCGAAAACCTATCTCCAAGTCGTTTTCACTCGGTTTCAGGAGTTGAGATAAGGAGGCTGAACTATTGATAAATATGTTCAAGCGTTCCAAATGCTCATGATTCGTTGTGAAGTGGAGGAACCACTAGCTTGAATAGTTTCAAGGTTGGTTACTGGGTTGAGAGGAGACATTCGAGACATCATGGAGCTCTAACGATTAGACACCATAGATGAGGCTATTAGGATTGCCTAATGAATAGAGAGGCAAAGAAGGAGCCGAGTATCGATGAGGATGCCGACTAGACGACCTAGACAGATAAGTCACTGAACTTTACCAAATACCTATCCGAAAAGGAAAGTTAATGTTAGAGCCGAGTAGAAAGGTCGACTTGATGATGAAGTGCTGACCTGAATGTATAAGAAGGGGCAAAGGTCTAGTAGGAAGACTAGTCAGATTAAGTGCTTCATGTGTCAAGGGTTCGGACACATGGCTGCTCAATGCCCGAATAGACGGATGATGGTCATCAAGGGAGACATCCCAAAGCTAGAAGTGGAGAGTACGGATGAGGAACCCAAGGAGGAGGAGGTTCTCGTCTAGAAAGAAAGTGCTGAGAAAGAGCTAATTGAGGAGGACGTATTTCTTAAGGACTTAGATCAATTACTCATGGTTTTCCAATATACTATGAATGTAGAACCCTCGTGGAAGGAGGAGCAGAGAGAGAATTTGTTCATACGACCTATAAAGTGAATGATCAGATGTACGCCCTTATTGTGGATAGTAGAAGCTGTAACAATATAGCATCAGTCGATCTTGTTTCAAAATTGAAGTTGTCGATTGTTGCACATCCAAGGTTGTACTAGTTGTATTGGTTGAGTGAGAAAGGAGCATTACATGTCACTCGGAAAATATTACTGCTGATCACTATGGGGAATTACTTCAACCAGATTCTCTACAACGTACTGCTTATGTGTGCTTCCCACATATTGCTAGGAAGACCGTAGTTATTTGATAGGAGAGTTATGCATGATGGCTACAAGAACACTTATATGTTTAAGAAGGATGACTGAAAGATCACACTGAATCGGATGCCACTGAGAGAAGTTCATAAGTTGCAAACGAAACTTACTATGGATCGAAGAAAGCTCTGGTGATAAGTAGAGCCGAGTTACGAGAGGCCATTAATGCTAATGAGTCGACCCTCATGTTGGTTAGACGACTACTGGAAATAAAGGAGTGGGGTGAGTTGCCCTAAGAGGTCAAGGAGTTGTTAGATGAATATGCCAACTTGTTCCCAAAATAGTTACTTGAGGGGTTGCTCCCAACTCGAGGCATAAAGCATTGTATTGACTTAGTATCCAAAGTTGTACTACCAAATAAGCCAGCTTATCAGATGAATATCAAGTAATCTTTTGAGCTCTAACATCAAGTCAATGAGTTGTTGGAGAGAGATTATGTAAGAGAGAGTCTCAGCCCTTTTGTTGTGCCTGAACTTCTAGTGCCAAAGAAGGATGGAACCTAGCGAATGTGTATAGATAGCCGAGCTATGAACAAGATCACTACCAAATATAGGTATCCAATCCTAAGGCTGAAATACATGTTGGATGAACTCAGTGGAGCCAAGATTTTCAACAAGATCGATCTTAAGTTTGGTTACTATCAAATCTGCATGAGGCTAAGAGACGAGTGGAAGACTACGCTCAAGAATCGATATGAACTTTACAAATGGATGGTTATGCCCTTCGGGTTGTCAAACGGCCCTAGCACTTTTATGAGATTTATGAACTATGCGTTGAGACATCTTATAGGGAAGTGTATCGTGGTATACTTTGACGACATCCTTATCTACAGTACCGACACGTCGAGTTACTGTGAACATCTCAAAGCAATCTTAGATATCTTTTGTACTGAGAGATTACTCAGTAATTCAAAGAAATGTTGCTTTTATCAAAATTGCAGACTAGACTATTTGGGTTTGTAAGTATTAAAGAATAGTACTTTAAGGATCTACACTTTGGACCCATAATTTCATAGTGCGTTGACGGGAGGATGGTAAACGAATATCATGTGGAAGATGGCTACTTATTTTAAGGAGGAAAATTATGCATGCTGAATTGCTCATCAAAGGAGCTATTAATCAGGGAAGCCTACAGTGGAGGTCTCTTCAAACACTTTAGAGAAAGAAAGACTTGTGAACTATTGAATGGCTGATTCTTTTGGTTGAGAATGTTGAGAGATGTACATCAAGTGGTCAAAAGTTGTGACATATGCAAGATAGCCAAGTGCTCAGCCGAACAAGGGAAAGTAATGCCCCTACTTGTCCTAACAAAACCATAGACCGAATTGAGCATGGACTTTATTCTCAGATTGCCACGAATTGTCCAAGGTAAAGATTCTTTAATGGTCGTTGTAGATAGGTTCAGTAAGATGGCATACTTTGTGCCCTACTCGAAAACTAACGATGCTTCAGCTATTACTTCTCTTTTCTGACAGGAGATTGTACGGATACACGGTATATCAAGAAGTGTAGTCTTTGACAGAGACCTAAAGTTCTTAAGCCATTTCTAGAGAACCCTATGACGTCGATTGGGAACCAAATTACTCTTCAATACCTCATGTCACCCTCAAATTGATGGCTAAATAAAGGTGGTTAATCGTACTTTAAGGTTATTGCTATAAGTTGTAGTAGGCAAGAACTTAGCTGATTGGGACGTCTGCTTACCAGTAGTTAAGTTTGCCTACAACCAAGCAGTACATGACACCACTAAGTAGACTCCCTTTGAGGTAGCTTATGGGTTCAATCCCGAGTTGTCCCTCGACCATACCCCTATATTAGTACCCGTTCAAGAGGACCCTGACGCATTGGCTAGAGCACAATCCCTTTAGTACATCTATGACAAGGTTACTCGGTACATTGATCAAGTTTCTAGAAGAATGTGAGAAAAGACTAAGGGTAGGACGACTAAAAGATTTCAACCAGAAGACTTGGTGTAGCTGTGCCTTAATAAAGAATGGTTCCTGAATAAGAGGAGAAATAAATTATCTATAAGAGTGGAAGGACCTTTCAAAATCTTCTAGAAGATCAATAATAATGCCTACAGATTGGAATTGCTTGAAGGTTATGGGGTTTTTGATGCCTTCAGCATTGCCAACCTCAATCCGTATCACCCTGTTGAAGAACTAAGTAAAGACCATTTGGATTTGATCCTAAATCCAAAACAACCCAGAAGGAATTATGAGAATCAAGCTACCAGAACCTTGACTCGCAGCCAAGCCTGAGGACTAGAGGGATTGGCCTCACGAATCCTTCTGTTCTAGCCGACCCCTGCCAAAACTAAGTACTTCCTTACCGAGTTACCCTTCATACCGAGCCATATGACTGCCTATCTTTCAATAGTGTGCCGAATAGAAGATTAATCTCTCGCGCCTGAGTCAACCAATTACTTGATGTCTTCCTTGCCAAGAAGCCGAGAAAGAGAGACTTTAGGTTGAAAAAGCCATTCATGCTTTAGTAAGCCAGCTGTCCATGCTTTTTGTCTAATCTTCTAATAACCTCGTTAATATAGTATCACCACGTGTACAGTATCATGTGTAGAATTCATTGCACCAATGATTGTTTTTCTTATATATTCATTTTGTACCCTTTTGTATCTTGATTTTTACTTTCTTAGGAAACGCCCTTTTTGTCTTTTTCTTTTTAGGCAGGTTCCCCTAACTTATGGGTATAAATACCCTTGTACTTGTAACTGTGAAGATATTAGATCATTCTTAATACACTTTTGAATACTTTTCTTCCTTGCATAAACTCTGTTTATTTACTTTCGGCATCACTTTTATCTTTTCCCTCAAGCATAGTTAGGTGGTGAGTAACCTCACCAGACTAATTCGTGCGTCATATCGAATTCGCCGTAAGTTTTTGGAAGTTCCATTGGTGCGTCATATCTTCTAGAGATATTTGTGGGTTTTGCTTACTGTTTTATGCTTCATTTTACCCTTCGCACTTTCCTCATTTATCCTCTTTTGAGCTTTCTATAAGCTCGGATTCATTCAGCGACCAGCCTTATCTGTTCTTATTTATGGTTTGCAATACTATTTGTGAGAACTAGGCAGTCATTCGGCTCGGCATGTAGAACGAGTCGATAAGGAGATACTCAACCTAGGTAGGAGTTAGCTGGAGTAGGAGGATTTGTCTTGCTTATCCCTTTAGTCCTTGGGCTCGACTGTGGGTTAATGGTTTAGTAACCTAATTCCCATAACTTTTTATTATGTTTTATGTAACTTAATTATAGAATACCTTTTAGTCTTTTTATACATGTAAAGTAACCATAGTGGATGGCTATATAAAACCCTACTTTCTTGTATACAGACAATCAACTAATCAAAATAAAATTATTCACTTTGAGTAACCTTAGTGTTCTCAATATCATTCAACTCTTATCTATTCCCTTTAGCAAGAAGTAATGATCAATAACTCTTTAATTTGGATCATTATGTCATATTTGGCAGATTGTAGGCCGAGTAGGATTGAGTAGTACATCATATCCATTTGGTAGCTGCCTAGATTTTGCTAACTTTTTCCCTATTTGATTTTGGTTTGCTTCGTTGTGGTGCTTCTCCATGTGTTTAACCTTAGAGACACATCATTGTCATTGGTATCAGAGCATGGTTCTACAGGGGAGTGTGTGAAGTTGTAGTGAAGTTTTAGTTTGCTTTGTTGTTGGTAGCTATTGTGTTCTCTCCATAGCTATTGTAGTGTGTTTGAATGTAAGTGAGTGTAGTTTCATTATTTGCTCTATTTTTCATTATGAAAACAAAGCAAGTCGCTATTGTTCTATTTGAGTGATTATTGGGTATTAAAGTTGTTCGTGAGTTATTAATTTATTCGAGAAATATTACATCATGTCATATTCGAATGTTCAGGGAGTTATTGGTGACAGAGTAGTGGTGCTCAACCTGGTTATAGTCATAATGGTAGTAATACCCTAGGGTTAGTTGATGACAAACTTGATGGACTAACCAACCTTGTTGAGAGTCTAGTTACAGCAATACAAGTTAACAGACAACAAACTCATGATGTATAGTACCATAACTTACAAGAAAATGCCCCTGAGAGATACTATGGTTAAGGTAATCGAATCAATTGCCTAATTCGACTGTAGCAAGGTAGAAGAGTAATAGACCGAGCTGCAAGATGAAGATTGGAGTTGGAGGAGCTTAAGAAAGATGATGAGGAGCTAGATGTTGAAGAGTTTAGGTTGGAAGAAGAAGAAGAAGTTAACTATTACCATACGTAAGGATAAGGACGCTAAGTCCCTCGAGGGCTAGATAATGTCAAGATTCAAATCCCACCCTTTAGTGGAAGTGGAGATGTAGATGTAGATAAATACTTAGAGTAGGAAGAGAAGATTGAGAAGGTGTTTGAATGTTATAGGTATATAGATGCTGTTAAGGTCCGACTTACTACACGAGTTTATTGGGTATGCCACTGTATGGTGGAAAAATCTGAATGCCGCCAAAACAAGAGATAGAAGATGAGGTGTTAGAACCTAGGATAAGATGAAAAGGTTATTGAAAGGTAAATTTGTACCCAAGACTTACCTGTAAGATACGTTTGCAAAGTTACAGGAGCTTCACTAAGGAAGCTAATTTGTTGATGACTATGTAAGAGAGTTCTAAATGCCGATGATTCGAGCCGACATGGAAGAACTAGAGGCTTGTATAGTATCAAGGTTTATTTTTGAATTCAAGTACGAGATTTGTAACATTGTAGAAGTACAGAGGTTTTGTACTTTAGAAGAGGTCATAAAGATAGAGTAGAGGGTCGAAAAATAGAAGAGAAGTATATTAAGCCGACTGAGGCTAACATTTTCCTGACTCCTAGTTCCGTGCCAACCTGCTTAAGTTGAGTCGAGGAGATAATACAGGGCTGAGGATAGGAATAACCAATTTCATGATAGTTGAGCAAGGTAGTAGGGCTAAGCTAGTCAAATAGGTCAACCCAAGGTTAGGCTAACCCCAGGGAAATATAAGAAAGGGCAAACCTCCATACAGAAGACCAGCAAGGTGAAATGCTTTCAATGCTTGGGATTTTGACACATGGTTGTTGAGTGTCTGAATTGACGCGTTATGGTGTTCTAAGGAGATATAGTAGACAACACTGACGAAAGCAAGCTCGAGAAGGAAGAAGATGTTGGAGAACTCAAAGCTAAAGAGGAAGAAGAGATTTATGTCTATGTTGATCAGAGAGAAGTGATGATCCTAGTCCTGAGACAAGTATTGGGTTCCTTATCAAACTCTAAGGAAGATTAGGGGGAGAATCTGTTCCATACCAAGTGTACCATTAAAGGCCAATTGTGCAAGATTATTGTAGATGGAGGAAGTTATACTAATGTCGTTGTATAATCTTTTGTGTAGAGGTTGAGTCTATTGACCTCGAAGCATCTTTAACCTTATAAGCTACATTGGCTGCATGATAATGGTGCTTTATACGTAACTAAACAAGTGACTGTATCGTTCAGTGTTAAGAGTGTGTATAGAGATGAAGTAGTGTGTGATGTCATCCTTATGGGAGCTTCACATCTGTTGCTTGGATGACCTTGGTCATTCGATCGATATGTTACTTATGATGGGTATAAGAACACCTATGCATTTGTTAAGGATTGAAAGAATATTGTGTTGCAACCCTTGACCCTGTCCTAAGTAAATGAAACCTACAGTCAGCTCACTCGAGTTAATAAGAAGAATGGCTTAGTAATGAGCCAAAGAGAGCTTTAAGCTACTGAAAAGGCTGAAGAATCTATTTTCTTGTTTATTAGAAGATTGTTGGAAATGAGAGATTTAGAGGATATCCTTGATGAAATTTGAAGCTTATTAATTGAATTTTCTGATCTGTTCCCTGAAGAACTACCTAGAGGACTCCTTTCAATTTGAAGCATTGAGTACTGTATTGACTTATAGCTAGGCACTACCTTACCAAATCAACCTGTATACAGGATGAACCCTGAGTAGGCTGCTGAGTTGAAAAGATAGGTGGATAAACTCATTGAGTGACGATATGTAAGGGAGAGCATGAGCCCTTGTACTGTGCCTACTTTGCTTGTTATTAAGAAAGATGGTTCATAGTACATATGCATCGACAGCCGAGCAATTAACTGAGTTACTATCAAGTATAGATGCCTAATACTAAGGCTTAATAATATGTTAGATGAGCTTCATGGTGCCAAGATATTTTTGAAGATTGATCTATGAAGTGGCTACCAACAAATTCACATGAGGCCGCGTAATGAATGGAAGACTATGATCAAGACTAGGCATAGGCTTTATGAATGATTGGTTATGCTATTTAGCCTTACTAATATGCCGAGCACATTCATGGGTTGATGAACCATGTAATGCGCCCTCTAATTGGAAGATGTGTGGTCATGTACTTTGATGACATATTGGTATATAATGCCAGCCTAAATGACCATGTTCAACATCTCTACGAAGTATTTGACATTTTGTGAACTGAGAAGTTATATGGAAATGTGAAGAAATGTACGTTCTACTAAAAAGAGGTGATCTTCTTGGGGTTTGTGGTGTTAGGGGAAGGACTTCGGGCAAATGAGGAGAAGATTTGAGTAGCCGACGCTAAATAATGTCATTAAGGCTTGAAGCTTTCAAGGCTTAGGTTCTTTCTATAGGCAATTTATCAAAAACTTCAATACCATAGTCGCCCCTTCGACTAAATTGACAAAGAAGAATGAATGGTTCAGGTGGAACAATTGAGCTGAGTAAAGCTTTAAGGAGATTAAGGAGAAGCTCACTTCGGCACCTATCGTTTCATTACCAGATTTTTGAGAAACCCTTCAAATTAGAATGCAATGTATCGGGAGTGGGAATTGGCGCTCACTGGATAAAATAGCGATGACCCATCGCCTACCATAGTGAGAAGCTTAGTGGTTCTGCCCTAAACTATTATGTGTACGAGAAAGAGTTGTACTCTCTTTACTAAGCCCTTACTATTTAGCAATACTATTTGTTACTACGAGAGTTTGTTATTTATACAGACCATGAGTCTCTAAAGCATTTAGGGAGTCAGAATAAACTATCGAAAAGGTAAGCCAAGTGGTTAAAGTTTATGGAAGGTTTCTTGTATGTCATCCGGCACAAGAAAGGAAGTGTAAATGTGGTCTTTAACGCTTTGTCATGACCATAAACCTTGTTGACTACTTTGTAGACAAAATTATTGGGATTCTCACTCATTATTGAGAAATATGATTATGATCCTCATTTCGGCCCCACCATTGAACAGTGTAGGGATGGAATTATTGTCAAGGGATATTATCTTAAGGAAGGCTATCTATTCAAGGATTGAAGGTTGTATATACTGAACTATTCCACATGTGAGCTATTGATTAGGGAAGCTCATTGTGGTAGATTATCAGGTCACTTTGGGGAAACCAAGACAACTACTCTGTTGAGGGAGAACCTTTATTGGTTAGGTTTGGCTCAAGATGTTCATAAAGTAGTTAGTAGTTGTGAAGCATGCAAGTAAACTAAGGGAAAGAGAGAACCTGATAACTCCTATTTTAAATATATTTCACATGATGATTTTATAACATTTCCTTTTATTTTTTGTTTTTTTTATAGAAATTGATAATTAATTAAGTAAAATTTTGATTTCAAGGTTTGGACATGTTCTTGTTTGAAAATAAAGAAAAGGAATCAAGTTTCACTTAATTTGGAGTTCAAATGAATGAGTTTTGATGTTTTGAAGTTACATAAATAATAGGAGAAAGTGATAATTTTTTGTCAAAAAGTTACACAATCTGGGACACAACTATGTCCCTAGGCTATGTCTATACAAGATAATTTTTGTGCTAAGGTTAGTAAGTTACACAACCTAGGGACATAACTATGTCCTAGGCTGTGTCTGGTGATGAAAAAAGAAACTTCATAATACATTATATAAGGACTTATGAGGGTTTTGAAGGGGACTTTTAACATTAAAAAAAGAAGAAGAAGAGAAGAGACTTGAAGAAAAGAAGGAGAAAAAGGTGGAAGCAATACTCAACTTTAAAATTGGAGAGATTTTTCATTGACAAAAGGGGTTTTTCATGTTTTAATTTTTGATTTTGTTGCAATTCATTTTTAATTTCATCATGAAAGCTTAAGATTATGGTATTTAGGATTGTGGAACCTAGGGTTTCATGTGACTATTAGACTTATTGATAATTTTCAATAAAGTTTATATTTTTCTTGATTTAATTATGTGTTTTCATTATTAATTGATGTTTTTAGGGTATCAATCTATGATATTATGTATGATGATTGAGAAATCACATGAATGATGAGATCTTGACATAATTGAAGAGAATTACATGTGTACTTAGAGATAAGATACATGATTCTTTCGGAAAGTTATTATTTTTGTGTAGGAATTCATTGTACATTAATGCAATTCTAAATTATATTACTAAGTGAAGAGATTCCAGTAAAAAATTTAGGATTAGGGTTAATATGCTTGAGAAAGGTGTTAACTTCAATTATGAATCCCTCCGTTTAAGAATAATAGAGATGGAATTAGATAGATTTTTAGTGGTCACATGTTAAAATTAGGGGAAACAATTTCTAAATACGTTATTAGCTTTCTTAAAGTCGTTCTTAATTTTATTGCTTCCTAAATTACTTAGTCAAGTCTCATAATTAGATTAGTTTGTTAATTTTAGTATTTTCAATTCATTCAACCCATTACAATTTTTTGGTTAGATAATAGAGCTAAGGTTAGTATTAGTACTTGAGGTCTCCAAGAGATCGATTCAAACATACATCTATTATATTAAAACTGATAGGTGTGCTTGTCTTATATCAGAACCCCATGGAGAATATATACTACAGCCAACATTAACCTTACCTTACGCCAACTTCAGCATGAACTTTATCCTAAGGTTACCCTGAACATCTAAGGGCAAAGATTTTATTTTTGTTATAATGGACCGTTTTAGTAAGATGGTGCACTTCATTCCATACCATCAGACTAATGATGCTTTATATATTGCTGATTTATTTTTGCAGAAGGTTGTCTGACTACATGAGGTATCAAAGACTATTGTCTTAGATTAGGACAAAATTTTTCAACTATTTTTGGAAGAATCTTTGAAGAAGACTTGAAATTAAACTTGTATTCAACTCCAGTAGCTACCTTCAGACTAATGGCTAGACTAAAGTGGTACATAATATGCTAGGTAATCTGTTCAGAGTTTTCATAGGAAAGAACTTGAGGGATAGGAATCTGTGCCTACTAGTTACGGAGTTTGCATACAACCGAACTACCCATAGCACTATTGGGAAGACCCCATTTGAGGTTGTCTATGGCCTTAACTCTACTATTCCCCTGGATATGATTGGCACTTCAATAGCTATTGAAGAGAGTCAATTCGAAGTTGATCGAGCCCAAGAATTGCATGGACTATTCAATAGTTGAAGTGTATCCATACGAAGTCTATTCCCTTGGAAGTGTTCTCAACTAAGGTGTATCTATACCAAGACTCCAATTCAATTAATTTTTTTATTGGATTGAGTGACTCCCAACTTGATCTAGATTAAGTTGGCCCCTTATTGCAAACATTATTCTACTTCTGCTTACCTTGTGCCGTATTTCTCCCATCTAACCACCATACGATACGTATCTTCTGACATAATATTCTACAATGATTCTTTCTATTCTTTGCCCCTTTTACCCCTTTTGGTATGTTTTATGTAACCTAATTATAGAATACCTTTTAGTTTTTTCATACATGTAAAGTAATTTTAGTGGATGGCTATATAAACCCCTACTTTCTTGTATGTAGACAATCGACTAATTAAGATAGAATTATTCACTTTGAATAATCTTAATATTTTCGTTATTATTTAACTCTTATCTATTCCCCTTAGTAAATAGTAGTAGCAAGTGACCCTTCAGTTCAGACTAGGATGTAATATCCGACGGATTGTAAGCCGAGTAGGATCAAGTGGTGCATCATATTCAATTAGTAGTTGCCCGAACTTTGCTAACTTTTTTCCTATTTGTTTTTGGTTTGCTTTGTTGTGGTTCTTCTCTATGTGTTCGACCTTAGAGATGCATTAGGATTGATGGGTGTGCAAGGAAGTCTTGGAGCTGTCGAAAGGCAGTAGTGCACTATAGAGTCCATTCAAAACCCTTTGGTTTTTTTCAAGATTTTGAAGAACTCAACGCATCTATTAGTACTCTTCAAGATAAATTTACTTAAGGTAGCCACCATACCAGTGAGCTTCTATACGTCTTAGAATGAGGTTGGGGTTAGCCTTGATACCTCTCTATGTTACTAGAAAGTTGAGGAACTTGCCAGATTTGACACTAAAGATAGACTTTTGGGGGTTCAACTTCATATCATATGTGCGCATTTAGTTGAAGGCATCTTAGAGATCTTTGACATGAATGATTGGCTTCTAGCTCTTGACAATCATGTTCTTAACATACATATCCATATTATGCTTGATCTGAGGCTTCAACAGTTTCATCACCATTCATTGTTACATAGATCTAGTGTTTTTTAGTTTGAATGGCATCTCAATGTAGCAATACAGACCATAATCGGTGACGAAAGAGGTATGGACTTCGTCCTTTAGGTCCATTTTGATCTGGTTGTACCTTGAGAAGGCATCCATAAAGCTTAACAGGGCCTGTCCCGATGTAGAATCGATGAGTTGATTGATCCTTGAGAGGGGAAAACAGTCTTGAGGGTAAGCTTTGTCAAGGTTAGTGTAATCAACACATATTCGCCACTTCCCATTCTTCTTATTTACCAGTCCTATGTTAGCTAGCCTTGTCGAGTACTTTTCCTCCCTCATGAAGCTAACCTTAAGTAACTTTTACACTTCCTCCTTAATTGCGGCCTACATTTCTGGATTGAAATGCCTCTTCTTCTAACTGATAGGCCGCATTGTGGTGTTGATGTTAAGGCTATGGGTCGCCAGGTCATGGGAAATTTCAAGCATGTCGGATATTGACCAGGCAAGTTGATGCGTCTCCGGGGTTGAACACATGGAGTGCCATCATAACGAAGTGAATAATAATAAAAAAAAAACAGAGAAAAAGTTAGCACAGTTTAGGCAACTACCAAATGGATATGACACACCACTCGATCTTATTCGACCTATAATTTGCTGGATATGACACACCGATCCGAACTGAAGGGTCACCTATCATTACTCCTTGCTAAAGGGAATATATAAGAGTAAAATGATAACGAGAACGCTAAGATTGCTCAAGTGAATAATTCTATATTGATTAGATGATCCCATGTAGAAGAAAGTGGAGGTTTATATACTCATCTACTATGGTTACTTTATATGTATGAAAAGACAAAAAAGGGTATTTTACAGTTAGGATACATGAAACTTACTAAAAGGGGGCAAAAGAGAAAGAATATTCAGTGCTCAAAGTGAAGAATCCTTCTGGAAAGATTGTGCAGAAGACATATGTCATGCGGTAGATGGGAGTTAAGATTATGATACAAAGTAGACAAAATAGAAAGTGTAAGCATTAGTTAGGAGGCAATCTAATTTAGACTAGGCTAAGGGTTAACTAGTTCTTCTTAAGAGAAGTCAGCTTAATTCGGGGTCGGATGCCTGTGGTCAGATCAGGAGCTCACCTCGGCTATTATTAGGACGTCTTTTGGGATAAAGCATTGTCATTGAACAAGGGTGAATCTAAAATAAGTAAGGATTTGATAGTCAGGTTGGTAGGAGACCAACTTGAGATAGGAATGCCTGTCTCAACTGTGGCCTAAAGTTTGTATCCTTTGAGCTAATCTTTGGAGTCCATTAGTTTGGCTACGTGTGATTGGTTTAGGGGCTTAATTCTTATCATGAACCTATATGAATTTGCTATAGGTGGGCGATTATTTCGTCCTTTACCTCGGCTAGAGTCTTAATCCCAACTTTTATAGTTTGCTCCAGTGAGGTTTTGATCTAGAGGTCTTTTGTTTTCTCTTCGAGCTCTCCCTTTTCAGCTATCCTCTCCTATGAGGTTGTTTCTAAGGCGAAAACGCCATCTCCTTTGGCCACCTTGACATACAGCTCTCATGAGAGATTTTGATCACATTTGCATACTTTCACCCCAGTTAGGGTTAGAAATTTAGCCTTTAGATGAAGGGAGGATGTGATCACCTCGAACACATTCAAGCTTGGTCTTCCAAAGAGCTCATTGTAGGAGCAGAGGCAATCAATCATAATGAACTCTACGGGTTGTTGTGCTATGTAGTTGTCATCGCCAAGTTCTATGTCTAATATGATGATACCCTTGTCTCGAACTGTTCTTCTGTTGAAGCCGATCAAATTATGGTTGTACAGCTTCATTTTTACTAATAGCTTCTACCTTACCCTCTCGTATGTATGAAGAGTATGTTGGTAGAATTGCTAGTGTCCACCATAATCTTTAGGACCTCAAATTTTGAGATCCTCACCCCTATTACCAAGGCGTCTTGATAGGGTGTATCGATCCCTTATAGGTCTTTCTCAGAGAAGGATATGAAAGTTTCTAGCTTCAATCTCTTCTCCCTTATGGCCATCATCTTTGACGGGGCATTAACCAAGGTGCTAGTGTTGGCCAGCTCTTAGGGTGCGCCCCCCTTCCCCCCCCATGATTACGTTAATGATACCATTAGGGGCACAGTCATTATAGCAGTCATTATTCTACTTGGCATAGGCGTTCTCGGTCTGTCGCCTCCGAGGTGCCCTATCTCCATCATCGTCAAAATGGTTGTTGTTTCTTTAATGGGCCACACATTCGTTGAAGAAACCGCGTTGAATGGCATATTCGAGGGCATTCTTCAATTGGAAACACTCTTTGGTAATGTGGCCATGGTTGTCGTGGAACTGATCGTATTTGTTAGAGTTTTGATATCTTAGGTAGCCTTTGGAGTGAATTTTGATGCTTTACTTCGAAATAGACTTGGGTAATATGTTTATTCAGGGGTATGTTTTGGGTGTAGATAGGAGGAGGGAGCGGGTCGCGCTCGGTTGGGCGCTTCTTCTTCCCAGAGCTCTCTTCCTCTGATCTGCTTAACATCTTACCATCGAGGCGATCGTTCACGGATAATTTTTCTTTATCTTGCTTTCTACTTGACCTTTCTCGGTTAGCATTGCACCTAGATGAATGTTGTCTTCCTGGTCGATGTACTTCTGGGCCTTATTCTAAAAGTCAGCTAGGGTCTTCGGCTTGCTCTTCGCAAGTGATTGGAAGAAATCTCTCAAAGATTGAATGTCAAGCTATGTAGCATATACAATGACTCCCTCATCTAGTTGAGGGATCTCGACCATGACATTGTTGAATTGGGCTATGTAGTCTCCAAAGGACTCGCCTTCACCCTGCCTTATGGGGTATAAGAACGACGTGTCCTTGGATGGGGGCTTGTTAGCCTTGAAGTAGAGACTGAATCTCCATGCTGGCTCATCAAAAGAGCTGATAGAATTGTCAAAGAGGTGATTAAATCATGTCCAAGCGGCCTTCCCCGGGGTGCTTGGGAAGGCCTTACATATTATAATATCCCTATGACCATGGAGGTTCATGAGGGTGAGGAAGTGGAGAAGATAGTCGTCAAGATCACTTGTGCCATCATATTGGTTTAGGGATGAAACTTTGCAGTTTGGGGGCAACACTTTATCTTGGACACCTTTAGTGAAGGGGGTCTTATTGCTGGCAACCAGCCCGACATTGCTAGTAGCCTTACTCCCTTATTGCTAGTAGCCTTACTCCCTTATTGCTCAGAGAGTTGTTTTACCATGGTATGGAGCTCATTTAAATTGGCATCATCTGTCAAGTGAGCTTGATGTGCAGCTGAGTAAGCTTGCATTCTTTGCGAGTTGGCTTCCTACTTATTCTTAGCTAGAGCTCAGTTATAGATGGCCGCAGACCTTATTGGCTTGATGCAAAGGCGAATCAAGTTGCTTATCCCTACCATTATGTTTCTACCTAGTACAGGCATCCAAAGCTTTGAGGGGGTGGGTTTGTACGCTGTACCGCTTTGCTTCTTCTAGGTGAATACAGAATAGCTTGTTTTGAGTAACATATTCTTCAAGCAAATGTTCCATGCACTCCAGGCGTTCCTCTAATACAGCCCTTGGGAGGGGTTGATTGTCTTGGGGTTGGTTGTTTACCAATTTTTGGTTCTCTTACTCATTGCAGTGAGATATGATGTTAAGAGAATTGTTTGTAGGGTATGTTTAATGTGTTTGAGGTTTCAGGTATAGGAATTCACATTTCCATAGATGGCACCAATGTCATCTTTGAGTTTTTGCTAGTAGGTGTGAAGGCTTTGCACGTAGAAGGCCTGCAAAACAATACACTATGAGAGGATGTCGATGGGTTGTTCGGCGTTGCCACTTTGATGCTTAAGTTAGCGTGGGGCATTCGAGAGTAGAATGTGATTTGGAATAATAAGTAAACTTGGAGTACAAAGTCTAGAGAGTTTTACCATTAAGTAGTGACTTGGTATTTATAGTAGAGCGGAGCGGAGCTAAGATGAGTCGAGATGAGCCAGTAGTTGGAGGTCAGTTAGTGCGAGAGATCTTTTCTTACAAATATGGAGAGTAAGATTGTTGTATCCAATGAATCCCACTTATTTTAGATGTGGCTTTTTCACACTATTTAATCCTTATCTTGTGCATTCTAGCTGTTGTAGAACTTACTGGACTTAGCCAATACATGCTAAGGGCTTAGGCCTAAGGGGCGAGATCTAGGCTATGAGATAAGTTGGATTCGGTCGAGTTTGAGAGGCCTATATCTAAAGTATCTTGTTAACACTTGGAAAGTTGAAAACCGCCTTTGTTAGCTGTCACTATATAGCAGGGTGATGATTAAACTGTACCACGAATCTTGCTATTGAATTATTGCCTACTAGAAAATGCTTGAGTAACTAATGCAGGCGGTGCAATTTTGGCTCCATCATTCGTGAATTCTACCAGACTCAATCCCCTCTATCCATAGGTCATGCCGACCATCTTGCATTTCACAAGCAAGTCGAAGCTAGTTGGGAAGCTGTAATGGTGTTATAGCGCCTCTTTTCTTTAACCAAATAATCGGGCTGCCACATCCTGAGCAAGACCTGCGTGTTATTACACCATGCCGACCTGTGGGGAGATGATCCACTTAAAAAGCTGAGCGGTTTTCTTCCTCGATGAAAACCTTGTTTAACACTATAATCTCCAGCAATTATGCAATCAGTTTAAAATCTTAGGAGCTCTGAGTTCTGAGTTTGTCCATCCTTTCCAAACCAAACACGCCCGAGTTATGTAAGAAGAACCGAGCTGATTAGTTTCAACTGCAACAGGACATTTAGCCAAGCTGCGAAGTTTCATGCCCAGCTGTTCATGGATTTAATACACCGTTCAAGCTCTTAGGCTTGTCGAGCGCCATGCCAAGTTCGGTAACTCCAAGGCGAGCTCCTGCAGCACAGCCGAGATCCAAGCTCCAGCAGCAGCATTAGCATTGCCGAGGCTAAGCTCCCTTAAATCCAAGCTCCACATGATCACATTGCATGCCGAGCTTAATACGAGCCTCGGCATTTGGGGAGGATTCCCGAGCATTAAATAGCAACCTCAATAAACCGTCGCAATGGCAGCACCGAACTTTCTACGAAGGCCGATTTGTTGTAAATTGCTAGGCTCCGAGCTATTTATTTACGGCTCCAGGCCAAGCAATTGAATAGAGGGCGCATTACCAAGAAGTTTGAGCTGAATCCTAATGAGCCGATTTATCTAAGCTCGAATTCAAGGCAACCCTACCCCAAGCAATAGCCAACATTGATTCACTTGCTTCTAGTTCGGGAGTGATACATATTCCTAATCTCTGTATGCGGAAAGAAGATTATTTTGTCTCAATAAAACAGTGCATTGAGCAGCACGTGGCAATTTACGATCAAGCTGCTATTGTTAAATAGTAGGAGCCGAGCTGATTTGTCCAAAGCCCGAGTCGTTCACCTGTCGAGCAGTTATGGAACCAAGTTGCTTTGAATGTAGCAAGTGTCCAACCAATCTAATAACAAACCAAAGCTCTGTACCAAGCAACTGCCCATCTACGTACCGAGCAGCACAATAACACCGAGGGACAAGCTTTTGATCCGAGTTTGAACTGACTTGGGTTTGCATTAGTTCTGTCAACTTGAGATGCCGTTGATTATTTTTCGAGTTGAGTTGGGGAAACCAAATAATCGTAGCACGTCCAGGTCAACCTTGACAAGCCTCAATTAAAACTTTGATATCCCAGTTGTTGAACAGAATTTTAGCTCGCAAGAAGTTTCGAGGAAATTCCAAGCAAACTCCAAAAATCGAGCTCCTAGTTACAACTAAACAAGGTCGAAGTGAAATTTCACTTCAACGAGCTGTCATTCAACTTTCTTCGAGCTTTCAAGTGCATGCGAACTGCAGAACAACCGAGCTTCTCTCTCGTCCGAAAACCCGAAACTTACAAATTACGGCATGGCTTCACTTAGAACAAAACAACTTGCTGAGCTATTAAGTTGCTATGCCCAGCAAGATTGGTCTGTGGAATCCGAGCTACTCCATGCCGAGTTTCTGTAACTGCAAAGATACAGTCGTCTTCTTTGTTGTTGGGGAAGGATGAATGACAGTGAACTGTGGGGAACTATGCGAGCTCACTGGTGCCGCTGCCACATCATCGAACTAAGCCATATGCCTCAAGCGAAGACCGTGCTCATCGCAACTATACTCATAGTAGCCACCGCCGAGCTTCTATGTTCCGTGCGTCTGGCCTACTTCTCTTCAAGCATTGACCTTCAAAGCCGAGCAAGTCACCACGGCGTATCAGACAAATAGGATTGACCTATTCACAGCAGCCTATGACCTTAACTGAAGATAATATTCAATTTTTGTTCAACTTCACACGATAGCAACTCTTGCCAAGCTCATTACGAACCTCGGCAACTCGACATTATTCCCGAGCGCAACAACACAATACACATTAAACGGAGCTGCTCCATTCGTGGTCAAGCCACTGCCGAGCGACAAGATGATTAAGCTCAACACCTAGCAATTGCAGCCTCTTGAATACCAAAATCCGCGCTGCTCTTATTCATGTAATAACAGAATAATGTGTTGATCATCGACCTAACATGTTTGAACCAAGCATGTGTTGACAGGTGAACACCAGCTCCTCAATTACAACTTGCTGAGCTGCTGTAGTGAACGGCCGAACTGTGCTCCATACGAAATTCAACAGTTGCTAGCTGTCCAAGCATCATTGAACAGGGAAAGGAACCCAAGCGACTCTGTGTTTATTTGTACATGTCCTTAAAAGGCAAAACTGGGTGTGGCTATGGGTAGCTCTGCCACCTGGGCGTTGCCACGATTGTGTTGTGGTGGTGGTGGCCGTTCACTCCCAGCTGCTCGTCGGGTCTGGGTTCTCCTTTATGGTCCTAACTGCTAGTTTTTTTTTCTTTTTTTTTTCTTTGGTTTTTCTTTGCCAGTTTTCTTTTCTTTTTTTTTTTTTTTGGTTTTTCTCTTGAATTTTCAAAGCTCTCTATTTTTCTCACTCTCAAAAACTACTCAAATGAGCTTCTGAGAAATTTAGGGTATTTATAGAGCTTTGTGGTAATTAATATATATTAAATTGGACAAGACATTGTTCAAATTCCTTAATTTTTGGCTTTTGTATTGCTCTAATTTAATTGGCTGATTTTTTTCTTACTTTCCCCCATTGCCACGACCCAATTCTGGATTATTCCTTATTTTTTCTAATTTTTCTTTATTTTTCCTTAATTAATTACGAATTTTCTTTAATTATTTAGTATTATTTTAGTATATTTCACGTATTTTAAGTAATTACACGTATTTCTACATACATGTAAATTCATATATAGTACAAATAAATATTCCTAAATATTATTTAGGTCATTTTATGATTTTTAGTATATATATAATTTATCTCTAGGGATTCGTTAATTATCGGAATGCATTTTACGCATTTTCGATAAATAACAAGTTATATACTTAAAATTTGAAATTTTTATATTCATTTATTTTATTGCTTATTTTCTTAAATTCAAACTTACGAGATCGTTTTACTAATATTTCTAACTTTACTTTATAATTTAGGCTCAATTGGGTCTTTCAACCGATCGAAACCTCGAATGGTTAGTTTTGGAGCTTACACATATTCTAAGTTATAATTTAACTTATTTCTCCATGTATACTTATTATTTATTAATGATTTATTCTACCTTATTTCAGGGTTCGGTTTCTAAATTAGATTCCAGTTTTGATTCTACATCGTCTCTAACTATGAGGAATCCTAAATACGCTCGAACCTTAATGTGAAATTAATCACATTAATCTCGAGTATTCTAATATCACATTAGGTTTTAATTTAGTGTTATAACTTATTCAGTACACTCTAATCTTAATTAGGGTACCGTATTTACTCTCGATGTGAGAAAATCTTATATTTTTTATATAATTACTCAAAATTAAATTTTGTTTTAGATTTTTATGTACTGATTTTTATTATTATATTATCAAAATAAACCTAATTTTTCATATTTATTAATTTTTCAATTCCACATATTCTTAATATCCTATAATTACTACATGATTCCTATATTAATTACACTTAACACCTTAAAGACTAGGATTAGGTTTCCACATTAGAGATTAACATCTTTAAAACATTTAATTATCATCTAAATCAGTAATTAATCACTTAATTAACTTAAAATTACTCAATTTTCTTATCATTTTAGGGCTAAAAAATTACTTAAAATTTTCAAAAATTAAATTTAAAAAATGGCTTCATAGCACTATTCTATATCACTTAAGCATTTTGCAGAAAAAAATTTGAGTTTCAAACTACACTCTTAAGCCTATTTATTTATAGTCTAATCATGCTTGGTTTTGCTTAATTTTTTAAGAACCTTCTATTTACAGATGTAATTAAACTTAATCACTATTTTTCGTAAATCTACATACAATGAAACTGTAAAATAATAAATTTCATAATTTTCTAAGCAAAATAAATAATTTTAAAAAATTTTACAAAATTGGAGAAGATGTGAACTCACCCGGTTTGATGGCTTTTGGGCCTCCAACACTAGTTTAAGTGTGTCGGCTAGTCTAGGCAGTAGGTTTGGAGTAGGGTGGTGGTGGTGGTTCAGTTCTAGGTGATGGTGGTGTGTGGGTTCGTTCTCCTCGCTCCCTCTATACAATTTTAGGGCAAATTTCTAAAAACCCTAATTTTTTCTCTAAATTTCGATGCTCTCAATTTTTCTAAACTTCTAACTATCCAAATGAGTTATATAATTTTTCTTGCTATTTATAGAGCCTTTAAGTAATTGTTATGCATTAATTAGACAAGACATTGCTCATCTTCAATTTTGCCTTTTGTGTTGCTTGTTTTTTATTGGTTAATTTTTCCTCTTTAATTCCTGACCTGCCATGATCAAATCTAAGTCATTCCCTATTCCTCTTATTTTTTCCTGATTTTTTCTTAATTATTTAATAATTTTCTTTAATTATTTAATAAGTTTCTAGCTAATTCCAAGCAGTTTAAGTAATTTCGCATATTTTTATCCACACATAAATACATGTGGGGTATAAGTAAACATTCCTAATTGTTATTTAGGTCATTCTATAATTTTTAGTATACATATAATTTATCTCTAACAACTTATTAGTTATTAGATTACATTTTTCACCTTTTCAATAATTAATAGGTATTATACTTAAAATTTAAAAATTTTATAGTCTCTTATTTTATTACTTATTTTCTAAAATTCAAGTTTATAGGATCATTTTTACTAATATTTCTATCTATATTTTATAATTTAGGTTTGATCGAATCTTTTAACCGATTGTTCTAAATTTTGTGTGCTAAGTTCAATCCTACAGTCCCTTAGCTTAACTTTAGGGCTCATAGGTGAGTATTCTGATATATTATAATGTTGAATGATGATGAGAGATTAAATTTATAGTGTTAGAAGTGTTGGGTTTGGAAGTTGAAGACTTGATGCTAATATTTGTGCTATATGTGAAATGTTAAAGTAATGAAGTAAGGTATGCTTGATTCAAACTGAAATGGTATTAAGCTACATAGTGTACATTGATTTTGATCATGAATAAAAATTGTATTGGAGACAGGGTATCTAGAGTGAACTATGAAGTTGATTAGAGACTAAATCGGAGACTTTATATACCTAAAATGTAGTTCGTTAAACTTCAAATAATGAGTCTAAAGGAATTTATAGGACTTATGAGTAAAACGTAATTAGGATTTGAATTAAAGATTGAATTGGAGATTGAATCGAAAGCTGAATTAGAAACTAGATAAATACATGGCTAATCGTAAGAGGCTTAAAATATGGATAACTAAGTATAGTAGAACTTTAAACTAAAGATAATAGTATGAGTTATAGAATAAAGCCTATTTGTACGAATACTAAAATGGTATTTTATTATAGGGATTGGTGGCAACGCTATATCATAAGTCGCATCTTAGTAAGTAAGTAGAAGTCCAAGTAAGTTTAGGATCAATATATAATTGTATTTTGGAGCGCTGTCTTATAATACTTGGAGGCTTAAGATTATACTCAATTGTACTTATAGGTAGCTTAATTGAGTACATGCCTGTGCGTCTCTGAGCTTGTTTATATAGTACTATCTTGTTGATCTAGATTGAAATTGTTTATATTGTGTGGAATTACTTAATCAGCTTAAACTGGATTTAACGATATTGGACTTGAGATGTTATCTATACATCTATTGTAACCTAATAAGGGATGTTTATGATTCTTCGACCAAATACTAATACCTTTAAAAGGAATAGTATTGTAGTATAATGGTTCCTTCTTTATCTTTAGTTGAACTAAGTGATAAGAGAGAAAGTCGCGATAAGGATGAAGGCATTGGTTCAAAGGATAGATGTAGGAGGAGGGATGTCCTTATTGCATAAGCTTGGTTTGGTTATGAGCTATTGCGTACGTGTTAAAACTCTTCAAACCTGGATTAGAGTGGGGCATTAATCTCATGATGGATCAGATAACATTATACTATGGCATTTATTAGTTACATTGCATTTAAATAACTATTTGATAATCTTGTTTGTGATTGATGTATGGTCTTATATCTCCATCTTAGCTTACTAAGCGGTCGGTTACTCACATTCTTATAAATTTCCTTACAGGTGTTGAATAGGAGGCCGTATCATGACTATCCTAAGACTAATGACGGATGTATCCTAGGGAGTGACGCTATAAATTGGAGAATAGTTAAACTTCTAAAGGCTTTGTTCTTATTTATGAATCTTGTTGTATCAAACTATGTACATATTAAACAAACTAGGTTATTAAGTCTTATAAATAATGCTTGATTATCTAACTTTTTAATTTATGTTTTAAGACTTTTACGAGTAAAATTTTATTGTATTCATGTGAATTGTTTACTTCAAAGAAAATTAGTTGTAGACGTCTTATGTAAATCAGGTCTACAATAGTAGCCAAGATATTAGTTTTTATTTTAAGATAGTTTATATAGAGAGATTGTTATAACTTTGCTGCTTCAGGATGTAACAATCTTTCTTTAAATTAGAGCTTCAATTACCAACGTAGGCTTATGGGGAATAACTCAAATTAGGAGGGAAGAGGTTAGACTTTGATTCCTACCAACTAAGAGTGGAGTAATACATAACTTCTCTGTCAAGATTGGAAAGCTATTAGCTACCTCTTCTCCCTAGTGAAGCTTTCCTTTCTTTAGACTCTATCATAAACATGGTAATTATATTGAAGTTTCTAATGAAATTCCTAAAAAACGTAGCCAACCTATGAAAACATCACAACTTAAAAACATTCTTTAATGTTGGCCAATCTTTGATTGCTTTAACCTTAGATTCATGAACATGTATGCCTTCTGCTAATATAACAAGATACTAAAAATAATAGTTTGTTTATTATGAAACTACATTTCCTAAGATTTACGTATAACTTGTTCTCTTTCAAAACTATCATAACTTACCTTAAAGTACATCAAATGCTCTTCTTCTAAATAACTATAAATCAAGATGTTATCAAAATAAACAACCATCAACTTACCAATGAAGGGTTTTATTTCCTAATTCATTAATCACACGAAGGTATAAGGAGCATTGGATAATCCAAATGGCATCATTAACTACCTATACAATCTATCCTTAGTCTTAAATGTCATCTTCTACTCTTCTTTAGGTTGAATTCAAATTTGATGGTACCCATTCTTTAAGTCAATTTTAGAGAACCATCTAGTGTAATGTAAATTGTCTAATATATCATCTAATCCTGGAATTGGAAATCTTTAGCCCATTGGGATTATGTTGATAGCCCTACTATAGATAACATATCCTCTAACTACTATCTTTTTTGGGAGTCATAAATGCATGAGCAATACAAAGACTCATGCTTTCCTATGTAAGACCCTTTCTAAGCAACTCTTCCACCTTTTCTTTCAAAATCTCACTTTCCCTTGGATTCATCCTATAATGTGGGACGTTTTGCAAACTTTCCCTAAGAATGAGATCAATTTAATTTTGTTTGTCTCTTATAGGAGATATTCCATTAAGTATCTCTTCTAACATCAACTCCTTGAACTCCTATAATAAAGGACATACAACTTCTGGGTGCTACTTTACTTACAATCCACCCCATTCATCATCACATGTAGATTACTATTACATAGACCTCTCTTGTCTCTATGACTTTAGAAAGTACTATGTTCTACAACTTCTAACTTAATCTTTGAAGGCAATAAAGTATATTCCACAACGTTCTTCTCTAATTTGTACACATTGCTCTTACGTAAAATCTGGGCATCTAAATCATATTGCCATGGTCTAATAAATAATATATGGTATACATCCATATCAATAACATTACAATAAACTTCATCATGGTACTTACCAATTAAGAATGACATTTTGCATCTTTCTATTAACTCTACTTTCTTAACTGCTATTACTTTAATCTACTCTAACTTGTAAGGATTATGATGTTTTTCCACTGGTAACTTCAAGTTCTTTACAACTTCTCTTTTAATGATATTCTTACAACTACCACTATCAATGATAATGCTAAATACCTTGTCATTGATGGCATTGAGTAAGATCTTCTTGCTTTAGAGATAACACCAATCTCCTAAATGTATAAGTTTTCCCCTCATCACAATATTACTCCTCTTCATCTCCATCTAGTTTATAATAGTTTTCTTCATCTTCTTCTCCTTTCTCTACATTATTCACTATCTTCCTCATGGAATATTCATTTAACTTGCACCCCGTTTGATTATATCTGAAGCACTTACATATAGTAAGCTTAACATAAGAATTTTTAGTTTTCTTCTCCTTACGGCCTTTAGCTTATGACATTTGGTGCTTGCTTGTTACCTTATCTTCTAGAATGCTTTTACTATTGCTATCCTTAGCAACTGCTTTTGATATTGATTTGGGCCTCTCACTAGGCCTAACAACTTAATAGTTGTCATAATTCCTTTTATTACAATCTTATTACATCAATTCTACCTTCAGAGCCATGTTTTTTTTTTTTTTTTATCTTTTGACAAGGTTCTGATGACTTTAACCCCGATCTATCACTGAAGGAAAATCTTAATCCTTCCAAGAATGTAGCAACTTGTGACCCTTCTAATTTATGAAGGTTATTCCTCTATCAACCTCATGAAATTTGGTATGTACTCATGCATAGATCTATTCCTATACTAGTAATGTTGATATTATTAGAATAGGAATCTACTTATGATATGGGGGGTAAGAATTCTCTTATTAACAAATACTTCATCCTATACCATGTGTACATAGGACCCTTCCCTTCTTGCTCTCTCTGATATCGAATTTACTTTGACCATGTAGAAGCTCCTCCTTTTCAACCTACAAACCACCAATCTAACTCTCTTTTCTAATAGAATTTCCATATAATCAAACAATCTGTCAATTTCTACAATCTAATCCAAGAACTCTCTATTCCCAAATTTTCATTGAAATAAGAAATATCTACCTTTAACCTAACATCCCCTTAACCCTAATCTATTATGCCTAGGAGCTAAATTAATCACTAGGGCTTACCAAGTGTCATGGTAAGTCTTTCTCGTAGAGAAGAAATGAAGATGGAAAGCCAATAAACCTTGAGAGTTGAGTAGAGGATATGACCTACCAATGGTCACTTTTGAACTTAACTCAACACTTAATGTGACTCATGAATGTCGAACTAGGGTTCCTTGCCACTAGTGAAGAAGAAGATGGTCATTAAAATTCAAGAAAATGATGTCTTCTAGTTATAAAATTACCCTTTTATATATGTTGATTGGGGCAATTCTAAAAGGAGAAAAATGACTTAATGGTAAATCTAAAAAGAGGAAACAACACATGTACAAATTGGATAAAGTTAGAAAACTACGAAAAGAATATTTTGGATTATGTGCACTAACGGCTATCAATCCATATGTCATGCTAGCATAAGGCAATCTCAAGCAGAAATGGACAAAAGTGTATGGTTGTGGTTTCTGGAGTTAGACTTTGAGTTGGATAGCTCGAAAATAAGTAGGCTAACAGATTGGTTAGGCACTTTAAGCTGTTTAAACTTACTAAGTAGGTTGACATAGATCATGGGACAAGCTTGGTGGCTTAAACGAGAGATGAACAACTTGGTGGTTGGTAGAAGTTTTGGATGTAAATTTGCTCATCCATGGTCACCTAACCACTTTGGTGCTTTATTTTGATTTTAGGCTTTATTTGATTTATTTAGAGAATTTAATTAAGTTTTGAAAAATTTAAAGAGAATTTGGGTTAGTTTTGAAGACTTGAAAAGGATTTCACCCAAGAGTATAACCCATGAATTGAAATCATGCCTAAAATAGTAAGAAAATAAGGAAGTATTGATGGCTAGAAAGAATCACTATCAAGATTACAAGTGTGAACCTTGAGCATGAGCCTCCTATTTCACTTATTTGTAATTTTTTAGTAGAGAAAGATTATACTTAGGAATCATGATCATGATCTTATGGCATGAACATGTTATTTCTTACAAATCTCCTTAGTTTTTTGAAAATTTGAAGCCCTAGAAGGTGCCCTACACATATAAATAGACAAAGACCTTCTAAACATGAGAAGGAGACATTATTATTATTATCATTATTATTATTGTTATTATTATTATTCCATTCATTCAATTAGAGTAGGGTTTAGAACGTAGAATAACTTTCAAAATAGTTTATTTTCTTCGAGGAATTAAACATCAAAAGTGATGAGAAGTAATATTTGATCTTGAATTAGGGTTTGCCAATCTCTTTAAATGTTACTTTCATTTTTATTTATATGTTCTTATTTTGGATATTATTATCCCTATTATTTCTTTTATGCTTAATTGAGATTATAAATTGGATATTTGAATTACTAATTAATGGATCTTATGCAAAAATCAATGTTTTATTAAGTCTTTCATTCCATAATCATTGAACATATATTTTGATTAGTTAGAATATATGTTAGATAGAAATGAGTTTGCACAAACTTTTTCTAATTAATAATTGTGAACTAGGTAATTTGGATTAAAGAAAAACCTAGCAATATGCACTTAAATTCAATTGAGGTTTAGGAATTGGAAGGGATTAATTAAGTTTATTTCTTGTCTAATGATAGAAAGGGTAAATTGGTTAATCAGTTAATCTTAAGTAATCATTTATAATGTAAAGGAGTTTTTACCTAGTACTTTACCGCTTTAAAATTAAATCTGTTAAAAATTTGATATTGACCTTAACTGGTTTTCTATTTATCTAGTTCATGACAAAATCAATTAAAGATGTTAAATATCTTAACTTGCTCTGTTAGATTAGATGTAGTATTAGTTTTTTAGAAATTAAAAATAACATCTTTTATTTACTTAGCATTAAACGAGACTAACATGGCTAAGAGCTAGTATAAAGCATTCCTTGTGAGTTCGACCTAATCTTCACTAGTTTTATTACTATATAAGAGACCCAATGCATTTTCTAAGAAAATACACTTTTGTTATAAAGTAGAGTTAGGTTTAGTGTTATGCCCTAGGTGCTTATATTGTAATACTCCCTACCATACATACAAGTGGTCAATGATAGCATAGAGCTTGTAACTACTACTATACCATTGATATATACAAGGTTTCACAACAAAGCTGATTGCATTTAATGGAAGTGAAGCATGCCCAACAATATCCCAGAAGAATAATGCCTCCTTTATCTTAAAGTTCTCATAGGTTTGTTATCTTCTATTGATTAAACCTCACTTAATGCTTCAATCCTAAGCTTTTGTAGAGTTAGCCTGCAAAAAAATAACTATAGGGGTGTGAGCAAAATCATGTCCTTAATAAGTGGCAAGGGATAAGCATCTTATGTAAACAAACAAGCTAAGTCAAGTCCTTTTAGAGTGCAATGCAATAATAAAAGTGTCATCTATATGACATTGATTGGTAAGTCATGATATTAGAGAAATTAACCCCACTCTAGTCTAAGTTTCAAGGAGTTTCACACCATAGTTGACTACTTATGGGACCAATCTCCTACTAATATGAGGTTGTATAATGTATATTCCTCTTTGTCCCCTCTATACATGTTCCAGATTATCCGTGATACTTCTCGACCTTGAACGGTGACCTCCTTTCCTATTATTTAGTTTCACAAGATCAAAAAGAAGGAAATTACAATATTTTCTTACCGTATGGGTGGTTTTGGTGGGAATCATGCAATAATGTAGGGATGCAATGAATGTACCAATTATTTAGGCCAAGTTTACATTTAGTCAATTTTAAAAGGTGATCAAGCAGTATAATCATTTCCAAGCAAAGTATTAAATATACAAGAAAATTATGTTTAGTAGGTAGGCTTAGTTACCACAATCATTTCATCTACATACTTTGCATGCTTAGATGCAGCTAATTATAAGCATAAGTAATATAATGACTTATAACCCCTTACTAATGCAATTAAGACTACAGTGAGGTAGACCACTTATATGTAATGTAGAACGCTTGCTATCCTTTTTGTAGTCATGGAGATCCTATAAAATAAGTTTTAAGTTAATTGTATGAGATTAGAATTATTCATAAAAGAATTTCTGTAGAAGGTCCTGAGTAAGGTTTTGAGTAAGGTCTTAAATTAAGGTAATTAATTATTTAATTAGGTTAATCCTTATAGTTTACTTAATGTCATTTATGGGTAGGATAAAAAGAGGTATAGAAACATAGTCTAAATTTGATGATAAAGAAAGGCATCATTTAGTTCATGTAAAACTGATAATCTTATTAGTTGATTATCTTTCAATTTGTAATCTATATCGTTGCTAGTTATTGTTTTTCAAGCAAAAGGAGTTGGGGTTTAAAGGAAGTAGTGAAAGATTGTCATTATATCTAGAAAAAGGTGAAAAAATCATGACCTTTTCAAAGTTATGTAAAATTATTATGATAAAGGTCATAAAAGGTAGTGGCTGCGGAAGATAATAGAAAATAATTAAAATATATATAAGAAAAGATAGAATAATAGGGAACTAAACTAAGACTCATACAAATGATAGATTATCAATATAGGAATGATCAAAATGAACGGGTTTTAATAACAATCATTATTTTGGAATTATAATATATTATAATATTTATTATAAAGTCAATGTTGTAAGTGAAAAATATGATTCAAAAAGTAAGAAAATTAGAAAACATTTCAACAATTGATAACTATGGCATATAAAAAACTATATGAAAAAATTTAGGGATTTGAGGATGTCAATAGATATGGTTTTGTGACTTTTGTTTAAAATAGATATTTTTTTTAATGAAATTGGCAAAAACTTCCCAAAAATATATAAAAAATAGGGTATTATTTTTAAGAAAATTATTATAAGAATATATACTTATAGAGTACTTATAGCTAAAAGGACTCCTTAAAACAACAAATTTAGAGGCTCTAAAATCATCGAAGCTAGAACCATCAAATTGATCAAAACCACCACCTAGTGGCGGCTGCTACCACCACTCCAACCTTTTCTAATCTCTTAAGATGAATATGGATGAGCTCTTAAATTTTCCCCTAAATTTTAGAGGCTTAGATTGAGTAGCGTGAATTTTTGAAGTTAGGTGTGGGGTATTTATACTTTTCAATCATCTTCAAAAATTAATATTAAATTACACATGTATCTAAAGATTCTACAAAGATTAAGGTGGCTTTCTAAAATGTTAACAACACATCTAGTTAAGATTTGGTAAATTTTGGACAAGTGTCCTATTTTTGTTGAATTTTTGGTTATATCTTGGCATACTTTTCTAATTTTATAATGAGTGTAAATTTATGGAAAAATTATTATTTGTACATGACATCTTGTTGGGTGTCTTCATAATTTTTCATGACTTTTGAATGAGTGTACAAATTTTTCATGAATTTTTGAAAATTTATCAATATATTTTAATAATTTTCGATACTTCTGAATTTTATAAGGTTTTGTTTACTTTCTTGAGAAGTCATTGGATATTTTTATGACATGTCAAGAGTGTTTTTTTTTTTTTTTTTTTTACATTTATAGAGTTGATTTGATAATTCTTGAGTATTTTACGGTGTTTTATGGGGTACTTTTACCATATTTTAATATTCTACCTAATTATTTTATTATTTTGTCTACTGTTCTAAATACATTATTTATTTTTGGACATGTCATGATGATCATTATCATGATTCATACACTTTGTTTATTGTTTATTTACCTTACTTTATTATTAATTTACTATTTGTTATTCTAGTTTTACTTTTTATTACTTACTTTTACTTTTGGGGATAAATTGGTCTTTTTCTCACTTTTTTCTTTTTATCATTTACAATCCTTGATAGATGTTCAAAAGTTGATTTCTTAACTTTTATCTAATAATAACTAATTTTTTTACCATTTGTTAATAATTCCTACCTTTTATAGCTTATTTTATATTTAGGGTTATATAACATTAATTTTAACTTTCTTTACTAGGTAATTGTTAGGTTAATTACTCTTAGTCCCTTACCTTTACTTCTTTTACTAATCTAATTTTGCTATTGAATTTGGTGCTTTCTACCGTTGTTAGCTCTATAGGCCCTAATTCTACTAATGAGTCAGTTTTTGTAGTTAATTCCTATATCTTAGTTTGTTTAAGGTTGTGGGGTTAGTAATTAAATTCATCTTAGGTTCATAAGATCCTAGGATTAGGGGTCTATCTCATTCTGTTTGTTTAAGTAAGTCAGCGAGCCTTATATTTAGCGTATCAAGTTTTTAGCCCCACTATTAGGGACTATAGATTTTGAATATTAGGAAAACCTTTGAACTTATTACTTTAACTATTATTCTTATTTGTTTCTTCCTTCCTTCCTTACTTTTTATTACTTGAATCATTTCTATTGCCGTTGTTTTCTTTGTTAGGACATGTCTAAGAGTAGTATATAGCCTTCCAAAATATGTAAAAGATAGATAGACAAAATCAAGAGTGCAAATTGATGATTGGCTAAGTTGATGTTAAAGACAGACCCTTGAAAGTGCTAAGTAGCATGGAAACAAATCTTAAACTTGTGGGATTATACTAAATTGAAGGCAAAGGACCATATCTTTTATTTTGTTTAGATTAAGCGTTTTGATTTTCTTTCTTATTATCAAAATTGGGGGTGGGTTGGGGGTGGTGGGGGGGAACCCTCCACCTACATTATTATTTTTGAAATTAGTAGCTTGAATTGAATTCTTGCATGTATTATTTCAAAGGTTGAAACAGGCTTTTATAGGAAGTGTAGGGGGCTAAATCTGATTCATGGGCTTCAAGCTTAATAACAAAATGGACTTGGCTCTTTGGGTTAAGGTGATCGGGCTCGGAAACTTAGGGCCATATATATTTGGGATGATTAATGGAGATTTGGTATAATAGGCTTGGAATAAGGCTCATTAGATTGATCCATCTGATCTAACGTTTTTTGGTTTGGTTTACACTAATAAAATATAAAACCCTTTATTTAAGCCTAAATAGATAGAAAAAACCCATTCGATACCCATAGATAAAAGGCTTCAATTCTAGCCATTGATTAACATCATGATGCAACAGATCGAATTCACTTATGATCTCCTATAAATACCCCATTCATTTCCTCGTTTGGACTGGAGACAAATTTCTACTAACGCCGTTACTCTATTAGAATCCTATCTTAAAGATCAAATACTCGAACATCTTAAGAATACTACCTCGTTCTTTATTCATTGTGGAAGTTTGCTGCCATTGTGCTTCTTCACTCATCACCTAACGTATTAGAGCTTACCGAGACTGTCTACTCCTCTTCCCTATCCTACTTCACTTAATCATGCCAAACATGTAAGTCAAATAATTTCTTTAGTTACGTATAGTGCAATCTATTACATAGCATGTATGTAGCCGCTTATTACTTGAACCCTATACAGGAAGTAAAAGAGAACTTTTTCAGGAATTTTGATTAAGAAAGAGATTAAAAGAAATATGTGTATGAACCATGCTTGTGAAGTAGGGATTGATCTTCACTAGAGAATAAGTAAAAGAAAAATTTGATCGAGAGAATCACGAGTAAAAAGCACATCCATGATCCTTACCAATGTTGTCAAACCTGGATCAGGAGGTTAATCGAACATGGTAAGGGGTCAAGGGTCAAAAGGTTGAACCAAGGTCAATCGGAGGTCGACTAAGGTTAAGATAAATAAAAATATAATCTATATTTTTATTTAAAAAAATAAAATGTATGAAATTACATTAATTTATAAGTTGAAATCCATTTTCATCTTTATAAGTTGTGTGTAAAGCAAAGACTAAGTATCATATATAATTTCCTTCATTAAAAACTTTACTTATGATGTAAAAAATTGATCATGAAAGTATATGAGATCTAAGTTAATCTATGAAATATTATGACTCGTGTGCATACGTTGCTTTAGAATTTTTTTTCAAATGTGCTTTTTTTTTTCTTTTTGGTTCTTTAGCAAAAGAATTACCTCATTTGGAAAAAAAAAAGAAAAAAACTTAGGTAAAAATTTGATAATCTTTCCTTCATATGTTATCAATTGTAATATCAATTGAGAACTCATGAAAATTGAAAACTAAAGAGTAGTATGTTATCAAAGAAAAACTAAGTATTAAGGTGGTAAATAAGCCTTGAACATTACAATGTCGATACATACAAGTCCCACATTGCTCATGTTTGAAGTCTTTCCATGAGTAGTTATATATAAATAGAGCCTTGCACAAGTAATGTTTACATAGGTAGCTTACAAATATAATTGTATACAATTAATGTGGGAAAAACTACTATGGGCCTTTTAATATTTTACTTCTAATAAGAGTTTTTTTTCCCTTTTTTTCCATATGGTTGCTCGGTTTTTGGGATGAGTGATTTCTAGTCTGATCACTTGAGTTGCTAACATGGCACTAGGCTATTGTCAATGTGGGTTGTTAAGACAGATCAGACCATATTAATGACTAGTTTACTATTGAACTGATTCAATTGTCTGGTTTTTACAATAGTGATCCTTATTACACGACCTTTGATCTTTTTTGAATTTAAAAGCACACACCTAATCCCCTTTTTGTGCATTTTTTCCCTTGCATTCAATTGTAAACAAGGTGCGTTCTTTTTTATCTTTACTAGTTATTTAATATTCTTTATTATTTTGATTGTTAAAATATACGTTCTTTTAGACTACAGAGGTTCCTTTAAATTCTTAAGCTTTTCATGGTTTTATTTTTCGTGAGCCATTTTCCAAACAATAAGAATTACATATATCTTCTTTCTTTCTTTCTCTAATTTTCTCTTTCTCATAGTTATTCTGTGTGCTTTATTGTTATTTTACCTTCTTTTCACTCATATTCAAGGTTTGCATTGGAGAAAATAAATTTAGTTTTTGTCATACCATGGATATCTAATTTCTGTTTTGATTTGTTGATTTCATCTATAGACATAAGTGGTTAGTTGTTTTCTTGAACATGGAATGGTTGATTCATAAACTTTGATACAACATTTATATTACATGTTTTCATAAGTCTTAAAACTCTTATAAACTGTTGCACTCTTTAAGAGTTCTCTCATTTTTTTAATTTTTTTTTTGCAATGTGAGCTTGCAAACTTAGTAACTTACTAATTTTCTAATTTTTTAATTTACTAATTGATTGGGTTTATATTGTTTTAATATTAAGGTTGTAATTAGAGACTAATTGATTATAATTTAATTTTGTGCTTAACTAAAATTGATTGGTTTCTAATTGTACTTTATGAGATACTCTAAGTTTTATTTTACTACTCACACTTGATGAGTTTCATGCATATTCCTATATTTTAAGTGTCGGTAAATTGTCCATGAGATATAAGCTTGTGTTTTTCCTTTTTTTTCTTCTAAGAAATATGCTAGAGAGAATTAACAGGATATGCTATTACAAGAATCTATATTTGCTAACTTGGTTTATATATATATATATATATATATATATTGTAGTTAGTAAAGTATTACTCTTATTAATTTTATGTTGTTTTTTAATGAAATTTTCTTATTTGCTGGTAAAGTAGTTTTAATTTTTATTTATTATTGCTTTTACTTTTCTTTGTTTTATGTTTATGTATGAAATCAATTTAAAAGATGGAATCTAGCATGGCAATTTTAGAATGTTCAATGTTAGAATATTAAACCAAAGAAGTTTCGATTTCCTTTATTTTTGTCTCTTATTTTTCCTCTTGATTTTTGTGCTTTTATCGTTTATCTTAGACAATGTATAAGATTAGTGTGGTGGAGAAATAGAGTAATATGGCATTGAATGAAAATTTATATAAAACTTTGGATTTGAGTTGATTTGATAATATCTACGATCAAGATTTTTGCAAAACTTTTTTGAGGGATATAGAATCAACTTTTGGGATAAGTTTTTTTTTTTTATATTTTTTGTATTACTTTTACTTAATCAATATGAATTTATGACACTTTATTAAAATTGAATAATAAAATCTTTCTAAAGTAAAGTCATTCTTTATTTAAGCTTAAATTAAGACATGGAATTAGATTGGATACTAATAGATTAACAGTTACTTATTTAAATTTTTAAGCTTGCTTTATTGTATATATTCTCCTTTAATATTTCTTAGAGTATTTTATTTAGAGTAAATGAACAAATGAGAGTTTCTTAAAAGATCAAAGCAGTTAGAGGAAAAAATAAATATATAATTGGAATTAATTAAATTACAGGCTTACTTATGGGCCTCATTGATTACAAGTAATTAACATCTATCAACTTGGGTGACGAGCTTAAGATTGTTAGTTGAAAGCTTGCTACATAGGTTAAGAGAAAAGTTCACGTGAAGGCTAAACTAAACTAAAGAAAAATAAACAGGCTTAATTAAATAAAAAGGAGTGATGGATGGTTTGAACGTGAGTTCTGATATCTAATAGCCTTATATTATTTGGTTTGGGATTTATTGACCGATGAAATTACTCTAGCTCAATTAGAAAAAAAGAAAAAAGAAAAAAGAAAAAAGAAAAAAAATCCTCTAATGAAAATCAAAATTGAGGAGATGATATGAGGCTAGGTTTATGTAACATGCATTTGCTCTATCTTTTTTGTACTTGATGAGAGCTGAAAGAGGAGAGTGTATACCTTTTAGTCAATTCTATAAATTGTAGATAACTCTTTTTTTATTACATGTATATTTATTCTAATTTTAGTTTAATCTTTATTTATTTGATGTGGTTAAATTCCAATTTACTTTGATTCATTTTTTAATTTTAGTATGGTTTTTAAGAGCTAGTAGATGTATTCTGTAATTATGTTTTAAAGACATGTAAATATGATTAAGTATAATTCTATAGAATTAAAGTTGCTAAAGTTTTGAAATTATTGTTTATAAGAATAAATTTTAATGGAAGAGAATGCACTATTACTTTTGAATAAACTGTCTGCAACATTGATATTGATTCTATAATTTAAAGCGTTTATGGATAATTTTGCCCTTAAGAGTTTTTTTATTGGACTTTCTTTGTTTTATTTGAGGACAAACAAAAGCTTAATTGTAGGAGAATTCAGTAAGTGTATGAATACAAATGTTTTGTAGTTGATTTTATAAGGCTTTTATAAAATTTTCTTGGTATTTTTAGTGATTTTGGTACTTAATTGTTTTTTATTTTGATTTTAGACTTTGTACGATTGATTTGAAGAATTTAATCAAGTTTTCGATGATTTAAAGAGGATTTGAATGAGTTTTAAAGCCTTGGAAAGATGAGTATAGCCCATGAATTAAAATTGCACAAAAAAAAAGGAAATAAGGAAAAATTAATGGTAAGAGAGAATTACGATCCAGATCATGGCTGTAATCCTATTAAATGCTAAACGGATACCACTTTCAACCTATTGAATTTAGTTTTATTTTTCAAAGTACCTTTTTAACTTGAAAGAATAATTCTAAAATTATTAATAAAGAAACTTAATTTTATTTATGAAAAAGAGAAGAAAATAAGAAATGGAATTTATTTACAAAAGGGAAAATAAAGAAATTCTTATTTTAAGTTACCTCATAGGTGTCTACGTACCTTATACTAAGGATTGAACTTTTCGTAATTTAATTCAAAAACTTTAGATGTGTTGGTTTATTTTAAAATTATAAACGGTTAAATTTATGTTTTAACCATTTTATTTTATTTAGAAAAATCCTTAAGAAAAGGTCCTTTATTTTTTAAAAGCTCTGACAATAAATTTTGAAAAAAAAAACTTATTATTTTATTTATTTAGGAAAATATATTTTTTTCTAAGTGATAAAGTGTTTTACATGTGTGTATATATATATATTCTTTTTATGAAAAACAAATATCTAAAAGAACTATTTGAAAAGAAAAAAAAACATTTGTTTTGAAGATTCTTTATAGTTTTGGTTTATTACCACACCATCAAAATAGAAAGGAGGAAACAATAATTGAAAATAAATAAAATAATAAAAAATAAAAAAAGGAGAAAGAAAGGAAACAAAAATAAAAATAAAAAGGGAAGAGGGAAAAGAGATGTAGATTGGGTTAGAAGGAACACATAAGGTTAAGTCTTAAGCTTGGGTACAGGTTTAGATCTAAGTCAAACGTAGTAGCAGTTGAGGGAGATGATCCAGGCGGTTATGGTGAGAATTTTAAGTGGAGAATCAAGCTTTCATGACATTGTCATTGATGAAAGTTTAATTGGTGACAACTCTTTAAGTTGTGGTCATGTATTTAGTGGTTTTTGAAAATTGCAAGTGGCAGTGATTGTTGGTAATGATGGTTGAGGGTGGTTCATAGTGAAAGAAGTGTATCTTTAAGGATTTCTAACAATGGAGAATATGGCAATGTGTTGGGCTTGTTGGTAGTGTGGCCATGGCTTTAAAACTCCAAGTTGTAGGTTCTCTTATTTGGAGTTGCTACTGCAATTGAGAGGGAGTAGATTCGACAGTTGGGAGTATGGGGAGCTCATTGGTGGCACTAACTTAGCATGAAATGCTTCAAGCTCACACAATTTCTTGAGAGAAAGAGGCTGCGATTTATGGGGTAGAAAGAGAAAGCTTTGATTGAATCTTGTAAGATGTGTTCTAATGTTTCTTAATGATTGAATGACTTCTTAA